>JASEVX010000003.1:69059983-69557483 GCA_031761405.1 Serripes groenlandicus
AGAAAACAGTCTGAGCTGGAAGGTAATTATTTAGATAATCCATGTTTCTATTCGGGTATTGTACTTCTTTGAAGGTTAATATTTTTAACTCTCTCTCTCTCTCTCTCTGTCTCTCTGTCTCTCTCTCTGTCTCTCTCTCTGTCTCTCTCTGTCTCTCTCTGTCTCTCTCTGTCTCTCTCTCCCTATCTCTCTCTCTGTCTCTCTCTCTGTCTCTCTCTCTCTCACTCTCTCTGTCTCTCTCTGTCTCTCTCTGTCTCTCTCTGTCTCTCTATGTCTGTCTGTCTGTCTGTCTCTCTCTCTCTCTCTCTCTCTCTCTCTCTCTCCTCTCTTTCTCTCTCTCTCTCTCTATATATATATATCTCTCTCTTTCTTTCTCTCTATCTTTCTGTCTCTCTCTCTCTGTCACTGTCTGTCTGTTTGTCTCTCTCTCTCCCGCTCTCTGTCTCTCTTTCTCTATATGTCTCTCTCTGTCTCTCTCTGTCTCTCTCTGTCTCTCTCTGTCTCTCTCTATGTCTCTCGTTCTCTCTCTGTCTCTCTCTCTCTGTCTGTCTGTCTGTCTATCTGTCTCTCTCTCTGTCTGTCTGTCTGTCTGTCTGTCTGTCTAACTCTCTCTCTCTCTCTCTCTCTCTCTCTCTCTCTCTCTCTCTCTCTCTCTCTCTCTCTCTCTCTCTCTCTGTCTCTCTCTGTCTCTCTCTCTCTCTCTGTCTGTCTGTCTGTCTGTCTGTCTCTCTCTCTGTCTCTCTCTCTGTCTCTCTCTCTCTCTCTCTCTCTCTCTCTCTCTCTCTCTCTCTCTCTCTGTCTCTCTCTCTCTGTCTCTCTCTCTCTCTGTCTCTGTCTCTCCGAATGATTCTATATAATGCGGTTATTTTCCACCTTAATTTTAGAGCCATTTAAACGGCACGTGAATACCGCAAACTGTTTCACAACACACATTGTGTATGTTAATTAACGACATTCAAGGTCCGAAACGAGTTAACGCATTTAATTGAAGGATTCCGATTGTTAACACATATGCAGTTTATTACTTCTGAGTCAGATGTCATCTGCTTCCATAATTTGTATCTGGATGTTTACCTAGATAAACTATGTACATAATGAACGGTGATCACGGAAAATCAAACATTAGCGTAATTATAACACCTGTGGGGGAAAAGGTCGTTTTAACCTTAACCAGAGACATATAAATACATGTATTTGCATGTCTCTGGCTGAACCATTGTTAAATAACCAAATGGATACTGTTTTACAGAAGTTTCTTGATCCTATAACTATTTGGTGAACAGTGCAGAACCGATCAAACTACGCGGACGTACTGGTTGATCTGGGTATACACTGGGCGCCTGTCTAATATATATGGTACACATTTTTCAGGCGAAGTCCAAAAACTGAACAAACAAGATAAGGAACTAGAAAGCCATCTTAAAAAACAAGAAGAAAATGTAAAAGTATGTGCATTTTCCTGTTTTGATGTTACTGTTTGAGCTGAGGTTGTGTCCTTTTGTTTCGTCCGATAAAAATCTGCTTAACTTTTGGAAAGCCAGGTTTAATATAAAAATACTTTTGTAGAGTTAAAAATGTAAAGGTTTATTGCGATATTTATAATTATTTACCTGTAGCATGTATTTACCTTCTACTTTGGAAGATCAGTCAGATAATCACCTGATGACAAACAAGATCAGCCCATTCGGCGAATATCTGGTCGTCCGGTTGAGTGAGAGGTTGGCGTTTGTACGCTACCGCTACAACTTAGTTATTGGTGCATTGGTGGCTGAAGAGGAGAGGCATGGTATCATTTACTTCACTGCGACTCTCCATCTCTTGTGGGTACTGCCCTCTCCTTCTCCTTCAGTCCTCCCTTCTTTTCTAGGGCATTTGTTAAACTTATATTTACTCACGCTTAAGGTTTTCACTGATGATTCAACAACATTATAATGATATTGTTTGAGGAGATCTAAATCTTTTAAATGCATTCTTTGTTGAATCCATGTTGAACTTTTTTTCTCGCGCAGTCTCACCCTAATATGTGTTATTGAGTATTAACAGGAATTGGCAGGCTGCCAACTCCGACAAAATCGTTTTACTACTATGACCAGGGCCTAAAGTCCCAGGCAAATAAAACGTTTGACTTCTGGGTTGCTAACCGCGAATTCCAAAATATTAACTGAAAATACAAGTTGTGTCATATATAGGAGATTGGGAGTCTCAGAAGGCGATTGGCGCAGACCAGGCGTAGCTACCACTTACCATTGAGCGGAAGACCACGTCTAACTACGCCAAATCGATACCGCAATATCTTGAACTAGAATCTACAACATCGCCTCTAACTGTAACGGATTCAGCTTCCGCCAATCTAGTAACGCAACGCCCGGATTTCCGCACAGACCGCTCATAATCGTTTGGCGGAAAGCCGTTTGTACGGGCGAACCTCTCTTTAAAAGTCCTGGTATCATTTCAACATTTCAAAATAACGCTAGAGCCGACGTCGCTATTGATAACTTTCGGTTTTAACACAATAACAACACATATTAAATACATGCATGCAACCTGCCCTTAAAAAGCGTTCAACAAGTGCGGATATAAATCCAATACAACATACTTGGGATAATACTGACAGACACCCATTCATTACATGAAGAGTGGAATGATATCCCTCAATTCCATAACAACAATGCGACGTCGCTGCCAAGCCGGCATAAATGCACGTGGTGGTCAAACACAATTTCAAATACAACCCCTACCTAGGCTAAAATCAAATAAAACATTGAAATTGACAATTTTCTACGATTCAATGTTTTTCATGAATTAATAACGAAAATATACAATAACGAACAGTTTTCAAAACGATCCATCTAAAACAAATGAAATATCCACGTTCAACAATGGCGAAAGACTCTTTCTATGGTGCCGTAACATAGTAAAACGTCATCAGGAGCAAATGTTTTCAACTTTTTTATCAAAAGAAATGTTCTGTTGATGACCTCAAATGTGTTTTTCGGGGAATTTGTATATATATTTATTTTATTAATCCTCCTTTGCAGAAGATACATTGTTAACATACAATACAATACAATACAAACAAGTATAATCAACTTTATGTTATAAAATTGTAAAAGTAAGAAAACAGGACAGACAAAAGGACAGAGGATGAGTGAGAGTATTATAGACTATGCAACAGATTGTAAAGCTTAATTGAAACGAAAAATGAAAGGATTGTATTCTAAATGCATATAATACACAAAGGGGAAATATTTAATGAAGCACCTATCTACCGAAACGAAATGTAGGCATGTACAGCAAATATTATTACAAACCGTGAAATACATGGATGAATGGGCGAGTAAGTAAATTAATGAATATATTCGTGGGTGGATGGATGGATTGGTGTATGGGTCAATAGCTGAATGGGTGGATGGAAGAGTGGGTGGGTGGTGAATCGAAGACTATGCGTTCACACATATGTATACATAACGACAGTTAAATAAGAATAAAGAGCATGGCAGGATACATGTACATGCACACACATATAAATGAGTACATGATTAATTAGCATAGTTCATCGGTTTTGCGATGTGAACCCCATATTGAAACCATGGTGAAAAATGGATGAAATTATCGTTGGAAAGATGATAAATAAGACAAACTTCCATCTTTTCAACAAAACTTTCAAAAAGTCCAATATTACATTTTATAGCCTTGAACATCAGTGAAAGTAAACAAGATGGTGGTTTAACAGTACAATATACATATAAATCATGCTAGTCTTACACACAAAGTGTATGCACAACGCATGGAAATAAACAAATCTTGAACATAGGCAACGTGATGTAATTGATAGAGCATCTTCTCAATATCACCTGATGACAAATTTAGAATAAAGTATACAGGCATTCATGAAAATGTCCTAACAAAGCTTGAACAGGGAACAATCTCACAATATTGAGTTAAGGCCTCCGTTACTACAACAAATTAAATAAAAGCACTGCAGTGCTGACGGCCTGGGGGCTGCTGGAAGGTTGGATTTTTCGACGCACGGGCCCTATGGCCCCCAGTTAATCCGCCATTGTATATTTCACGTGACTACTTTCGTGGGGTGGGGGTAGTCGGGCACGGGCCGTATGGGCCCCCGCTAAATCCGCCACTACATTTGCCACGCTTTTTCATTATTTACCATTAATTTTTCGACCCCCCGGTTAATCCGCCACTGTATATTTCACGTGACTTTTTTTCTTTTTTTCCGTTCCTCTTTGCGAATGTTAATATTGTTAACAAACGTCTATATTTGACCTCTCGACGCATTAATTTCTAAAGCATTTCTTAAATTTATATTGAAGTACTCACGCCTTAAGTTTTTCACTTATGTTCCAACAACATTAAAATGATATTTATGGGGGAGATCCTAACCTTTTAAATGCAGTTTTCTTGAATCCATGAGGAACTATTTTTCTCGCGCAGTTTCTCATGCGTTGTTTGGTGCTAATTGGCAGGCTGCCAACTCCGAAAAAAATGGTATTATTACTATGACCAGGAGCTAAAGCCCAAGGCCAAAAACTGCTTGCCACAGAGTTGTCTTTTTAGAGAAAAATACATGTAAAACATACATTATAGTGACTTGTACCTTATTTCTATATTAACAACTTGCAGACAAATATATTGGATTTAAGTCCACATTGCGAAAAGACATGAATACAGCTTATTTACATACTTGCCAGTGGTTTCTTCACATACATAATTGTCTAATTCGACAGTTCCATAGTTTACAAATAACGCTTTAAATAGATGTTCACCATGTTCAAGATGCTTAACACAAAAGAACATAGCATGAATTACTAAATGGTTAGTGTACATACAACATTTTCTACATGCTACTGGAATACTGTTAAACGTAAAGCTGATCATTTGAATAATCGACTTACAATGCGGCATTAAAGTTCTGTTACCCATATGTTGGAAGAACAATTTTCATTAAACGTTGGATGTAACTTTGGGAAAAGACTAACTGAACAATTTTCTGTTATATTTTGAATTATGTTTATAAGTATTTAACTCAGAGACAGCTTCATCGCCTTATGACCATGAACGTGTTGTAGATCTATATTCATTAGGTCTTTCGTTTATAACGATAACAGCTGATTTTCCTGCCTTAAAAAGATACTTGTTATGCATATTATAGTAATAACAAATGTTCATAAGCCGGTCTAAGCCATGGTTTGATAGGGACATTAATACCATGTCGTCTGCTGAGGTCGGACATACACATGTAGATCCATACAATTGAAATCCTAAGGTGACTAAGTTAGTTGATCCATAAGGTTAATTATAAAAATTAGGTTTAAAAATGGACTGAGGACCCCTCCCTGTCTGGTTTCCTGCAAGACTGGGAACCAGTCAGATAAAAAACCTTTACTTTTAATACAACTTAACATGCCTTTATACAAGTTTTGAATAGACAGGAAAACCTAGGGTTCGATTCCTTTTGTGTATAGATTGATGAAAAGGGACTCATGCCATACCCAATCAAAAGCACTTTTTACATCTAAGAAACACATGTATAGTTCACTACCGTGTTCAATCGCAAAATTAACACTTTCATGTACATTATAGGACGTCATAATACACTCCAATCCCTTTCTAAACCCACCTTGCTGGTTATTTATGATACCAAAATAACTTTGATTATCTATACAAGTAAGAATAACAGACTCATACATTTTCAATAATACCGAAGAGAGAGTAATATATAGCCCTAAAGTTTTTAGGTTCGTTTTTATGTTTATTATTGCCCTTGTGTAAGACGGTAATTACCCCCCTTGTTCATGACAATGGGTGTATATGATAGTTTTAACATACTGTTGAACAGATTAGTAAGTAATTGTCTAACTACATAACCACTATAAACAACATGCTCATAATACAGTTCATCGATCCCGCTACTTTTATTCCTTTTCACACTTTTAATAATAGACTTGACGTCTAGCTGAAAACATTTCATCTTGATCTGTTTTCAACTCAGAATCCAAATAAGGTTTAAAGACGATCGCTACAGTTTCATCATTTTTTGAAAACATTCAGAATTTTACGAGAATTGGTTTGTTGATAGAATATTACCTAATGTACATAAATATGAAATGAAAATATTTAGTAACCAGACTTTGAAAAGTTTCCCAGCCATGTCCTCTGTATACCCTATACTTTTGCAAATGTGACTGCTGTTTAATAATATGTAATATATATTTTTTTTTAATCTTTCAATTTTCATTTTCAGTTTTACATCATTTGTTTGGGAACACTTCACTGTAATTATGACAAGAAGAATTAAAGGTTAAATGTAGCCATCACGATAAAATGACACCATTAAAAATATTTAAATAAAATTCAATGCATAAAAAATCATTAAATTTTCCAATATTTGTTTTTCCTATGATTCAACAGTCAGATTTCTTTTAAAATTTTCATTTTTATAATTTAAGCATAACTGTTTCAAAATTTTACTTAAAAAATCATAGGTAACCAGCCCACTTTTCAAATAAAATAAAATCTCGCATGATCAATCAAACAAGGTGCGATTTGTTTCCATAATCACCAGCCTATGTGGAAAAGCAGCTAGTTGCTTGGTAAGTATTTTTTTGTGGTGTACTGGTGTCGGAAAACCAGGAAACGCATGAATAGGTGAACTGGTCGCCGTGATATGGCTGAAAAATTGTTGAAACGGCGTTAAACCCTAATTAATCAATAAACCGTTTGTCCGAAGACCATAGCACTGTTTAACCGGTGTTTGCGTAATATATACGTAATATATACATGTAGCATAGTCTTTAAGATGTTTTTAAATTTTCGTTTAGGGAAACACATATTTGCTGCACTATTAACATTTTCAGTAAATGTTTCACATACATTGTCAATGTCGTTTGTCGTAGACATATTATGCTCACTCAATACCTGATAAGTTTCATCATAATTGGTAAAGTCCTTAAACAATTGGACATGCTCCGAAGTTACTTTTTGCCCGTTTATACCATTACATGTGTACTTGGGCTCATAATGGATGTTTACTTCGTCTATTTTTATTGAGAAAATGACAGGAAGATGATTGGAAAATTGTAATGCATTATCATCCAGTATATGACAAAAACTGACTAAATCAACATTTTCTAAGGGTATAAGGCTATAATCAATCATGGTTTGTGAGCCATAACTTACTTTGTATAAGTTAGACCAGTACAAGATTGTAGAGCATTAATTGCCACATAAATATGTCTCAAAATGAGATCATTTAAACAGTTTGCACGACTACTATCGATTTTTTTCGAAAAAGTACTAATAATTTCAGTATTAAAGTCACCCATGATTATTACAGTACTTATTTGCCTGTATGTATTTATAATATTGTCTAGAGATTTGATATATTCCTTGTATATTGACAATGAATGATTTGTACAAGGGAGATAAACTTGAAATATAAAAACTTAGTTGCTTTGGCTAAGCATAATTTGAATTCCAAGAATTCTATCATCATCTAGAAATATTGGCGAAACAAAATTGCCATAAAAGACAAACGCCTCCCTTCCCAACTTTTCTACTAGGAAAAACGCTAATCAGAGTCGGATATAGCAACACTATAGTACATATTGTCAATTGAATTTAAAAAAGCATAAATCTTGTTCATATAGCCAATGCTCAGACATTCCACTTACATTTATATTATACGTATTCAACGTATCACACAGGTACGTATTACTGGACATAATTCCAGTTGCATTCAACGTACACATGTTCAATGACATTATATTGTTTACTTAATCTACATCACTTCTCAAATGAGTTAATCAAACACTAAATTATGAAGATTTTCATCCGTTGCAGATTTATTATATGTGAGATATGGTTGAGCTAGTTTCAAACCTCTACGTGTCTAACATTAATTAATCTGTTCGACATCGTAATGGATGTCACGGAATGAAATACGGATTTAACTGGAATGGATCAGTGTTTCACCAGTTTGGTAACGCCTGCTTTGAGAGGAAGACACTTTAGAGGTCAGGGTCCAATTCCAACAACCATACTTGCTGCTCACTAATATTTAAATACTTAAAAGAATATTTCACATTTTTAGTTTCCTAATATTTGGTAAAACATGAAAGGTGGAATGTATTTAAATATTACTTAGCACTAAGTAAGGTAAGTGGAATTGGACCAACTTGTCCGCCAACGTCTAATTTTGCTTGCAAATATACATTTATGTGTTTCTACGAACACCATTGTTATAATTAAACATTGCTGGCCTCGTTGGATGATATGAGCAGAAAATATGATTCACAAGATAAAGAACTTAATAATCTAAAGATAATAGTTGATAGAAATCAGCAGTTATTCTGTCTTTTTCTATTTAAGAATTGTACCCCTACCTAGGTTAAAATCAGATTAAACAACGAATTTGACAATTTTCAATGATTCAATGTTTTTCATAAATTGATAAAAAGAAAATCACAATTACAAACAGATTTCAAAACGATCACACTAAAAACAAAAGAAATAATCATGTTCAACGTTGGCGAAAGACTATTTTTGGTTCCGTATACATAGTAAATCGACATCAGAAGCAAATGTTTGCAGCTCTGATGATGTTATCAAAAGAAATGTTCTGTTTGGGACCTCAGATGTATGTATCGGGGAATTTGTTATACCTATAATATGAGTTACATCCTAATAAAATACATATTCAAGGTGTTCACACCACCTTTCCTACATACATATGTTTTTTTTGTCGCCTTTGAGGCAGACGGCGTTGACAAAAGAGAAATGGCTTAAAACGAAGAATTTCATATTGCCGAAATATTTCAACTGTATTTGATAATCAAACACTAAATTATGAAGAGTTTCATCCGTTGCAGATTTGTTATATGTGGGAAAGGGTTGAGCTAGTTTCAAACCTCGTCGTGTCTAACATTAATTAATCTGTTCGACATCGTAATGGATATCACGGAATGAAATACGGATTTAACTGGAATGGATCAGTGTTTCACCAGTTTTGTAACGCCTGCTTTGAGAGGAAGACACTTTAGAGGTCAGGGTCCAATTCCAACAACCATACTTGCCGCCTACTAATATTTAAATAATTAAAAGAATATTTCACATTTTTGTTTTCCTAATATTTGGTAAAACATGAAAGGTGGAATGTATTTAAATATTACTTAGCACTAAGTAAGGTAAGTGGAATTGGACCAACTTGTCCGCCAACGTCTATTTTTGCTTGTAAATATACATGTATGTGTTTCTCTGAACACCATTGTTATAATTAAACATTGCAGGCCTCGTTGGATGATATGAGCAGAAAATATGATGCCATGGATAAAGAACTTAATAATCTAAAGGTAATAGTTGATAGAAATACGCAGTTATTCTGTCTTTTTCTATTTAAGAATTTTACCCCTACCTAGGTTAAAATCAGATTAAACAAAGAATTTGACAATTTTCAATGATTCAATGTTTTTCATGAATTGATAAAAAAAAAATCACAATAACAAACACATTTCAAAACGATCACTATAAAAACAAAAGAAATAATCACGTTCAACGTTGGTGAAAGACTCTTTTTGGTTCCGTATACATAGTAAATCGACATCAGAAGCAAATGTTTGCAGCTCTGATGATGTTATCAAAAGAAATGTTCTGTTGGGGACCTCAGATGTATGTATCAGGGAATTTGTAATACCTATAAAATGAGTTACACCCTAATAAAATACATATTCAAGGTGTTCACACCACCTTTCCTACATACAGATGGTTTTTTTTTTGTCGCCTTTGAGACAGACGTCGTTGACAAAAGAGAAATGGCTTAAAACGAAGAATTTCCTATTGCCGAAATATTTCAACTGTATTTGATAATCAAACACTATGTTATGAAGAGTTTCGTCCGTTGCAAATTTATTATTTGTGGGAAAGGGTTGAAATAGTTTCAAACCTCGTCGTGTCTAACATTAATTAATCTGTTCGACATCGTAATGGATATCACGGAATGAAATACGGATTTAACTGGAATGGATCAGTGTTTCACCAGTTTGGTAACGCCTGCTTTGAGAAGAAGACACTTTAGAGGTCAGGGTCCAATTCCACCAACCATACTTGCTGCTCACTAATATTTAAATACTTAAAAGATTATTTCACATTTTTGTTTTCCTAATATTTGGTAAAACATGAAAGGTGGAATGTATTTAAGTATTATTTAGCACTAAGTAAGGTAAGTGGAATTGGACCCACGTGTCCCATAACGTCTATTTTTGCTTGCAAATATACATGTATGTGTTTCTCTGAACACCATTGTTATAATTAAACATTGTAGGCCTCGTTGGATGACATGAGCAGAAAATATGATGCCAAGGATAAAGAACTTAATAATCTAAAGGTAATAGTTGATAGAAATACGCAGTTATTCTGTCTTTTTCTATTTAAGAATTTTACCCCTACCTAGGTTAAAATCAGATTAAACAACGAATTTGACAAATTTCAATGATTCAATGTTGTTCATGAATTGATAAACAATAAATCACAATTACAAACAGATTTCAAAACGATCACTATAAAAACAAAATCATGTTCAACGTTGGCTTAAAACGAAGAATTTCATATTGCCGAAATATTTCAACTGTATTTGATAATCAAACACTAAATTATGAAGAGTTTCGTCCGTTGCAGATTTATTATTTGTGGGAAAGGGTTGAGCTAGTTTCAAACCTCGTCGTGTCTAACATTAATTAATCTGTTCGACATCGTAATGGATATCACGGAATGAAAGACAGATTTAACTGGAATGGATCAGTGTTTCACTAAGGACTACGTAAGGTAAGATGAATTGTACCCTTTTTTATAACGAAGATACATTTATTTGTTTCTTCGAACACTATTGTTATAGTTAAACATTGCAGGTCTCGTTGGATTACATGAACAGAAACTATGATGCCAAGGATAAAGAACTTATGGATTTAAAGGTAATAGTCGATACAAATCAGCAGTTATTCTGCCTTTTCTATTTAAGAATTTAACTTGTATGTATTTTCATGCGGTTTTTGACATATCTATTTTTCAATAAATTGCAAGCATTGTTAACGTAAAAGCAATACCTTTATAATCAAGGCACTTAAAGTGCTTCCAGCAAGGTGTTAACTGCAGATAACATTTGGACATGGATTTATCGATCCCAAAGGTTTAACATGAACACTTTACAATAGTACTTTGTTATGTCCATATATTGAATGATAAAGGAGTTTAACGCAAAATACTGTACACACAGTATGGTGGTCTATCGATATACTAAACCTTGACATACATATGCGCATCTGCCATCCGGATAGTTTCTGATAAGCACACCTCCTGCTTTACTATGGATTTTACCCTTATTTTTAATGCAATTAAGACATATACCTGTCATAACAAAATCACAATTACCTTACAATGATAACTATATTGAGAGTCCAATTCTACTTTCAAACCAGAAATAAAATCCTGTGTTATCTACATTTTCTTCAGCTTGATATAACTGAAATATTGTTAAATGCGACATAAAACATCATATAAACAAATTAATCATTTTCTTAAAGTGTTTCACAATGCATAGGTGAACAGTTTTAAATACATTGCTTTAGAATTTATTTTAAATCTCAATATTTTGAAAGAGTTTGTTGCAGCTATTACAGTAACCGTACCTTGTCATTTTGTGGGGTTTATTTATGATATTATTTAAAAACGGTAAACGAGCTAGCTTATTAACATTTTATCTTTATAAAAAACAACTATCATCTGATAATTTGATTATATTGTAGAATATTTTACCACTTGGACTTGAATATCTTATTCCCGTTTTCTAGGTTTGTTATGGAAGAATATAATGTATTTACGCAGGAATCTAGAATAAAATACTCTTGTACTTAAATCCCTGATTAACGCTATTCGAAAGGATGTTTGGAAAGTCGACGCCTAGGCTAACTTACACATTTACTGTATATGTTGTATTGTGTCAACTATATATTTTATTATCATAATGTGATTGTTTGAGTATACATGTAATCATTGGGACTCGATTATCTGAATTTACTTTTGAGTTGAAATCGAAAAGCTACCTTTACTCCACTCGATTTACAATAATTAGGAATCACCCATGAACTTATCTTTTAATCATGTCATTCATATATTTAACATAACATTTCTTTCGAGTTCTTTCTTTTGGGTAAGTGATTTCGAATCAAATCCTTTTCCGGCTTCATATGCCAATAAGTTACCGCATTTTGATTTGTAGACAGGAACTTTTCGGCGGTACGAAATGATCGACATGGATATGATCTGGAAATAGTTCTTTCATTTTTAAAAATATTCAACAGATCATCCACTTCCATTGACATTACATAAGACCTGCAACTAACAAGATATCTCTCTTAACCCGACATGGTGTTCATAGCCGGAGAACTAATATAGAAAGACAGATGTATAGTAATTTAATGCCGATATTGTAAATCACTAGTGTAGATTCCAGTCTCAAAATGATGAGTGTCTTCGGATTTCGCCTAAGTATCAAATGGCTCTAACAAGCCCCTTGCTAAAAGCAATGATATAAGCACACAGCTCGGTGCGGGTTTTGAATAACTTCATAACAAAGGGTTACTTGTCTATGAAAGGTGACTTGTCTTTGCAAGATCATGATCGGACAAACTATATCTGACATCAGTTCCTAAATATTACTTACATTGCAGATCTCAGTGAATTTACTGGAAAGAAATAATACAGACATTTACAACCTAAAGGTAATGGAATCCTGATTCTAGGTATTATCTTTTTAAAATGGTACAACCTTTCTATGTAAAACTGAATTAGCAAGAGGACAATTTCAATATTCTGTCAGTTCATACCAATGAGCTGAAGTAATTGAGCTGTATCTAGCGATAACGGGTAAATACTAAGGGGAGTTTGTGTGTCTGCACAGTCTCACAGGAGCTTTCACTGCCCGTTTACATCTTATTTAGTCATCGATGCATCTATATGTGAGCCGTTCCACGAAAAACCAACAGTATGGACTCTGCGTAAAGTATTGACCTGGATCAGCCTAAGCATGCCGCGCAGGCTAACCCTGACAGACACTTTTCGCCTCCTGTGGGTTTTGTTTCAGGAATCACTACTCTATACCTCTATACCTCTATCCCCCGGAGACGAAATGTGTCGGCCTGGATTAGCATGAGCGGACCATAAAAAAAACGTGCGTATAATAGATGTTAATTGTGACATGTATAAGTATTAAGCTGTATATGCAGTAGCATGTATACTTTGGAAGATCAGTCGGATAATCACCTGATGTCAAACAAGGTCAGTTCATTTTGTCAAAAACATTTTCATGTGCACGCACGGGATTGACTTATTCGATACACATGTAGAATATATGTTCACTTCAATATATTGCATCAGACGACTTCATTCAAATAAATAATAAAAAGGGGAATTTTAACCTTTTTCCATTGCGATGATACATTTATGTGTTTCTTCAAACACCATTGTTGTAATTAAACATTGCAGGCCTCGTTGGATGAAATGAAAAGAAAATATGATGCCAAGGATGTCGAACTTCAGATACTTAAGGTAATAGCCGATAGTAATCAGCAGTTTATCTGTCTTTTTTTATTTAAGTATTTTTGTTTTTGTTTGTTCATACCGTTTTCGATACTTCAAATTTTCAATAAATTGAAGGCGTTTTAAGTGTAAGGGCAATACCTTCATAAACAAATATTATAAGCACACAGCTCAGTGCGGGTTTTGAATAACTTTCTAACGAAGGGTTACTTGTCTACGAAAGGTGAATTGTCTTTGCAAGATCGAGATCAGACAGACTGTATACTGATATCAGTTCTCAAATATTACTTTCATTGCAGATCTCGGTGAATACATTGAACAAAAATGATACACCCACTAACAACCTAAAGGTAATGGAATCCTGATTCTAGATATTATCTTTTAAAAATTGTATTACCTTTCTATGTAAAACGATTAAGCGAGAGGAAAGGGTTCGATATCCTGTCGGTTCATACCAATGACATGACGTAATTGAGCTGTATCTATCGATTACGGGTCAAGACTAAGGGGAGTTTGTGTATCCGCACAGTCTCTGTATCCGCACAGTCTCACTGGAGCTTTCACTGCCCGTTTACATCTTCTTTAGTCCTAGATGCATCTATATATGAGCCGTTCGATTATAAAAACGAACATTTTGGTCCCTGCGTTAAGCATTGATACCGATCAGCCTAAAAAAAGCATGCCGCGCAGGCTTACTCTGACATACACCTTTCGCTCTTGTGGGTTATCAGTTTCTGGAATCACTACTCTATACCTCTCTATCCCTCTAAGACGGAATTTGTCGGCTCGGATTAGCATGCGCAGACTGCGAAGGTTGACCTGGGGCGATACATAAAACAGAGTCCAAATTATTGTTTTTCTCGTAGAACGGCTCTTTTGTAAATATAGTCCCGTTAGCTATCGCCAAAATACCTTTATGTGGCCCCCTTATAGAAAATAAATAAGACCCTGAAATGGAAGAACCAACTCAATTGTAGTTGTCCTCGCGTTTTAATATCAATATAATTTGAAAGTTGGAGTTGTTTTAAACAGTCAAGAATTATACAGATGTTGAGATCTAACGAAAATGAGTAAATGTTATAAATTAATAACTTGGTAATTCTCGTTAAATCTGCTTTCAATAGTATGCCCGTGTTTCAACGTTTCTTCTCTTCCCTTTGTCGATATTCTCGACAACATTTTTCCCTATTGATTTTCTAAGGTAAAAATATGTCAAGCCCATTACGGAAAAAGTGACTAGTATGTTGTCTAAATAATTAGTGTCGCGCTAGTATTCGAACTCACGACTTGGAATGTCAGGAGCGAAAGCCCGTGTAGATGTTACCATTCAATCGAAATTGGAACTAAATGAGTTCCTTCTTTATTCTAATGTAAAACAACAGTTGTCAGAATTTCTTTGTCAGTTTGGCACACTTTAACCTATATAACTATCATATTAAGGTGAAAACATAGGCTGATCGTTAAGCAATTTGACTCACAAAAATGGGAATAAAGACGGATGTTACGCCAGTTGAACAGAATATGCCATAAAACAACATATCAAAAATCCGCAAAAGTCCGCTTTGGGGAATTGATTTTAGTAGTGTAGTAGTTTTATAACAAGTATCTTTTTTGCATAGTAATGCTATTCATTCCGTAAAAGGGGGATAATTATGGAATGAATAGCATACTTGTGGGTTGCAACCCACAAGTTCCCAACAAAAGAAATAACCCCACAAATGCACTTCATGAATACGTCCGTCCGTTTGTCTGTCACATTATGCATTAATTGGTCAATACTTTGTTTCTATTTAACATAATCGTTTTAAACTTGCAGCACTTATACCTAGTGATCAGAAGTATGGCAATACAAGGAACATAACTGTTACCATGTTATCTCCCTTTAAATACTATTCAGCCATTTGCTTACATCACGATTATGCGTTTAATCTGTTTGATGCTATGGTGCTGCCGAAACTAACATATTCCTCCGAAATCATATGATATAGTTGAAATTCCGCATATCCGATTGTGTAAACGAATCGCTTGCTTAAACAGTAATGTAGCCAATTTGTTCGCTCTCAGCAAATGTGGTAGGACAACCATAGCTGTAACGTACATGGTCTGCTGTGTTAGATACTAGTTAAAATATTAACAATGGAAGATAATAGGTACCCGAAACAATGTTACACACTTTTCAGACGACTCCATGATTTAGGTCGGACTACCTCGGCTACCTACATAAAACGTTTATTGTTACAGTATGGTTTCGGTTATGTATAGTTAAGTGAAGACGTTGGTGATTTCAGCATACTTTAATCACAGTTTAAACAAAGACTCATTGATTGCAGCTACCAAACACTTAATGGAAACACTGAGTCGTCTCCAAAAGCTCTATCATATAAACTGTACAAAAGTGCCTTAAATCCTGAAAGGTATCTTCCTATATCAGTATATGAAACTATTGTCAAACTTCAGATGTTCAGGGCATAACTTAGTGATTGAAAAGGGTCGGAATTTACAAATTTACACCTACGGCTTTGCCAATATTGTCTGAGAAATAATATATATGCTATTGAAGACGAAAAACACTTTCTGCTTTGGTGTCTGTTATATGAAGAATTGAGAAATGCTTTTTTCTTACAAGAATGGTTAAATAACTATAAATGTGATCATTTACTCGTGATTATTATGTCGGGCAATCGTTACCAGGGCATCATTGCACTTGCAAAATACTTGAACCTGGCATCCGACAAAAGGAAAACTATTTAAGCACTGAACTGTTTATTTAGTCTCATATTTATATAGTAAATGGATCTTGTACAACACATTGATCCAATAAGTAACTTGATTTGTTCAGGACATTCCACCAACTACCGCCATGGTAAAATTACTTGTTAACTACTTTCATGTTATTTGGTAAAATGATGTATATTTTGGGCCGGAGGCTTTGTATTACTGAATAAAACTATTTGTATTCTTACTTAGTATCCAATGTATCTACTTTAAACTATGTTAGCTATGTGTATTTTGTTACCTTATTTCCAGGCCAATTATTAACTTTTCTCCGATGTATATAGATAGCTCGTGACATTCAACCTAATGCGTTACTTTACTGATAATTGAAATGGTTATAAATTGAACATCTACTCAACAATATAGGAATATGGTAATGTCCATGAAAGGGTTATAAATTCAAACTTCTTTCAAACTACTGAAACTCGATTGCGTAGTTAGTGTCAACATTGTTTTCGTCAAGTGTGACCTCTTCGGCATTTCGATAACATTTTCCTCTACAGTATCCACAGGCTATTACACATTTAAGGCCATGTTTGTGACAAAAGCAAATATTATTTCCACATTTTCTGCCAGAACGTTTTCATTTTCGTTTTACAAATTCTCTGGAGTTGCATCCTAGTATATCCATATCGTTTTCCGACTGTTATCAGCAAGTGTGTGACCTACAAATGAACTAGAAAAAAATTATTCTGCTTCTTCTGCAGGTGGACGCTTCTGTGCATCAATGATGTTTTGCTTGTCGACACTTATCCAAGTTATTTAGCGTACCGTAGACTGTTCAGAACAGCATATCACCTAATAACTACTTTGCCAATCTGTTTGCCTCAGCATCTGTCACAAAGAAATATATATATCTTTTGCAATTCTTTTAACCTCTTCAAAAGACTGGTTTTGCCATGCCTATACGACGCAGACACTTCACGCATGGACGAACAGGGTTTTTGGTGAAACAAGTTTGCCAACATTGTTAACAAGATCTTGCATTTTATACAACTTCTAACCTTTCTTGGACCTTTTGGCCTCTGATTGGAGGTATAATTATATTAGCCATACTCTCATTCCAGTGATACATCAAGAGGACATGCATATCTGTGTAATCTGCTACTACATTTACGTCTCTTCCGTGTCTTGCAAATTGAAGCGCATATTTCACTTTATTCTGTCAGCATCTCCAGTATTTTTGTGCACTTTCTGACCATAAGTTTCTAAGCTACTCAGCAATATGATGACTTGATGTATTCTTCTCATTCGAAACCAGTTGCTTTAGTTTTTCTTTTAATTCGTCATCCAAATGGTAAAAAAATGCAAACAATACAAAATGCGTAGTAAGGCACAGAGCAAATGTTATTCTATTTTGAAAGAGTTCGAATACTTCACAACCCTACGAGTAGTACCAAAATATATTACACATTTCTAAGGAAACAGGTCGAATAACCAAATGTCTCAGCCATTTTAATACTGATTATCTATACCCAACCCTTGATAACATTTCTACAAAGCACTCTGATTATTTACTCAATATAACTTCATTCTAGTACACAGCTGTGTCTTAAACCTCAATTTCAGTCAGAAACTTACGTTCGAATCGCCAGTTGTACCAATCGTTAAATGGTTGAAGTGTACCCCAAAACTCGCTAAATAAACTGTATTATAAACAAATACTGGTCTTAATCATACAAGAGACAATTTAACTTTCTCTTACTTACACTATGATACTTGACAGGACTAGGCAAGGGTGAAAACCGCTTGACAAAATATGTGCAATGATGCACGCTGTTGCACGCTGAATGGAAATGAATATGTCTGACAACAACTAGTAACCGAATACGCATAAATAAGAACAAAGGATCAAAGAAGCAAAAACTACTGACAAGGTACAACACAGCTTTGCTGTTGGTGACTTCTCAGCAAGCACTTCTCTATCATTTAGTAAGCATTCATCCAACCTTTTAAGTTCATTTGATTCAGAAACGGTGGCAACTGATATATATTTATCCTTTGTTGCTTCATGCAATTTGTGTATCTGTTCCACTTCTGCATCATTCAGCTTTTCCGCAACTATTCAATCAACAGATAATTCTACCTCGACATCGGCCAAATAGTCTGGAGAAATTTCTGTATCTTTACTCTGGCCACTTGGATACGTACCTTGTTTAAATTCTCCCACAGTAGGTATTACTAATTATTGAAATATATCAGTAATTATTGGAGGCATTTCAATCTCCACATCACTTAACGAATCTTGATCATTCCCACTCCCTTTTCAGAAGTATCCACCAAGACCGCATCTTTTTTTGGCATGTAAAACTGGCGAGAGAACAGCACAATTATAATCAGGCTGTACGACTGAAGTTTAACGACCAGTCTAACACTTCAGTGGTTTGTTTATTTCTTTGTGTAAACCTTATCCTATTTTCACTAATCATGCGAAATCTATTTACCCCCACCCGATCTTAAACCGTACATTTTTCACGCATTGACATGGAGACATACGTCAACCGTTTTGATTGAGACAGTTTGGCTGTAATTTTATCCGTATACCCTTTCCCACTCATGACAAATCTGCAACAGACTACAACCTACGCCAAATTGGAAATGAAAGTTGGAGCCAAAGTAGCCAACGTAGCCAAAGTTGGAGCCAACGTTGGTACCAATTATTTTATACATGGAAACAATTAAATGGACAAAAGGTGTTTTTTTAAAAAGAACTGTAAAATCAAATACAGTGTTTGTTCCTTTATTTCATTTACCAAAAGCGCACTATTTATGTTGTATACTAAAATACTAGCATAACAAGCTTTGCTTTGCAGCAAAGTAAACAGTTGTCATTTTCTTTCTTTACGACTGTATATCCAGAAGTGAAAATGTTTCTACGTTGTGTTTTAATACAAATCATACATTGCATGAACTTTGATACAGGATCATAACTGAGCCAGTCATTTCCAACTTTCCATGAAAGTTTCTAGCATTAGCTTAAGGTTTTGTTTTTTTATTTTGGCAGGGGGTTCAGAATGGAGACAATCTAGTTTACTAGTTTACGTTTAGAAGCCATTTTAAGAATGGTTCTGATTGCATGATTTGATTTCGTATACCCTGGACTTGCAGAGTTAAATATGTTGCGAGCATATGGTACTGAATGCCATTTCTTCAGTGTATATACTGGCCGCCGTGATATAACTACAAAATGTGTTGAAAACAGCGTTAAACCCCAAACAATCAATCAATTATAAACGCTATAGTTCTTTAAATCAATTTCGTTTACACTAGATTTTCATAAAACTATTGTTTCCACACTTAAAATAAACTTCTTCACCCGAAAGTGTTTCGACAAACATACGGTTTGATCCCACTTTCCCAACCGCTACTGTTCGCACTTACCAATTATCCCCAATTATCTATTCGCGCCTCAAACTTACTTTTCTATACTGTTCAAAATATGAACTAAACACAACAACTTGTACTTTGCAGTGTATTATTTCACTTTTATTTATTTCAGACATCTTATTTCATTCTGTTTAAAAAACATACTTATTTCATTCTGTTTAAAAAACATACTTATTTCATTCTGTTTAAAAAACATACTTATTTCATTCTGTTTAAAAAACAAACTTATTCTAGAATATAATAACAAGAAATTCGTTTTTGTTTCCACTGCATATATATAAGAAGAATTTTTTGTTTTAATTCTGTAAAGATAAAATACAAATTTTCAATACGTTAGGTTAGCTATAACAATTCAGATAAAATATTCATAATAATAAATGGTAGACATATTTTAAGTTTGAAATATGAACTATCAAGATACAAACAATGAACAATATATATCTATTATTTATTTATGATTATAATAATTATAAGTTAGGTAATTCAATAATGATATATATCGCCAACATTTTACGAAGTCAAATCCAGTTTATATTAATAGCGGTCTAACACTAGGCCAGTGCTACCAAAGACAAGGGCGGATGTAAACTGGGAAGGGAAGGGGAGAGAGTCGCTAGCAGGGGAGCCATTCCTAATCGCCAATGACGGTGATGTGGAGCGAATGCTCATATTCGTCGAAAGACCTGGCCCAGCTGGTCAACATTTTACCAGCTCTACACCATCCGCGCCATGATCGACGGGTATATGTGTATGGACTACTTCCAAATAAACAGCAGACAATGTACACTAGATTCTTCACTCTCATCCAGAATTTCTCTGTCCTTAGAAACAATTTGATGGACATCGACAAAAGAGCGTGGAGTGCTGTCAGTAGTGTGTTTGTTTGTTTTCAAGTCCGTGGATGTTTCTTTCACTTCACACAGTGTATGTGGAAGAAAGTACAATATTATTGTATTGTAGCTGACTTCAGGGACATGAACAAGTGAAGAAACTTTCGCTACGTGCTTCGGCGGTCCCTAACCTCTTTCGAAGATGTATGGTTCAAGACTTTGGAAGAATATGCCGATTTCTGCATTTAAGAACTATCTGACTGAGCAGTGGGTAGAGGGAGACCGCCGAGCCTAGAACCATTACGACAATGATGGTCCAAGCTCTACCAATCATTTTGAGGGATGGCACCATCATAAATGCACTCTGATGGACATGGTCTAGAAAGAGCAGACTGTTTACGAGGTCAATCTGTTCCAGCACACCAACAGTGGAAAGCAACGATCAATGAAGCGGGTATACCGTGAGCTAGAGCAAATGCTCATGAGACGCAAGCACCAGCTGCGTACTGGTGAAATGGACCTATGGCCTATGTTGATGCTGCTTCTCACTTAGTTAAATTAAAGTGAATATGTACGAATATGTACATTAAGGTGTTGTTAAAAAGATGTGTCCAATCAAAGAACAAATAAACAAACAGTTAACCCCGTGTCTCTTTAATTGACAATCACAACATCAGTTATCGGACATAACACTAATTCATCCAATTAACTTGATTAAACGTGTGAAAAACCTCCGACCACACAGTAACTTGACCTTCACATTGTAAAATGTCAAGACTGGATACCTGATAAAGTTTTGCTATAAACATGCTTGTGTTGTTCAAACAAAACGTCGCTTAGAGCATTTATATAAACAAAATGGCAAGAAATTTCTTTCGCAACTGATTTCGCCTCTTTGATTTTTTTTCCCATTTGGCGACCGACAGCGGTGGACCTCTCATGACAAATCTGCAAGAGACGACTTTTATTGAGCGTATGATTATTGAAAAGAGTTGCAAACATTGTGGCAACAAATGAAATTGATCAGCGTAGGTCATAACTAACTCATTTTGGCACAATGTTTTCAAAAAACGTCTGGTGCAGAGGAGTAAGAACGTGTCTGCATTTTGGGAAGGGTTAGTTAGTTAGTTATACCTGACGGAGTTGAACCACGATATCTAAGTTGGTAGCCATGACAGATATCAACCAAGTTTTTTATTTCGAAACCCGGCTTTGCCAATCCTTCTTTCCAGTGATTGATAACAGTCAAAAACGCAATAATGACTTGGGATAATATCCGAAGCAGCTTGCATGAATGAGATCAACTAACATTTAAAGAAGCTTCGAGTCGGAACTAGATCTATCTGAAGACGGGACGTATAACTTAATAATTCACGGGATTTATTTCCGGAAATTGGCCGGATCGTACGTATATACTATTTCTATATCCATTGCAGGTCGAAATTCAACATTTGAAGAGAGAGTTTGAACAAGAGACTAAATCGACAAAAGCTAAGATTGACTGGATGGGAAACAGAAGTAACTGTAACATATTGTAAACTATGTTACACTGAACGTCATCAATATGTTATGTCATCTGGGTACCTTGGTATTTTGAATTTGTATAGACAGTAATCGGACATATTTGTTCTTTAAATATATATATATATATAGTATAAGAGGACACTCTTACATGCTGCTTTGCAAAAGCGCTAGCTTTTGTTGTGATATGGTAGATCGCTCGCATTCGAACAAAGAGGTATAAGGTTCGAGCGTTGGTTAGGTTGGATCATCCAAGACTGTTACAATGCCACCAAGTGTAGGACTACTTCGGAACTGCCTCTCGAACGTTTCACAACTTTCTTAAATTCCGGAAATTCTAGGACGAATTTAAAATTGAGAGGGTTATATGTTACCCATCGTCGGACACCCACGGTTGTTGACTCCGCTATGCTCCAACCGTATATTTGGCAATTTTCTCTGATGTTTCGCCGTGTTGACAGATAGCCAATACTGTTTCTGATTGGATGCTGTACAATGTTGTACTGCGCAAAACAACTAATCAGATCCCTCGTAATGAAACTATTATAGGTTCAATTTAAAAATGGCAACCTCATTTGAAATTGAATATACTCTGGCATGCGAACAGTTTAAAAAATGACACGTTTCGTCAGCTCGTGCATTTATCAAAGGAATAGATGTGTTGTTATCAATGAAGACAGGCGGCTTTTATGTTATTTGTACAGAATTGGATAGATTACATGTAAGCTGCCCAATAAGCTCAGGCGGTTGAGTATTCGCCCTGAAATTGTATTAAAATTTTGATTTGTCTTGTCTGTGAAAACGGCGACATGTCCGACGATGTATAGACCCTACATATATGTCTAAGGGGACATTTGTACTGCCTTACTAGATATTTAGCTTTTGTAGCGATTTTGTAGAGCGTTTCCCTTCTTACCAAGAGGTCCCAATGTGTGAGTCTTGGTTATGTCAGTTCTTTTATGACTGTTTATTTATATATATCGTTAATTATGAAATAAGTACTAATAAGTATAAAATCAGGGGAAAAAACAAGATTTCGGAGAGTAATGTCTTCTATACGATAAAAAGGTTTTTTCTTTTAACATCAGTTTGACATTGATTTATGAATTAAACTTATCGTATTGAAGAAAAACTCTCCAAATTTTGTTTTTCTGCTGATATATATATATATATATATATATATATATATATATATATATATATTTGGTTTATTTTTTTTATTTTAATTATGTTGGTAAGACGATTCACAAACAGTACACGTGCTGTTAACAAGTGTAAGAACCTACATATGCACAAATCGATGCACGCACGACTTCTTATTCAACTCGGGTTTCTTAATGATCGTTTTCCAACGCAAATTCATTGGTAGAATTGTACTTTTTAAAAATGACTTGAAACAAGTTTGTTAATTTGATCAATTGAAAGAGATGCTTCAAAAATTGCTATTCATGATATTGCATTAGTATCCATCTGACCAATGTAATCAATTATGAAAATATGTCAGTGATTATTTTTCTCTAGATATGAAGATTTATTACATGACATATCTGGGGGACATAACCGCCCATAATACAGATGGTAATAGGTTTAAACGCATAGACATACAATGTAATAGATCGGGAAAAACTACTTAAGATCGACACGAGCTGGTGAACATCTCAAGTAATTGAAACTATTGCAAAGTTGAATTGAGAGAATTCTAAAGAAGGCGAATGAAGCACGTGACTGTCATACTAAGATCTGATTGGTTGACCTTAGCCTATCGTGTGTGAATTAACATATTAATAGCATATGGTTATCGTGCGGAATTTAGGGGACGGCCCAACACCGCCCTTAAAAGTTCATCAACTATTTTATGTTATAAAATAAAATACCATAAATGTATAGTATCCTTTATTAATGAGATTGAGTTACAGACATTTGTCCAAAAGGCAATGTTACTGTAAGTGCCATTCGATGTCAAGTAATAACGCTACACGTTGAGATTGGAGCAAAGACCACCTTGTAATAGCAATTCCCTGTATAAAGCAACCACACTTTTAGTTACCCTATTATAATGTTCTGCTTAAATGACCCTGCATTTAACAAAAGTCATTGTGACAAGCGTTATTCGCCTTCCATCAATGGCCTAACAGTCTATGTTGAAAAGCAGCCATATGCTGGAAAAGAATGTTGTGTGAAGTTCTGGTATAAGAGAGACAGGAAACACATAAGTAGGTGAACTGGTCGACGTTATATGACTGAAAAATTGTTGTAAACGGCGTTAAACCCCAATCAATCAATTAACTGACCCTGCAAATAAAGACCACCTGTGACCAGAGACCATATTCTTGTCTTCAAAAGGGCTGTTTTCATCTACAGATTCCCTGGATAGTGTTGTCATATCGATTTCTTGCAAGTATATGTGTGTGTGTATACACTGTCGTTAAAAATAACTGCTGCAAGAAATTAAAAAAAGTATCAACAACACATATTAGTCTGACAAAAGTGTGTTAAGTTCCCAATTTTGTACAGTAAATATTTTTGTATTGTAGTGATATGTGTATATACATCAGCAAAGCAATCGTGCTAACAAAAAAAATAACACCCGGACCCATTGGCATATACGTCACTTTCAAAAGAAATATAATTAAGAAATAAAATATCAGAAAACGTACACGGATAATGTTTTACCAAATTATATTGATTAGACTCACCTTACTTACATTGTCTATAAAGTCGAAACATTTTCCCAAATATAGACACTTTCTCACGCCTCTGCAGCAGATGACTTTTGTAAACAGTAATTATACTTTTATTTATAAACATGAATTTTCCATAGTTTTAATGTTTCAAAGTCGTCTACTGCAGATATGTTGTATGTGGGAAACGGTTAAATAATGCGGATGCTCAAGGAAAACCAACCTTAACGGCATGATAACATGTGAGGAATAAAAACCTGCCTGCGTATATACATACTCAATCATTTTGGTATGGAAATGATCAACATGGAAACTGTTTTACAGTAGTTACTTGAAACCTTCTATGAAGTATTGGTGAACATTTTAGAGCAATTTCAGACTGCTCGGATCTTAATCTGTACAGGTCGCAAATGCAATATGGTTGGTTTTCACAGAAAGCCAATCAATGACGTTTAACCTGTTCTCATAAATAACAAATCGGCAGCAGACGACTTTGAAAACATTTAGTCTAAACGTGAAAACATTGTTAACAAAAGGAAAAATTGCTCAATTGGGCAAGTTCTCCTATTGTCAGTGTTTTCAAAAGTCGTCTGCTGCAGAGGCCTCCGAAAATGTCTGTATGTGGGCATAGGTTAAGGTAGACTTTACTTTTTTCATAACACATTTTATTTTGTGGACCGAAGTAAATGATCAGTTCCAAGTTTGGATTTTTTTTCATTGTTGTTCTGTTTATATTGAAGAAATAATATTTGCGATTGACGCTGAAAGAGTTCAGAATGATGGTAACATATTTATGACTTCAACACAGGGGTGCGTCCTTTATGAATTAATAAATTGTTTTTCAGAAACAACAAGATACAAAAGACGTATGTCTTCTACCGTTATTACAAAACTTCAGACACATTTAATTTGTATTTAATAATTGTCCTCAACTTCCTAGGCCTTTTTCAATAGTTTGGTTTACGGCCCTGATGCAACGCGATTCATCAAAGCTCAGAAAAATAAATCACGTTTCCACTAACTTCCTAGGCTACGCTTTTATAATTGTTTGGTTTACGGCCCTGACGATCCGATTCATCAAAGCTCAGAAAATATGTTTCCGGGGATGTTTTTGCCAATTTATAAATGTCTGTTGTATTTTTAAACTTAAAACGTTCCTCCCCATACAGTTTGTTCATTCAGACCATTGTATTTTAACTATATGTAATTGTTGACTATACATGTTATCTATATTTTTACACAATTATGCCCCTTTTTGACCTTAGAAATATTGGGTAAAGTTTTGCATGCAAGGCTTTTTCTCACATACCACTTATGCTATTGCTTTGAAACTTCAATTACTTATTGGACATCATCAAATTACCTTAAAGGACAAGTCCCTAAACTCATATCAGATTTTGACACAATTATGCCCCTTTTTGGACTTAGAAATTTTGGTTAAAGTTTTTATGCAAGACTTTTTCTCACAAACCACAGATGCTATTACTTTGAAACTTCACACAATTATTGGACATCAACCACAGATGCTGTTTCTTTGAATTTTCACATACTTATTGAACACCATCAAATGATTTGTTTGTTTGGAGTTTAACGCCGCTTTCAACAGCTTTGGTCATATCACGGCGGTCAGTGCACCTACCCATGTTTTACAACATTCTTTCGAAGCCACTGACTACTTTCTCACATAGATCAGAGGTGAGAGGCAATGGAAAACATCGCCCGAAAGAATGTCGCCGCAACCGGGTATCGAACCCGTGACCTCCAGATCACGAGTCAGATACGCTACCAATTGAGCTACCCGGCCGGGTACCATCAAATGACCTTCCAGGACAAATCCCAATACTCATATCAGATTTTGACACAATTATGCCCCTTTTTTGGCTTGAAATGTTTGTTAAAGTTTTGCATGCAATATACTATCATTGTCATATCTCAGTAACCACTAATGGTCTTGACTTGAAACTTCATTCATGTCTTTAGAGGTGACAGACAATCAAGTTAGATAACTCTTGTACAAATTATGGCCCTTGTTTGACTTTGACAAGTTGGTTAAAGTTTGACATGCAAGGTACTATCATGTACATATCTCATTAACCACTATTAACTATAGAATCAAATGGCAAATAGTCGAGCATGCTGTCTTATGGAAAGCTCTTGTTTGTTTATATACTTCCGATTTTTTTATCATACTTATGCTAAACTGGAATAGACTTCCCCATCTCCTTCCAAAGCTTGTGTCACGCTTAACTTATAAGAGGCATTATACCTTAAGTTAATATCTGTTAATATTTCACCATCTATGTTGTATTTTATCTAATTGATCTAATTAGAGCAGATTTAAAACCGTTTATTGGTAAAAACTACGAAACTTCAGCTTATATGATAGTTGCAGTCAATGTTAAGCAAACTGTAAACCAAACGGTTTCAGGACTAAACTTGTCATTTCACGACTAAACTACACATGCTGAATATCATAAAGATCGTAGCATATAAAACGTCTAAATTGACCCTTTCTGCTCTTGATAACCTTTTATTATAGACTATGGTAGTAAGGTGAGCAATAAAGGCACATAGTGCCTTTCTTGTTTAAAATAAAGGGACAGTTTACCTTTTTGTTCAACGTTTCTACATCCTGTCTGTTTGCACATGTTAATTAAATGTAACGAACTGCATCTGCTTCCTTTAAGCCATCATTCAATATCATGCTTGGCGTCTTTGATTCTTTGCATCAACATTCGTTTTGTTATTATTTGAACCAGTGCAATACGAGTTGACTCACCTGAATCTGTATTATTTGCAAAAACCCCAATATTGCCATTGACGCTGAAAGAGTTCAGATTGATGGTAACATATTTATGACTTTAACACAGGCGTGCGTCTCCTCGGTACACCAATGAAGAGGGTTATTTGAGCCGTTCCACGAGAAACCCAACATAATGGCCTCTGCGCAGGCTAATCCGGGCCGAAACATTCCGTTTCAGAGGAATAGAGGTATAGAGTAATGATTCCTGAAATAGAAAATCCACAAGAGGCGAAAAGTGTCTGTCTGGGTTAGCCTACGCTGCATGCTAGGCTGACACGGATCGATACTTAAGGTAGAGTCCACAATGTTGGTTTTTTCGTGAGACGGCTCACTTTAACAAAACAAAAGTCACTGTAAACACAAAACTACTATAGAAAATGGGTAAACTAGAGTGAAATATCTAACGGGGTAGGGATAAGGGAGATGTTAGGGTGGTACAAGCAGCTAGTCTACGGAGGTGTCGTTCGATAGAGATTAGTATTATTATTTTTTAATTCACATAATATAGCTTGTTGTACCCCTGCCCTGTTTTGAATTCACACAAGATAGCTTGTTTTATCCTGTATTTGAATTCACAAAAGATAGCTTGTTTTACCCTATAGTTAATTCCCATAAGATTGTTTTACCCTATATTTGAATTCATATAAGATAGCTTGTTTTATCCTGTATTTGAATTCACAAAATATAGCTTGTTGTACCCCAGTATTCAATTCATATAAGATAGCTTGTTTTACCCTGTATTTGAATTCATATAAGATAGCTTGTTTTACCCTATATTTAATTCCCATAAGATAGCTTGTTTTACCATGTTTCTAATTCACATACGATGGCTTGCTGTCTTCCTTTTGTGGATTCACATAAGATAACTTGTCGTAGCCCTGTTTTCAATTCACATAAGAAAGCTAGCTGAACTCCTGTTTTAGATGCATATAAAAAAGCTTGTTTTACCCTTCATTTGAATTCACATAAGATATCTTGTTGTAGACTTATTTTTAATTCACATAAGATAGATTATTGTACCCCTGTTTTAAATTCACATAAGACAGCTTAATCGAATACTATCTACTATCTATACTATTTCATGAACAAATGCTACTGGACATTTACTTTACGTATACACAGTAAGAACCATTTTGACGCTTGCACATATGGTTTTGAAATCATTCAGGCAACATTTTTGAAAATCTCTTAAAATGACAGCGTTATTATTGAACAGGGTTGAACACATTGTGGCAAAAGGAGACATTGCTTATTAATATTTCAAAAGCCGTCTGAAGCAGATGCATCAAGGTGCATCTGTAAGTGTGAAAGGGGTTAACAAATAATATATTCCATTAAATATTATCTATCCGATTCAATCAATTCATGTTGATAGGTAAAACCATGGTCCTAGGCGGGGGTGTTGTTTTGCTTTATATGGCTAAAGTAAACACTTTAAACATCTTCTCCTTCGGTCGTATCTGGCCGATTTTCAAATAATTTTGTAGAAATGTTCTTTGGTTGACCCTCTATTAGATGTCTGCAAACCATGTTGACAAGTCGAAAAACATGGCGACAAGAGGGCTGGGCTGTAAGCATTATATGGCTTTCGTAAAAACTTAAAAAATAATCCTCCGAAACTGTTCGGCTGATTTTCACATAATTTAGTAGAAATGTCCCTTGGTGACCCTCTACAAAATTGCTTTATGACATTTTGGTTAATCGAAAAGCAGCCGTTTGAGTGTTTGCCTGGTATGTCTAAAGTGATGTTATGTTTGACTTGTGCAGTGGAGCGATGCTGGCCAACTTCAACCTCTTGATTTATACCCGATCTATGTCACGTCTTACAACACTTTATATTATCATATTATATCGAGTCGCGATAGCTTATCCGGTAATGATGAGGGCTGTCGATCCAGGTTTCGGCAGTTCGATTCTCGCCTCGGTCATTCATTCTTGCAGATGATTGACAAAGTTCAGTCTGGCAACCGTTATTCATCTTCCATCAATCGGCTGGTGTGAAACAGACATGGAACGCATGGGTACGTAAACTGGCCTTGTCGTAACTCAACTTAAATACTGGTGTAAAACAGACAGGGAACGCATGTGTAAGTTAACTGGCCTGTCGTGATTCAACTTAAATACTGGTGTGAAACAGACCGGGAAAGCTTTGGTAAGTGAACTGGCATGTCGTGACTCAACTTAAATACTATTGTGAAACAGACAGGGAACGCATGAGTTACTGAACTGGCATTTCGTGAGTCAACTTGAATACTGATGTGAAACAGACAGGAAACGCATGGGTAAGTGAACTGGCCTGTCGTGACTCAACATAAATACTGATTTGAAACAGACGAGGAACGCATGGGTAAGTGAACTGGTCTGTCGGAACTCAACTTAAATACTGGTGTGAAGGAGACAGGGGAGTCAACTTGAATACTGGTGTGAAACAGACAGGGAACGCATGTGTAAGTGAACTGGTCTGTTGCGACTCAACTTTAATACTGGTGTGAAACAGACAACAAACGCATGGATAAGTGAACTGGCCTGTCGGGACACAACTTAAATACTGGTGTGAAACAGACAGGGAACGCATAGGTAAGTTAACTGGCCTGTAAGGACACAACTGAAATACTGGTGTGAAACAGACAGGGAATGCATGGGTAAGTGAACTGGCCTGTCGTGACTCAACTGATATACTGGTGTGAAACAGACAGGGAACGCATGGGTAAGTGAACTGGCCTGTCGGGACTCAACTTAAATACTGATGAGAAACAGACAGGGAACACATGGGTAAGTGAACTGTCCTGTCGTGATTCAACTTAAATACTTGTGTGAAACAGACAAGGAACGCATGGGTAAGTGAACTGGCCTGTCGGGACTCAACTTAAATACTGGTGTGAAACTGACAAGAAACGCATGGGTAAGTGAACTGGCCTGTCGGGACTCAACTTAAATACTGGTGTGTAACAGACAGGGAAATCATGGGTAAGTGAACTGGCCTGTAGTGACTCAACTAAAATACTGGTGTGAAACATACATTGAACGCATAGGTAAGTGAACTGGCCTGTAAGGATACAACTGAAATACTGGTGTGAAACGTACAGGTAACGCATGGGTTAGTGAACTGGCCTATCGGGGCTTAATTAACTACACTATTGGTGTGAAACAGACAAGGAACGCATGGGTAAGTGAACTGGCCTGTCGTGATTCAACTTAAATACTGGTGTGAAACAGACAGGGAAGGCATGGGTAAGTGAACTGGCCTGTCGGGACTCAACTAAAATACTGGTGTGAAACAGACAGGGAAGGCATGGGTAAGTGAACTGGCCTGTCGTGACTCAACTAAAATACTGGTGTGAAACAGACAGGGAAGGCATGGGTAAGTGAACTGGCCTGTCGTGACTCAACTAAAATACTGGTGTGAAACAGACAACGAACGCTTTGGAAAGTGAACTAGCCTGTCGTGATTCAATTTAAATATTGGTGTGAAACAGACAGGGAACGCTTTGGTAAGTGAACTGGCCTGTCGCGCCTCAACTTAAATACTGGTGTGAAACAGACAGGGAATGCATGGGTAAGTGAACTGTCCTATCGTGACTCAACTTAAATACTGGTGTGAAACAGACAGGGAACACATGGGTTACTGAACTGGCCTGTCGTGACTCAACCTAAATACTGGTGTGAAACAGACAGGGAACGCATGGGTAAGTGAACTGGCCTGTACGGACAAAACTGAAATACTGATGTGAAACAGACAGGGAACGCATGGGTAAATGAACTGGCCTGTCGTGACTCAACTTAAATACTGGTGTGAAACAGACAGGGAACGCATGAGTAAGTGAACTGGCCTGTCGGGACTCAACTAAAATACTGGTGTGAAACAGACAGGGAACGTATGGTAAGTGTACAGGCATGTCGTGTCTCAACTTAAATACTGGTGTGAAACAGACATGGAACGCATGGTAAGTGAACAGGCCTGTCGTGTCTTAACTTAAATACTGGTGGGAAACAGACAGGGAACGCATGGGTAAGTGAACTGGCATGTCGTGACTCAACTTAAATACTGGTGGGAAACAGACAGGGAACGCATGGGTAAGTGAACTGGCATGTCGTGACTCAACTTAAATACTAGTGGGAAACAGACAGGGAACGCATGAGTTAGTGAACTGTCCTGTCGTAATTCAACTTAAATACTGGGTGTAAGACAGAAAGGGAACGCTTGGGTAAGTGAACTGGCCTGTCGGGACTCAACTTAAATACTGATGTGCAACAGAAAGGGAACGCATGGGTAAGTGAACTGTCCTGTCGTGATTCAACTTAAATACTGGGTGTGAAACAGACAGGGAAGGCATGGGTAAGTGAACAGGCCTGTTGGGACTCAACTTAAATACTGGTGGGAAACAGACAGGGAACGCATGGGTAAGTGAACTAGCCTGTCCCCAACGTAAATACTGGTGGGAAACAGACAGGAAACGCATGGGTAAGTGAACTTGCCTGTCCCCAACTTAAATACTTTTGATAACGGCTTTAAAATCCAATCAATTAAATAATGTTATGGAACACACCACTAGAAAACATACTAAATGGCTGGGAGAGATTCACACCACTGGGAAATAGACTTCCGTGACTTAATGACGCGAAGAGATCCATATCAAATTGCACATTTGTGCAGTTTTTGGCAGAGTTCCAAAATTGCCAAAATTGTCAAAAAAGACAATGCGAAGGTGATATTCAAATATTCATTAATTTAAAGCGAGATGCATGCATAAGGTTTTATGTCATATAATGTATGTAGACCTATATAAAAATAAGTTGTGAAAAAATTCATACATGAATTTGGAACTGCAAATCATATACGCCACAAAACCACCGCTTGTGGCACTTGGGATCAGTGTAGATCTAGTACAGCCAATGCATCTCAATCTAATCTTGATCTGCACTCGTCACGAAACAACAGCAACTTTGAAGAGCTTCGGATAATCAGTACACATTGATATAAGATAGCATTGATGCGCAGACGACTTCTGACGGTGTAACGAAATCGTGATTTTAGATAACAAGATATCTTTTAATTACACCATTAGTTAAATTTGAAGCAGACGACTTCTGACGTTGTAACGAAATCGTGATTTTAGATTACAAGATATCTTTTAATTACACCATTAGTTAATTCGAAGCAGGCGAATTCTGACGGTGTAACGAAATCGTGATTCTAGATTACAAGATATCTTTTAATTTCACCATTAGTTAAATTCAAGCAGACGACCATACAGACGTATAGAAATATCGTGTCATGCAGTTAGGGTGTATCAAATAAACTGGGTGTTATATGACCAGCAATGTTTTTGGCTAAACGTTCTACACATCTATGTTGACCTTACTTATCAGGTTAATATTAAATACATTTAAACCTCACATTTGATTTGAAATTCAGATATGCTGTTGGAAGAGTTCCCTGCTTCGAGAACATCTAATGCATAGTTGAAAGTTGTTTGCTACAGTGCGTCAAAGGCATTTATAACAGAGAATATATTATAATAGTATCACCAATGCTGTTATTATTTTTTTAAATACAAGTACAGTGTTACCTTTTGGCTAAGGGGATAATCAATAAGAATGGTAGCAACAGCTTTGACCCTTGCGTAAATCGTAAGAGCCGGCTAAATGAGTCTGGACGATTGGGGTCACTGTAACTCTTGAGCTCCATTAGATGGGTTTGTATTGGTTTCGTACCTTATATATTAAATATAAGGTTTTGGACCAATACCATCTTTCCTGTTCGCCGCGATATGACCTTAGCTGTTGAAAGTGGCGTAAAGCCGAAAACAGTGTTACCTCTCATGACGACACAAATCCCTCTTCAGAACAACACGTTATACTACCCCCCCCCCCCCCCCCCCCCCCAAAGAAAAAATACTATGTACATATGAACAAATGACAGTATACATTTGGAATGGAAATGGTATAAACATTGTCTGGTAAATGAGAAATTGTTCATTACGAGTAAAAGGGTCTCCTTTTCAAACAATTGTTTCCATAATGGACTCCGCCATAATGTGTTACAATCCAGGATTAGACTAATCGCTATAGAACGACACCTCCTGTGAAAACATCATTAAGTGGCGTTCTGCGAAAACCAACCGTATTGCATTTGCGATCTGTGCAGATCAAGATCCGACAAGTATAAAATGGCTCTGCACTGCTCAACAATAAGTCATAAAAGGTTTCAAGAAGGTTTCAAGAAACTACAGTAAAACAGTACATAATTTGATAATGTCCATATATCGCAGACAGGTCTTTTTCCGCACATGTTATACTACCGTAAAAATTGGTTTTACTTAACCGTTTCCCATATACACCAGATCTGCAGCAGACGACTTTGAAACATTTAGGTAAAACTATCTAAAATTTATGTTTATAAATAAAAGTATAATTACTGAAAATAAATTGAAAACATTGTGGCAAAAGGAGAAATTGATCGTTTAAAGCAATTTCTCCTTTTGTCACAATGTTTTCGAAAGTTGTCTGCTGCAGAAGCGTGAGAAAGCGTCTATATGTCTGAAAATGTTACGACTTTTTAGACCGTGTAAGTAAGGTGGTACCAAAACAATATAATTTGGTACAACATTATCCGTGTCCGTTTACTGATTTTTTTTATTTTTTTTTTTTAAAGTGACTTATAGGCCAATGGAGCTGGGTGTTATTTATTATTTTTTTGGTAGAATTGCGATAGCAAGACTACCAACGTTACAATTAAGATTTTGAAATCACGTGATGTAAATGAATAGATTATATTAATAGAGTGCATACTCTAAATGCATCAATTGGTTTAGTACAGTCAATAAATAGGAAGACACTGTACTGTCATGAATGTTGTTCGTGGGATTTCCGTAGAGCTATTGGGTAATATGATAATTAAAAAATTACTATGTGGACCGAATGATGTGTGATGGATCAATTAATTTTCACAAAACCAACAAGAATTTATGATCTTGGAAATATTTCATTCTGTCCTGATTCATCATAACTTATCTATAATGGTGTGGATTTTTTATAGATAAATATGTCTATATGCACTTCTGCATCTCCTCTTAACCGATCACAATTCTACCTTTAGTACTTTCAGTACTTTTATCGTCTATTTTTGTGTTGATGTATACATTGTATTTTTGTTTTAACTTGCTATAAAACTTGTAGTTTTCGTGCAATAAAATATATTGTATTGTATTGTATATACACATGTCACTATGATATAAAAATATTAAATGTACAAAATTTGGAATTTAAACTTTTTGTCAGGCTAATTTGGGTTGTTGTTGATACTTGTTTTTATTTGTTGCCGCAGTTATTTCAAATGTAAATACATGTATATATATATATATAAACATACTTGCAGTAAATTGATATGACAACATTATCTAGGGAAATTTTATATAATCAAAGCACTGAAAGTGCTGACGGCCTGGGGGCAGCAGGAAGGTTGGAGATGTAGGGAAAATGTGAAAGGAAATAACAATTGCAGCTACTAAAAGTGTGGTTTCTTTAGACAGGGAGTTCCTATTCAAGGCAATCTTTCGTACAGGTTTGATTGTACTAGAAAAATGTAAAAATACGTCTATATATTAAATTTAATATACATATATAATTAATTATGTTATGATTGTGGGGACTGTTAGAGATCAAACACAATGTTTGACTTTTTTTAATGTTTTTTTTTCTCATTTCAAAAACCTTGGTAAAGAATGACGCAATGTTCCATTATTCTCTCCGTATTTAAGAGTACTTTAAACTGGTAATATTTGGATATTCACTGTGCATAAAAGATTAGTCGCATTTTCAATTTATCCTAAAAAATATAATCTAATATAAAATCAAAGTCATCTTCCAAGTTAATTTACACAATGTTCTAATTCCCTGATTCCTGTCAATGTTTGCATGACGACCCGATTAAATTGAAGCCTAACATTAGCCAAAATGTGTCTTATGTTTGTCATAGCAGAGGTACAATTAAATTAGTATTTGCAGACAATGGTAGAGTCAAATGTCGCGCAAGCCGGCATTTTGCATAATATCTCCAGCTTTTGAAATACAATACACAATGTTGACATTTTTATCTGCCAAAGACCTCTGTTCCAATTGCAACGTTTTGAGAATACAAATAATTAATTAATTAAGGATTCTCTACATTTAAGTGCTTTATGCCTAGGAAGATGAGCAAATACTTGTAGGTGTTAGAGCAAGGTACCAATAAGCGTTTTGACCAAGGGCAGTAGGACTTAAAAGATTGAATGAAAATGGGCATTTATTAATGCCATATTGAAAAGTAATAAACATGGTTACATATATAACTCAAATAAATATGAAGATTTATTACATGACATATCTAGGGGACCGAACCGCCTGGGCATTTATTAATGCCATAAAGTAATTAACATGGTTACATAGACAGATAGATTGATTTTATTCCGAGAAAAACCCACCAACATTTCTGTTTGCCCAACATACCACATACATATAACACTTCAGTTTTAACAAAGTCAAATAGCAGACGTATGGCAAAGAAATAAAAGGAAAACAAATAGATATATGGAAACAATCTAGAAACCAATTAAATATGAAGATTTATTACAATTAAATATGAAGATTTATTACGTGACATATCTGGGAGACATAACCGTCACAAGCGAAGTTCATATCTGGGAGACATAACCGCCCATAAGAATTATGTGAAAGGGTTAAAAGCATAGACAAGCAATGTAGTCGATCAGGAACAATTTCTTAAGATTGACACGAGCATCGAATAAGCCAACCCCGTGCGTGCACGTGAACATGTATTTGCCGAATGAGCTGACCTTGTTTGACATCAGGTGATTATTTGACGGATCTTCCAAAGTAGAAGGTCAATACATGTTACTGCATATACAGGTTGATAATTATACATGTCACAATTAAAATCTACCATACGCAAGTTTCTTTTATGGTTCAGCATGTATTATCAAAACCTAGTTTCCAAAAGTTAAGCAGTTTTTCTCCGGACGAAACAAAAAAGAAACAACATCCGCTCAAACAGTAACATCAAAAGAAGAAGAATGCATATACTTTAACATCTTTATATTGCTTGTTCCGTCCATTGACTTCACCTGAAAAGAAATATAATAATTATAAGGGCGGCACCCTTGCAGAACCAATCGCAAGGCATTTGCAACTGGTGTCCACACAGTTTGATCTAGTTCTGCACTTTCCACATAACGCTTACGCTTGATTTCCCCATCCTCGTTACCCATGCTATTCTTAAAATTTATTATATCATATATGTTATGAATAGCCTAGGTACCGAGGGTGTATTTTCCTGGGCACCAATCATTATGTAAATGGTTCAAATTAGTAAACAAACCGATACAGAATACAGTTGACGCATTGGCAACAGACGACATATCTGTTGGCAATCGGAATCCTTTAATTAAATGCCTTAACTCGTTTCGGACCTCGGATGACTTTATTGAACACACAAATGTTTGTTGTGAGTTATTGTGCGGTATTCACGTGTCGTTAAAATGGCCCTAAAATGAATGTGAAATTGCGCTTCTTCAATCGTCCCTTCAAGACTTTCATTTATACTACTGTCCATGTGTCTGTCTGTACCTGACTCAATATAATATACAAGTGACATTGAGGGTACATGCTGCGTATAGATCCGAAGTTCGTCGGCCTAACCATTCAAAGAAATACCCTGCAGAGGACCAAATCAAAATCCTGCCTTACCGATTAAGAGTGGAAACGGTTTAAATCATAAACGACTTCATTACAACAACGGACATTCTTAGTCGTTTGTTTCACACTAGTCATTGCCCCTAACGCTATATAAAAATTGCATTCACAGTCTGACCCTTGCGTGAACCGTAAGAGCCGGTTAAATTGGTCTGAACGATTGGAATCAATGTATCTCTTGAGCTCCAGCAGGAGGAATGGTATTTTTTTCATACCTTGTATAGTTTGTATCTCTATGTAAATATAAGGGACCATTACGTTGTGTCCTGTCCGCCACGAAATGATCTCACCTGTTAAAAAACTGCGTAAAACCAAACACAAACAAATCACACGACTCAAACGCTATTTCAGAGTTAACAACAGACTGGTAGTATTCAGTAATCCACATACCTGATTGACTGAGAGGATGCCAAGTATACATGTAATAGTCTACATTCAGGTATACTTTACCCTTTCAAACATATAAGAAATCTGCAGCAGACGACTCTGAAAACATCTAGGAAAAAACGTGGAAAATACTATAACTGTAAGTATTATTACTGAAAAAAGAAGAAAACCTTGTGGTAAAAGGAGAAATTGCTCATCATGCGCATTTTCACCTTTCGCAATGATGCTTTCAAAAATCGTCTGCTTCAAATGCGTCAGAAAGCGTCTGAATCATAGAAATTGTTAAACAGAATTTGGAATATTGTGAGTGTAGGTGACCTTGCTACTTATAATCAATTTCACCGTTTGCTATACGTCAAAAGGAAAAATAAAAAATACATATAACGATATATAAAAAAAAAATCCTCCTTATTTGTAAGTTGAGAGAGAGTGTTAAAGATATTAACCTTCAAAAAAGTACAATGCACCTGAAAATATGGATTTCTCGGTCAATATTTTTTAAATAATTCCATCTCAGCTTATTATCTAGCAGTATCAGTGTCAGCTAATACCATTTTGTTTTCCGCACTTTTCAACTAATAAAACTCACGAATTGTGTCTGGCTTCTACAAAACAAAACACATAAATACCAAAGACTTGCAATATGATGCTTCTATTCCCAACCTAGAATCGTAAAGATTCATGTTTTTAAAAGTATGCTTGTTCTTTAATTTATCTGGAGTTTATATATTTTTGACTTATTGTTAACAGTGTCGTTTGTACAGGTTTGCTGTATGTGGGAAAGGGTAAAAGTCTGCTTTCGACCTCAGTCGTTCACACAATTATCAACAGAATTAAATTTCGGAATCACCGATTTATAAATACAAACGACATCGGGTCGGCTCAGCTTACCTGTCCTTTGAAGTTTCAGATAACTACGGAATATATTTGTATAAGTCAAAGACATATATATACGTATGTCTATGTATAAGTTTAAAAAACCACGATAAACTTTAAACTGGAGGCCCAAGAGGGCCCTAGTATAGCTCGACTGCCATTAAATTTCCAAAGAGCCCGACCCCCTGGTGGCAATGTTTTTAGACCAATCAACATGGCTTGAAGGAATGCGTTAGAGTGTCACCCAAGAAACAATTTTACAAAATGATTTGAAAATCGTTCAACCAGTATAGGAGGAGAAGAGTTTTAAATATTTTTCTTTCGGTTGCCATGGAAACCAGAATTTTTCATGGATCCAACAAATTGAGAAGGAATTTAGGAGAAGACATTGAGAGGATGCTTCCCATGATGTTTCATCCCAATTGGACAAGTAGTGAGGAGGGAGGAGAAGTAGTGACATCAGCTCGACAGGAAAATTTGTACTACCTTTAAAACTTAAAACTATTGCATGCAATATGACTTTGCTGATTTCAGAACTTTTAAGAACATGTAGTACTTTGCTTGTACATAGTTTTCAATTCTGTGTGTAGATACATCTTGATAAAATGATGCTTATCAAAGTATGGTCACATTAATCTTTGACCTAATTTCAGTAACCTTTTAACCCTAACAGTGCTTTGGGAGCCTGTAAAGCTATAGTCGCAAAAATGGGGTTATGTCAAATTGCTGCCGTGTCTTAATATAGAAAACAGAGAGAAAATTGCAATAATTTAAATGATCAGATTTCTATTTATTTCTATTATAATGTTGCATTCATGAAGTTTCAACAGCGGTACTATATTACACAATATAGTGTCCCTGGTTTCAATTAAAGAAATTCACGAACAAAGTAAGAAGTCCGGGTTTAGTGCCATAGATGTGTATCTGGTCGATAAAAGTTGTGATATCAACACAGGTAACCCTTTTCCATCTTCAATCATTTTGTTTTCCTACTGCATATAGCGAAATGCAAAAGCAAACTTAAATAAAACTAAAGATGAAACCTTGGTGCATTTAATTATAGAGATGTATCAATCTCAACCTGGATCGAGGGTTCGATCCGAAGCCGGGTCATACCAAAGACTTTAAAACTGGTAGAAATTGTTTTCCCTCCTTGACGTTCAAGATTAAGGGATAATCCTTTCAGCTGGCTCGTTGGTTACAGGATAAATGAACAAGTATTACTAGTATTATCATAAAACGGCCTGAAAACTATAAGAAAGAATTAGAGCGATCATAGAAGACCATCCATCTAACCTGCATTCCTAATATTTCCGGTAAAGTCTTGAAATACTCATCACCTCCGCGCATAGCATCTTTATACGCTGTATAGCATTCTTTGTGGGTGAATATACCACGATTTACATCTTTTGAGATTTTTTCGTGTAATTTCTCCAATTCATCTATACCATTTTGGAATAAAATGCTCTTGTTGTGCGTAGCAATCCTTTGCCATTTATTTTCAAGCTTGTTCTGACAAATCAAAGGAAAGGATATGTTTGTGATTAAGATTTATTTGTTTTTGGAATTCTTTAAATACAGTTCAAAAATTTAGTTTTGATTCTTTATCTGTGGGGCATCGAATTGTGTCAGATTCTGGCGTACATATATAAGGGTGAAAGTGTTTTGCGACCAGTGTAGATCCATATCAACTAGCACATCTACGCAATCTGATCAGACTCTGCACTGTTTGCTTATCAGTCATAGAATATTTCAGAAACTTGTTAAAAACACTATATTTTTGGAACGTTTACCATGGATGCGCAGGCTGGTCTTCGCAGAGAACCGCTCAGATATTAAAAGTAGAAACAGGGCAATTCCTGTAATTAGTTGTAATCAGCTGTACTCAGGTGATAGATAGAGCATTTACGTTTAATTCCATGAGGCATTGATCCTTTTTGTCAAATATGTTGTCTTCTTTAAACACAGATATCTTCTTGGCTAGGTATTCCTTATAATGGACATCAAGGGCTTCCAAATTGGGCTCAGATTTCACTGCTACGATTTCACTGCATTATGTATGTATTTATTCACCTCTCAACCATGCATCATAGGATTCCAAAGAAACCGAGCACACATGTACACCATGATCAAAAAAGCGTGTCAAATTAACACCCAGGTCTGTACATGAAAGGTTAAGGTCACACATGTTAAAGACAATAAAGAAATACGGCACCTTCATTCAGGTAAAACTATAATACGATCCGGGTTTTTTTCAAAACAGGCGTATAAAAAGGAGACAATGCTCGTCCACAATATTTTCTTTTTAAAAGTCGTCTGCTGCAAAGGAGCTTAGTGTTGACTGTACCTTTGAAAGGGTTAATGCTACATAAATATCTGTGCCCCAGTGATTATACCATACCATACAACTTAAGGCTATGTACCTCTGTCAAACAGCCCAAATGAATTTAATTTTACCCCATCTTACACATTCATAAAAGTATTTTTCTTATTGCAGTTTGAACTCCCTAATCAATTGCATCTTTTGTATCGAAACGCCATGACAGCATTTATGAAAATGTGATTTGAGAAAGGCTGTATCGTATCACTATCTCCTTAACCATTTTCCACATACAACAAATCAGTAGCAGACGACTTTGAAAACATTTTATCAAAAATGTGAAAAATCTCCTTTAATGACAGTTTAATTATAACAGGAGTTGAAAACATTGTGGCAAATGGTGAAATTGCTAATTATAAGCAATTTCACCATTTGTCACAATGTTTTCAAAAGTCATCTGCTGCTATTCCTTTAAAATGGGTCTGCAGGCGAGAAAGGGTTAAGGAACTTATGGGGGAAAGGGTTACTTTACCTATGATACTTTTTTCCACAATGACAATTGAAATAAATTTCATGTTAATCTCAAAAGTTTGTACCATGGGCAAATCATGGAAATTACCCCAGCTACCTCAAGTTGAGCCATTTCTTCTTTTCTCAAAATGTTGTCAAATCATTATTATTTCTTAAATTTGACTAGCATTATCTTTTAGTTTTACAATTTAACATCTATTCAAAGCGGATACGTCTTAAATATCTGATCTTTTAAACAATTAGTAATCACCAAATATGTTGAGGTGGGTTTTTTTGTTCGTTAATCAACTTACAAAACAAATACTTAAGCTTACCTTTTGCAAAGCAGACATTTTATTTTAAAAAATCCGCTCGTGAAATTTAGGATTAATTAATTAAGAAGTCAAACATCAAATCTTAGCAAAGTTGAAGTATGCATTCAAATTGACATGCATTTATATAATCCCTAATGTGGCGGGTTGAGTAGTAGCCATGAAGTGAAAACAACAAAATTAACCCTTTCCATTATACATTAATTCTGCAGCAGACGACTTTGAACATATTTTGTCAAAACATAGACAATCTCTATAATTGAATGGATAACCTATGACTAAAAGCGGAAAACATTGTGTCAAAAGTAGAAATTGCTTGTTTTGAGCAATTTCATCTTTTGTCACTATGTTTTCAAAAAGCCTTTGCTGCAGAGGCGTCAACAAGCGTCTATATGAGGGAAAGGGTTAATTCCCCCCCCCCCCCCTTTTTTTTTTATCGATCTGAAATATTTCTGTTATCTCTAGATTTGTGTACCAAAGGATCCATTGAACAAGGCTTGATCCTTTTTCTCCAATATAGACCAGTAAATAGCCTAGTCACCATGTGTGTATGCCATAACATTTCAAGCATATTATGCACAAGGCTAAAGTACAAATTACTTGCACAAAAAAGCTATTACCAATAGTGTTTAAGAATCAGAACTTGGTATAATAAGTTATTGGAGGTAAAGTGTTAATGATCTCAGACTCCCTTTTTACGATTAAATAAGAAATTAAGAGATGTTTTCAATATTACTTATATATCTTCAAATTTGTCTGCTGAATATTTTGTTGTAAGTGGGGAAACGGTCAGTTTTTTTCTGAATTGACGATGAAGTCAGAAAATATCACGTAATAAAACAAGTATGAAGGAAATGGGGCTGAAAATTAAAACAAACAAAAAATTGTTTGACATAGAATGCTTAATGCCAAACCTTAGCATTTCGGTGCATGTTTCGTGTATAGCCCTAAAGCCCAATCTTGAACAAGATATGTTCCTTCCCAATTCAAGTGTGCATTTATCTTCAATAAATTAGAGCAAAGACCTGTTTTTTGGGGAACATCTCATCATGTCGCATTAATGCAAACTATATTCTAATGTTGTCAAGCTACTTTTCAAAGTGCATTTAACCCTTTCCCACATACAGCAAATCTGCAGCAGACGACATTGAAATCGTCTACTCAAAAATATGGAAAATCTCTATTATAAAAACCTACTGAAAACGTTGAAAACATTGTGGCAAATGGAGAAATTGCTCGTTTTGAGCAATTTCTCAGTTTGTCCCGATGTTTTCAAATGCTGTCTGCTGCAGATGCGTCAAAATACGTCTATAGGGTTAATTTACCATGCCCTTAATCCTTTTCCACATGTAGATGATATTTTAAGCCTCTGCAGCAGACCATGTTTGAAAACATTGTGACAAGAGGAGATCTTGCTCATAATGACCAATTTCTTCTTCTGTTACAGTGTTTTCCACTTTATGTTTTGAGCGATGTCTCCTTGTGTCGAATGGTGTTCAAATGTCGTCTGCTGCTGAAACATCAAAACTTAAAGGCGTCTACAAGTGGTAACAGTTTAAGTCAAAGAATCTTCCTAATTTAATCACCAGTACTGCTACATATAGTACCCTGAAACCAAAACAAGTCCCAGTGCTATTCCCACCGCCCTGAGTGCCAAGGAGGGAAGCCACTTGTAACTACCATTTATAATGGAGGAAAATATAAAATACTCATTTTGAGTCGGTAAAAATCTCCTGTTTTCACAGTTGTCAGGTTAGAAGGTGTACAAAGGTGTGTGTAGAAGAAGAACGTGTTCAAGGAAAATGTGAAATCCAATTCCAAGATATGCAGATTAAAAGCCTTGTCAGACATGGATGATTATATATTAATGAAAAAAGAAGCCTGTCGTAATCAGGTCCCCCATTAATAAGGAAGCAAGTATATAACTAGTAGCAAAGCCATTAAAAGCTATGTCTCACAACGCAATTAAGCCTTTTTATATGATAGATACCATTACCTTTGAAATGTATTGGATTTAATGTTGTCTTTAACAGTATTTCAGTTATATCAAACACATGGTGATCCCTTGGGGACTTAAAGCTATACTGTATGAACCCCCCCCCCCCCCCCCCCCCCCCCCCCCCAACAGGTTAAACTCTAATCGTTCAGAATAGAACAGTAACTTTAAATCTGTCGTGTATAACTATTGTACAGCATAGTAAGATGAATATTGATAAATACATCTATTATCAATAAATGAATTGAATTCAGTCAAGTTAACATCAATTAATCAATAAGATAAATATTATTGGATATCACTATTAGACACAAGAAGAGAGTTTTTGAATATGAATGAATGGTGGGCACTCAATCCTATTTGTAAATGTCGTAGTGATTACGCACCGGATAACATGTATATGATATTACATGTACTTGTAGCCTTGCCTTTAAATTAACAATGCAGCAATGCTATGATAAGTTATTATCAAAGACTGCACGTTAGTCTTGTTTGTAAGTGTTAGTAGAAAACCGTTCAGCAGCAAAAAGACTATGAAAACGTCGATGAAAACTATGGGTAATTTCTATAAAATGAAATTATATCTATTTAATTGAGCTAAAAACATTGTGGCAAAATGATAAATTGCTCACGATGAGCACATTTTCATTTTGTCACAAATTTTTCAAAAGTCGTTTGCTACATATATATTTCAATATTCACCTGCGTGTGAGAAAGTGTTGATCGAATTCAGAGACAGACGGATACATGTACCTCCTACCTTAAAAAGAATGAACTGATAAGAAACGCTCTTTGCACATAAAACCATGTTTACTTTAGAGATTAAATCAATCGAAAAAGTGCTATTAATAAATTCTGAAAGAGTAAATCTTCATTTTTAGAAAACTGGTTTCGGTTTATTAGTAGTGAGTTTTATCCCTGTTCAGCCGAATTCGTGACCTCAATAATCTATAGTTTCATTTTGTTAAAAAAAAAAATTGTTTACCAAATTTGAGAAGATACGTCGTATTATTTATTTGGTATCTCTTTCCATCTATCAGGATGGCTCTTGCCTATGTATGTGTCTGTCAATCCGTCTATCTGTCTATGTATGCGTCCGTCTATTGCTGTAAACCTGTCTATGTATGTGTATGTCAATCTGTCTATCTGTCTATGTAAGCGTCCGTCTTTCGAAGTAAACCTGTCTATGTATGTGTCTGTCTATCTGTCTATCTGTCTATGTATGCGTCCGTCTACCGCAGTAAAACTTTCTATGTATGTGTCTGTCAACCTGTCTATCTGTCCATGTATGCGTCCGTCTTTCGAAGTAACCTATATATGTATGTGCCTGTCAACCTGTCTATCTGTCTATGTATGCGTCCGTCTTTCGAGGTAACCTATATATGTATGTGCCTGTCAACCTGTCTATCTGTCTATGTATGCGTCCGTCTTTCGAAGTAACCTATATATGTATGTGCCTGTCAACCTGTCTATCTGTCTATGTATGCGTCCGTCTTTCGAAGTAAACCTGTCTATGTATGTGTCTGTCTACCGCGGTATGTATATGTATGTGTCTGTCAATCTGTATACCTGTATATGTATGCGTCCGTCTATTGCTGTAAACCTATCTACGTAGCTGTCTGTATATCTGTCTATGTATGCGTCCGTCTACCACAGTAAACCTGTCTATGTATGCATCCGTCTACCGCAGTAAACCTGTCTACGTAGCTGTCTGTCAATCTGTATATCTGTATATGTATGCGTCCGTCTATTGCTGTAAACCTATCTATGTATGTGTCTGTCAATATGTTTATCTGTCTATGTATGCGTCCGTCTATTGCTGTAAACCTATCTATGTATGTGTCTGTCAATATGTTTATCTGTCTATGTATGCGTCCGTCTATCGCAGTAAATCTGTATATGTATGCGTCCGTCTTTCGAGGTAAACCTATCTATGTATGTGTCTGTCAACATGTCTATATGTCAATGTATGCGTCCGTCTTTCGAAGTAAACCTGTCTATGTATGTGTCTGTCGATCGCGGTTGTATATGTATGTGTCTGTCAATCTGTCTACCTGTATATGTATGCGTCCGTCTATCGCAGTAAATCTGTCTATGTATGTGTCTGTCTACCGCGGTATGTATATGTATGTGTCCGTCAATCTGTCTACCTATATATGTATGCGTCCGTCTATTGCTGTAAACCTGTTTGTCAACCTGTCTATCTGTCTATGTATGCGTCCGTCTTTCAAAGTAAACCTATCTATGTATGTGTCTCTAAACCTGTCTATCTGTCTATGTATGCGTCAGTCTTTCGAAGTAAACCTGTCTATGTATGTGTCTGTCTACCGCGGTATGTATATGTATGTGTCCGTCAATCTGTCTACCTATATATGTATGCGTCCGTCTATTGCTGTAAACCTGTTTATGTATGTGTCTGTCAATCTGTCTACCTGTATATGTATGCGTCCGTCTATTGCTGTGAACCTATCTACGTAGCTGTCTGTCAATCTGTCTATCTGTATATGTATGCGTCCGTCTATCGCAGTAAATATTTTTATGTATGTATTTGTCAATCTGTCTATCTGTCTATGTATGCGTCCGTCTATTGCTGTAAACCTGTCTACGTAGCTGTCTGTCAATCTGTCTACCTGTATATGTATGCGTCCGTCAACCGCAGTAAACCTTTATATGTATGTGTCTGTCAATCTGTCTATGTATGCGTCCGTCTATCGTAGTAAATATGTCTATGTATGTGTCTGTCAAACTGTCTATCTGTTTATGTATGTGTCCGTCTTTCGAAGTAAACCTGTCTATGTATGTGTCTGTCAATATGTTTATCTGTCTATGTATGCGTCCGTCTTTCAAAGTAAACCTATCTATATATGTGTCTGTCAATCTGACTACCTGTATATGTATGCGTCCGTGTATTGCAGTAAACCTGTCTATGTATGTGTCTGTCAATCTGTCTGTCTGTATATGTATGCGTTCGTCTATTGCTGTAAACCTCTCTATGTATGTGTCTGTCTATCTGTATATGTATGCGTCCGTCTATTGCTGTAAATATTTTTATGTATGTATTTGTCAATCTGTCTATCTGTCTATGTATGCGTCCGTCTATTGCTGTAAACCTGTCTACGTAGCTGTCTGTCAATCTGTCTACCTGTATATGTATGCGTCCGTCAACCGCAGTAAACCTTTATATGTATGTGTCTGTCAATCTGTCTATGTATGCGTCCGTCTATCGTAGTAAATATGTATATGTATGTGTCTGTCAAACTGTCTATCTGTCTATGTATGTGTCCGTCTTTCGAAGTAAACCTGTCTATGTATGTGTCTGTCAATATGTTTATCTGTCTATGTATGCGTCCGTCTTTCGAAGTAAACCTATCTATATATGTGTCTGTCAATCTGACTACCTGTATATGTATGCGTCCGTGTATTGCAGTAAACCTGTCTATGTATGTGTCTGTCAATCTGTCTGTCTGTCTGTATATGTATGCGTTCGTCTATTGCTGTAAACCTCTCTATGTATGTGTCTGTCTATCTGTATATGTATGCGTCCGTCTATTGCTGTAAACCTATCTATGTATGTGTCTGTCTACCGCGGTATGTATATGTATGTGTCTGTCAATCTGTCTACCTGTATATGTATGCGTCCGTCTATTGCAGTAAACCTGTCTATGTATGTGTCTGTCAATCTGTCTATCTGTCTATGTATGCGTCCGTCTATTGCTGTAAACCTGTCTACGTAGCTGTCTGTCAATCTGTCTACCTGTATAGGTATGCGTCCGTCAACCGAAGTAAACCTATCTATTTATGTGTCTGTCAATCTGTCTTTCTGTATATGTATGCGTCCGTCTATTGCTGTAAACCTGTCTACGTAGCTGTCTGTCAATCTGTCTACCTGTATATGTATGCGTCCGTCTATCGCAGTAAACCTGTCTATGTATGTGTCTGTCAATATGTCTACCTGTATTTGTATGCGTCGGTCTATCGCAGTAAATCTGTCTATGTATGTGTCTGTCAACCTGTATATCTGTCTATGTATGCGTCCGTCTTTCGAAGTAAACCTGTATTTGTATGTGTCTGTTTATCTGTTTATCTGTTTATGTATTCGTTCGTCTATCGCAGTAAATATATCTCTGTATGTGTCTGTCAATCTATCTATCTGTCTTTGTATGCGCCCGTCTATCGCAGTAAATCTGTCTATGTATGTGTCTGTCAATATGTTTATCTGTCTATGTATGCGTCCGTCTATCGCCGTAAATCTGTCTACATATGTGTCTGTCAATCTGTCGACCTGTGTATGTATGCGTCCGTCTATCGCAGAAAACCTGTCCATGTATGTGTCTGTCAATCTGTCTACCTGTATTTGTATGCGTCTGTCTATCGCAGTAAACCTGTCTATGTATGTGTCTGTCAACCTCTCTATCTGTCTAGGTATGCGTCCGTCTTTCGAAGTAAACCTGTCTATGTATGTGTCTGTTTATCTGTCTACCTGTATATGTATGCGTCTGTCTATTGCTGTACACCTATCTACGTAGCTATCTGTCTATCTGTCTATGTATGCGTCCGTCTATCGCAGTAAACCTGTCTATGTATGTGTCGGTCAATATATCTATATGTCTTTGTATGCGTCCGTCTATCGAAGTAAATCTGTCTATGTATGTGTCTGTCAATATGTTTATCTGTCTATGTGTGCGTCCGTCTATCGCAGTAAATCTGTCTATGTATGTGTCTGTCAAACTGTCTATCTGTCTATGTATGTGTCCGTCTTTCGAAGTAAACCTGTCTATGTATGTGTCTGTCAATATGTTTTTCTGTCTATGTATGCGTCCGTCTTTCGAAGTAGACCTGTCTGTCAATATGTTTATCTGTCTATGTATGCGTCCGTCTTTCGAAGTAAACCTATCTATGTATGTGTCTGTCAATCTGTCTATCTGTCTATGTATGCGTCCGTCTTTCGAAGTAAACCTGTCTATGTATGTGTCTGTCTACCGCGGTATATATAGGTATGTGTCTGTCAATCTGTCTACCTGTATATGTATGCGTCCGTCTATTGCTGTAAACCTATCTACGTAGCTGTCTGTCTATCTGTCTATGTATGCGTCCGTCTAACGCAGTAAACCTGTCTATGTATGCGTCCGTCTACCGCAGTAAACCTGTCTACGTAGCTGTCTGTCAATCTGTCTATCTGTATATGTATGCGTCCGTCTATTGCTGTAAACCTATCTATGTATGTGTTTGTCAATATGTTTATCTGTCTATGTATGCGTCCGTCTATCGCAGTAAATATGTCTATGTATGTGTATGTCAACCTGTCTATCTGTCTATGTATGCGTCCGTCTTTCGAAGTAAACCTATCTATGTATGTGTCTGTCAACCTGTCTATCTGTCTATGTATGCGTCCGTCTTTCGAAGTAATCCTGGCTATGTATGTGTCTGTCTATCGCGGTATGTATATGTATGTGTCTGTCAATCTGTCTACCTGTATATGTATGCGTCCGTCTATTGCTGTAAACCTGTCTATGTATATGTCTGTCAATTTGTCTATCTGTATATGTATGCGTTTGTCTATTGCTGTAAACCTCTCTATGTATGTGTCTGTCTATCTGTATATGTATGCGTCCGTCTATTGCTGTAAACCTATCTATGTATGTGTCTGTATACCGCGGTATGTATATGTATGTGTCTGTCAATATGTCTACCTGTATATGTATGCGTCCGTCTATTGCTGTAAACCTGTCTATGTATGTGTCTGTTTATCTGTTTATCTGTTTATGTATTCGTCCGTCTATTGCAGTAAATATATCTATGTATGTGTCTGTCAATATATTATCTGTCTATGTATGCGTCCGTCTATCGCAGTAAATCTGTCTATGTATGTGTCTGTCAAACTGTCTATCTGTCTATGTATGTGTCCGTCTTTCGAAGTAAACCTGTCTATGTATGTGTCTGTCAATATGTTTTTCTGTCTATGTATGCGTCCGTCTTTCGAAGTAGACCTGTCTGTCAATATGTTTATCTGTCTATGTATGCGTCCGTCTTTCGAAGTAAACCTATCTATGTATGTGTCTGTCAATCTGTCTATCTGTCTATGTATGCGTCCGTCTTTCGAAGTAAACCTGTCTATGTATGTGTCTGTCTACCGCGGTATATATAGGTATGTGTCTGTCAATCTGTCTACCTGTATATGTATGCGTCCGTCTATTGCTGTAAACCTATCTACGTAGCTGTCTGTCTATCTGTCTATGTATGCGTCCGTCTAACGCAGTAAACCTGTCTATGTATGCGTCCGTCTACCGCAGTAAACCAGTCTACGTAGCTGTCTGTCAATCTGTCTATCTGTATATGTATGCGTCCGTCTATTGCTGTAAACCTATCTATGTATGTGTTTGTCAATATGTTTATCTGTCTATGTATGCGTCCGTCTATCGCAGTAAATCTGTCTATGTATGTGTAGGTCAACCTGTCTATCTGTCTATGTATGCGTCCGTCTTTCGAAGTAAACCTATCTATGTATGTGTCTGTCAACCTGTCTATCTGTCTATGTATGCGTCCGTCTTTCGAAGTAATCCTGGCTATGTATGTGTCTGTCTATCGCGGTATGTATATGTATGTGTCTGTCAATCTGTCTATCTGTATATGTATGCGTCCGTCTATTGCTGTAAACCTGTCTATGTATATGTCTGTCAATTTGTCTATCTGTATATGTATGCGTTTGTCTATTGCTGTAAACCTCTATATGTATGTGTCTGTCTATCTGTATATGTATGCGTCCGTCTATTGCTGTAAACCTATCTATGTATGTGTCTGTATACCGCGGTATGTATATGTATGTGTCTGTCAATCTGTCTACCTGTATATGTATGCGTCCGTCTATTGCTGTAAACCTGTCTATGTATGTGTCTGTTTATCTGTTTATCTGTTTATGTATTCGTCCGTCTATTGAAGTAAATATATCTATGTATGTGTCTGTCAATATATTATCTGTCTTTGTATGCGTCCGTCTATCGCAGTAAATCTGTCTATGTATGTGTCTGTCAATCTGTCGACCTGTGTATGTATGCGTCCGTCTATCGAGGAAAACCTGTCTATATGTGTGTCTGTCAATATGTCTACCTGTATTTGTATGCGTCGGTCTATCGCAGTAAACCTGTCTATGTATATGTCTGTCAACCTGTCTATCTGTCTAGGTATGCGTCCGTCTTTCGAAGTAAACCTGTCTATGTATGTGTCTGTTTATCTGTCTATATATGCGTCCGTCTATCGCAGTAAATCTGTCTATGTATGTGTCTGTCTATCTATCTATCTGTCTTTGTATGCGTCCGTCTATCGAAGTAAATCTGTCTATGTATGTGTCTGTCAATATGTTTATCTGTCTATGTATGCGTCCGTCTATCGCAGTAAATCTGTCTATGTATGTGTCTGTCAAACTGTCTATCTGTCTATATATGCGTCCGTCTATCGCAGTAAATCTGTCTATGTATGTGTCTGTCAAACTGTCTATCTGTCTATGTATGTGTCCGTCTTTCGAAGTAAACCTATCTATGTATGTGTCTGTCAATATGTTTTTCTGTCTATGTATGCGTCCGTCTTTCGAAGTAAACCTGTCGGTCAATATGTTTATATGTCTATGTATGCGTCCGTCTTTCGAAGTAAACCTATCTATGTATGTGTCTGTCAATCTGTCTATCTGTCTATGTATGCGTCCGTCTTTCGAAGTAAACCTGTCTATGTATGTGTCTGTCTACTGCGGTATGTATATGTATGTGTCTGTCAATCTGTCTACCTGTATATGTATGCGTCCGTCTATTGCTGTAAACCTATCTACGTAGCTGTCTGTCTATCTGTCTATGTATGCGTCCGTCTACCGCAGTAAACCTGTCTATGTATGCGTCCGTCTACCGCAGTAAACCTGTCTACGTAGCTGTCTGTCAATCTGTCTATCTGTATATGTATGCGTCCGTCTATTGCTGTAAACCTATCTATGTATGTGTCTGTCAATATGTTTATCGGTCTATGTATGCGTCCGTCTATCGCAGTAAATCTGTCTATATATGTGTCTGTCAACCTGTTTATCTTTCTATTTAAGCGTCCGTCTTTCGAAGTAAACCTATCTATGTATGTGGATGTCAACCTGTCTATCTGTCTATGTATGCGTCCGTCTTTCGAAGTAATCCTGGCTATGTATGTGTCTGTCTACCGCGGTATGTATATGTATGTGTCTGTCAATCTGTGTACCTGTTTATGTATGCGTCCGTCTATTGCTGTAAACCTGTCTATGTATGTGTCTGTCAATATGTCTATCTGTCTATGTATGCGTCCGTCTATTGCTGTAAACCTGTCTACGTAGCTGTCTGTCAATCTGTCTACCTGTATATGTATGCGTCCGTCTATCGCAGTAAACCTGTCTATGTATGTGTCTGTCAATATGTCTACCTGTATTTGTATGCGTCCGTCTATCGCAGTAAATATGTCTATGTATGTGTCTGCCAACCTGTCTATCTGTCTATGTATGCGTCCGTCTTTCGAAGAAAACCTGTCTTTGTATGTGTCTGTTTATCTGTTTATCTGTTTATGTATTCGTCCGTCTATCGCAGTAATTATATCTATGTATGTGTCTGTCAATCTATCTATCTGTCTTTGTATGCGCCCGTCTATCGCAGTAAATTTGTCTATGTATGTGTCCGTCAATATGTTTATCTGTCTATGTATGCGTCCGTCTATCGCAGTAAATCTGTCTATGTATGTGTCTGTCAACCTGTAACCGTCTATGTATGCGTCCGTCTTTCGAAGTAAACATGTCTATGTATGTGTCTCTCAATATGTTTATCTGTCTTTGTATGCGTCCGTCTTTTGAAGTAAACCTGTCTATGTATGTGTCTGTCAATATGTTAATCTGTCTATGTATGCGTCCGTCTTTCGAAGTAAACCTATCTATGTATGTGTCCGTCAATCTGTCTATGTATGCGTCCGTCTTTCGAAGTAAACCTGTCTATGTATGTGTCTGTCTACCGCAGTATGTATATGTATGTGTCTGTCAATATGTCTATCTGTATATGTATGCGTCCGTTTATTGCTGTAAACCTATCTACGTAGCTTTCTGTCTATCTGTCTATGTATGAATCCGTCTACCGCAGTAAACCTGTCTATGTATGCGTCCGTCTACCGCAGTAAACCTGTCTACGTAGCTGTCTGTCAATCTGTCTATCTGTATATGTATGCGTCCGTTTATTGCTGTAAACCTTTCTATGTATGTGTCTGTCAATATGTTTATCTGTCTATGTATGCGTCCGTCTATCGCAGCAATATGTCTATGTATGTGTGTGTCAACCTGTCTATCTGTCTATGTATGCTTCCGTCTTTCGAAGTAAACCTATCTATGTATATGTCTGTCAATCTGTATATCTGTCTATGTATGCGTCCGTCTTTCGAAGTAAACCTGTCTATGTATGTGTCTGTCTACCGCGGTATGTATATGTATGTGTCTGTCAATCTGTCTACCTGTATATGTATGCGTCCGTCTATTGCTGTAAACATGTCTATGTATGTGTCTGTCAATCTGTCTATCTGTATATGTATGCGTCCGTCTATTGCTGTAAACCTGTCTGTGTATGTGTCTGTCAATCTGTCTATCTGTATATGTATGCGTCCGTCTATTGCTGTAAACCTATCTATGTATGTGTCTGTCAATATGTTTATCTGTCTATGTTTGCGTCCGTCTTTCGCAGTAAATCTGTCTATGTATGTGTCTGTCAACCTGTCTATCTGTCTATGTATGCTTCCGTCTTTCGAAGTAACCTATCTATGTATGTGCCTGTCAACCTGTCTATCTGTCTATGTGTGCGTCCGTCTTTCGAAGTAAACCTATCTATGTATGTGTCTGTCAACCTGTATATCTGTCTATGTATGCGTCCGTCTTTCAAAGTAAACCTGTCTATGTATGTGTCTGTCAACTGCGGTATGTATATGTATGTGTATGTAAATCTGTCTACCTATATATGTATGCGTCCGTCTATTGCTGTAAATCTGTTTATGTATGTGTCTGTCAATATGTCTACCTGTATATGTATGCGTCCGTATATTGCTGTAAACCTATCTACGTAGCTGTCTGTCAATCTGTCTATCTGTCTATGTATGCGTCCGTCTATCGCAGTAAATATTTTTTTGTATGTATTTGTCAATCTGTCTATATGTCTATGTATGCGTCCGTCTATTGCTGTAAACCTGTCTACGTAGCTGTCTGTCAATCTGTCTACCTGTATATGTATGCGTCCGTCAACCGCAGTAAACCTATCTATGTATGTGTCTGTCCGTCTATTGCTGTAAACCTGTCTACGTAACTGTCTGTCAATCTATCTACCTGTATATGTATGCGTCCGTCTATCGCAGTAAACCTGTCTATGTATGTGTATGTCAATCTGTATACCTGTATTTGTATGCGTCGGTCTATCGCAGTAAACCTGTCTATGTATGTGTCTGTCAATATGTCTATGTATGCGTCCGTCCATCGCAGTAAACATGTCTATGTATGTGTCTGTCAATCTGTCTACCTGTATATGTATGCCTCTGTCTATCGCAGTAAACCTGTCTATGTATGTGTATGTCAATATGTCTACCTGTATATGTATGCGTCCGTCTATCGCAGTAAACCTGTATATGTATGTGTCTGTCAATATGTCTATCTGTCTAGGTATGCGTCCGTTTATCGCAGTAAACCTGTCTATGTATGTGTCTGTCAATCTGTCTATCTGTCTAGGTATGCTTCCGTATATTGCTGTAAACCTGTCTATGTATGTATCTGTCAATCTGTCTATCTGTCTAAGTACGCGTCCGTCCATCTCAGTAAACCTATCTATGTATGTGTCTGTCAATCTGTTTAAACAGTTCAGACTTCCCTGTGTAATATGGTGAAATGAAAGGTTATTTTAGGTGTTGTGAGGTATCTCCATCTATCTATCTACCAATTGTCCCGTATGTACATTTGTCGCCTGCCATTATTCGTTTTTTATCTCACCTTATCACTCACCGTCCGGCGTCCGTAAGTACATGTACATGTACGTCCGTTTGTAAACACTTTCCTACAAATGACTTCTTCTACTAAATCAATGAACTGATTTCAAAATAACTTCACAGGAGTGTATTTAGGTAGCTTTCTTTGAGAGATGTTCAAAGAATTTAATTCCAAGGTTGTTGCGGCATCAGAAAAGAGGAACATTGCCAAACCTTGTCCAAAAGTACTTGTCTGATTTAAAAATAATTTGCACAAATGTTTGTTGGGGAACCTTCTACCAAAACTGTTTAAATTCCTCCGATCCGTTGAAAAACATGGTCGCCAGGAGGCGGAGCTTGTTTTCCTTATATGTGTATTATAAAGTCTTTAAAAATCTTCTTGTCCAAAAGTACCGGCCCAATTTAAAGATAATTTGGCACAAATGTTCCTTGGGAGACCTTCTACCAAAGTTGTTCAAAATAATCCGATCCGTTGAAAAACGTGGCCGCCAGCGGGGAGGCTTGTTTTCCTTATATGTGCATTGTAAACAATTTAAAAATGTTTTTGTCCAAAAGTATGTGCCCGTTTTGAAAATAATTTGGCACACATTTTCTTTGGGTGACCTTCTACCAAGACTGCTGAAATTAGTCTGATGAAACACATGGCCGCCATGGAGCGGGGCTTGTTTTTAGCTCACCTGAGCTTTGCTCAAGGTGAGTTATTGTGATCGCCTTTTGTCCGGCGTCCGTCGTGCGTCGTGCGTCGTCCGTCGTCCGTCGTGCGTCAACTTCTTCTCCTCAGTAACCAGTGGGTCAATTTGGATGAAACTGCACAGAAAGCATCCGCTCAATGACCTCACCAGAATTCCTTCAAATCTTTGGGATCCATGCAAAATTCTGGTTTCCATGGCAACGAAACCGAAAAAACTTCAAAATTCTTCTTCTCCCAAACTGGTTGGCAGATTTTCAAATAATTTTGTAGAAATGTTCCTTAGATGACCCTCTATCATATTCCTTCAAGCCATGTTGATTGGTCGAAAAACATGGCCGCCAGGGGGTGCGGGGCTATTTTGCCTTATATGGCTATAGTGAAAACTTAAAAAATCTTCTCCTCCGAAAGTGCCGAAAGTGTCAGGCCGATTTTCAAATAATTTTGTAGAAATGTTCCTTGGGTGACCCTCTATCAGATTCCTTCAAGCCATGTTGATTGGTCGAAAAACATGGCCACCAGGGGTGGTGGGGCTGATTTGCCTTATATGACTATAGTGCAAACTTAAAAAATCTTCTCCTCCAAAAGTGTCAGGCCGATTTTCAAATAATTTTGTAGAAATGTTTCTTGGGTGATCTTCTATCAGATTCCTTCAAGCCATGTTGATTGGTCAAAAACCATGGCCGCCAGGGGGCGGGGCTATTTTGCCTTTTATGGCTATAGTGAAAACTTAAAAAATCTTCTCCTCCATAAGTGTCGCGCCGATTTCCAAATAATTGTGTAGAAATGTTCCTTGGGTGACCTTCTATCAGATTCCTTCAAGCCATGTTGATTGGTCGAAAAACATGGCCGCCAGGGGGCGGGGCTATTTTGCCTTATATGGCCAAAGTGAAAACTTAAAAAATCTTCTCCTCCGAAAGTGTCAGGCTGATTTTCAAATAATTTTGTAGAAATGTTCCTTGGATGACCCTCTATCAGATTCCTTCAAGCCAAGTTGATTGGTCGAAAAACATGGCCGCCAGGGGGACGGGGCTATTTTGCCTTATATGGCTATAGTGAAAACTTAAAAAATCTTCTTCTCCGAAAGTGTCAGGCCGATTTTCAAATAATTGTGTAGAAATGTTCCTTGAATGACCCACTTTCAGATTCCTTCAAGCCATGTTGATTGGTCAAAAAACATGGCCGCCAGTGGGCAGGGCTATTTTGCACTATATGGCTATAGTGAAAACTCCAAAAGTGTCTGGCCGATTTTCAAATAATTTTGTAGAAATGTTCCTAGGGTGACCCTCTATCAGATTCCTTCAAGCCAAGTTGATTGGTCGGAAACTATGGCTGCCATGGGGCGGGGCTTATAAAGGTAAAGTGAAAAAAAAAATCAGGTGAGCGATTCCAGGGCCATCATGGCCCTCTTGTTTTTATATGTAATATAGTGGAAACTTAAAAAAGTCTTCTTGTACTAAATCACTCGCCCGATTTGAAAAGAAATTGGCACAAATGTTCCTTGTCTGACCCTCTGCCAAGTTTGTTCAATTTATTTTGATCCGTTGAAAAACATGGCCACCAGGGGGTTTCTTGTTTGACTTATATTTATAGAGTAAAAACATTGAAAACTATTGAAGTCCTATTTAATCAAGTGAGTGGCCATCATGGCCCTCTTGTTATTATTTTTAATTAATAATGCCTATCGATCAGTCACTTTTTTTCTGAATGCCAACTCATTTGAACCAAGTCATGCCAACTCCAACCTTCGGAGGATGAGAACTTGATATCGAGTACGCTCAGATAATCAGATTACATACACAAACAGTTTTAGAATTAACATTATGGGGCCCATCATTATCCAGAGGATTAAAAGATGCTTGTCCGACAAGAAGACGAACAGAGAAGGTCCCGGTCGGATCATTTCGGGTAACATAACCCCGAAGGTTGGTTTTCGTGTGTAGTGGCCAATATACCAATAACTTCCAACTTTTTGTTTCCTAATAATCACCTCATGAAATAGTTTTTTGTTTGTTTTTTATTTATTTGGGTTTTACAGCTTGGGTTCAGATCAGCCTGAACACCTGCTCAGTATATTCAGAATCTATACAAGTTGACATAATCTTCAAAAAACTTGTATAAGTATTATATGAGCAGTGTATATCTTGATCACACTGTGTAGATGCATAGATTAACCTGGATATATACCCCAACATACACGGGCTCATAATTATAAAGTATTTCTTGTTTGTTTTCAGGTGTAATATAACACAGTCCTGTCAGAAATACATATGGAGACAACAGACATGCATTCAGAGTTGGTAGATGAAGACAATGCAAATTGGTAAGACTCTATTTAATCGTTATTTTCGACTCTGTATTATCAGTCTGATATGATGGTTAGACGTTCACAGGTATTCAAAATATTGTCAATATTGTGGCAAATCGAGAAATGATGAACCATGCGGTAGAAAAGAAGGACAAAGAAGAAGTAGAAGAAGGAAAAAATAAGAAAAATAAAAAGAAGAAGAAACAAGTAGAAGAAGGAGAAGAAGATGAAGATGAAATTTATGATAATGAAGATGTTTGCGATGATGATGATATGGATGATTGGGAATATGATGGTTATATTAATTGATGATGATAATAATGATGATAATGATAAAACGGATAATGATGATGATGATGATGATGATGATGATGATGATGATGATGATTATGATGATGATGATGATGACGATACTGATGATGATATTCATTAATACTCATGCAGATGACAAAAATGAACGTTTTGATGCCAAATTGCCAATCAATTTAAAGACTGAACAATATGTTATTATTCCTGTTACTTTACACGCGCGTGTAACTTCACCGTTAGTTGGTTTATATCACACGTGATACTGACCGCCAATACACGTACCGTACACTATCCTGTGTCGCTGACTTGTTTTAAAGTCAAATCTTTTTACAGCGTTTAAATTTTGAAAATGAAAAGAGAACAATAAAATTTTGGATTTAAAAATTTACGTTTGTGCTAAAAGTTCAACTTCCCGAAAGAAACTCTGTCTTTTAATTTGCTTATACTCTCGCGCCAAAATATAACAATTTGTTTCAACAATGGATACATCTGAAGACATGCCAGTTGTTTACATCTTTACCTGCTAAGAGAATGTCCCAAGACGGACTGTGCCCTGTAAATGTTGAATTGGCACTTAACAGTTTGATAGAGTCTTCGTGAGATTACTTTCTCGTTAGTTCCCAATATGAAACATTATTTATAACTGTCATGCCTAGCACATAGTTATAACTGTCAAACCTAGCACATAGTTATAGCTGTCATGCCTAGCATATAGTCTCTGCGAATTCCACTCGAAGTCGTAAGAGATCGGGTCTGTTCGTAAAATTCCGATGGAAACTACATCAAACGGAAATCGCCGAGTTGAGTTCAGTTACATCGGGAAAGTGGAAGTGAATTGTTTCACTACAAGAGTCGAACATATTTCTTGGAAATGAAGAAGTGTTCATCCGCAGCAGTTTCTCTTTATTTATCAATATTTCTGAAAGTCGTCTGCTGATGATTTGCCAATTTGCGTCAGTAGGGAGGAAATGCTAAATGTTCACGAAATTAAAAAACATTTCCTGTTCACTTGGTATAAATCTGGTACTAGCATAACAAGTTTCTACAATAAATTTTAGTCTAATAATACATAGGTCAAACTGCAACGGTATGATCAAACTTTTTAAAACAATACAGACATATTCGTTGTTCCGATAAATTTTACTATGGCGACCAATTCTCAATTCTGAACTTCTAACCTAAAGGGAACAATTGCTGAATCTGAAGTTATTCCGCGAGTCGGTATGCCTCATCCGCACGAATAGAAACCTGACTCTAAAGATAGAGGAAGATGCGGTGAGAGAACTAGAGAGCATTGACAAGGAGGTGAATGTGGTGGCCATTACAGGCTTATACAGGACCGGCAAGTCCGTACTTCTCAATCAGTTGACCAGGAGAAATGATGGAGGTTAGTTTCTATCTACGGGTCTCGTAAGTTCGTGATCATAATCATTAAAATAAACTACATTGTCGAGTACTGAATGAATATTTATACATCTGAAAATAATTGGACACTTCTCAATTGTTAATGTAGAAAAGGACGAAAATAATGACGTCAGGAACTAAGGTTGATCACGAAGTTTGATTGCTTTACGATACTAATTGAACAAACATCCGATGCCAAACAAGCGTCCATAAAATATTATTCAAATAATCAAAAACAATCTTTAACAATATAGGCATTTAATCACGCTCGATGTCTGCTTCCTGGAGACTCAACCAATATTCGCGCCGTATGCGTGGAAAAATCCCAAAGGCACAACCCGATCATCACGAGATTCGAACCGGGACCTTTGGAACGAGATGTCGACGCTGCACCACTGGTTATTACCAGTACAGATATAAAATTAGATTATAATGATAACTCATTCCGACTGGCTGAAGCAATTTGACCTGTTTCAAGTAGACGACAGCTGAACACATTGTGATAAAAGGAGAAATTGGTCAGAATGAGCAATTACTCCCTTTGCAACAATGTGTTCAATTTTATTCAATTATTGTACTGTCAAAAAGAGATATTTTACATACGTTGTTTCAAATGTTTTCAATTTTATCTGCTGTAAATGTGTTGTATGTGGGAAAGGGGTAAATTTGTTATCAGAACAAAACCATTCTGACTTGTGTTGTTCGTTTTCCACAAGCAAACGGTTAAATAGTCTATGTGAGAAGGTATCCTATCGCCTAGGAAGAATTTGTGTTGATTACAGGTGAGAGAAAGCCAGGAAACACAGTCTATGTTAACTTGTCGTCGTGGTATAAATGGAATACTGAAGAAAATGGCGTTAAACCCGTATCACTCAGAACAGTAACGTTAACTCTCTTGGGTACAGATATTGCACAACTATGGTGGCATATTACTGCCGTAAGATAACCAGTTAAGGTTTTGTACATTATTAACTGGTTATCTAGTTAGGGTTTGCGAATTTCACTTAATAAGTAACATACTAACTAGTTAACTAGATAGGATTCGTGTTACCACTTATTTGATATTCTCGAAACGTAAGACTAAAACAGGCATGAAAGTGCCCAGAACTGCCACCAGTTACCTTACCATGCTGTAAAATAAGATTTACACGAGCATTAACTTACAACTGAAACACATTCGTGTTATCAGTTATCGATCACGCGTGTATTGCGCAATAAACGCGTGATCGATAACTGGTAACACGAATCCTATCTAGTTAACCACTTAGTATGTCACATACTAACTGGTTAACTAGATAACATTCGTGTTACCAGTTATAAATAGATACTGCGGAGGTCCTTTGTATTTTTCCTTTGTATCGATAACTGTCCAAAGGAAAAATACAAAGGACCTCCGCAGTATCTATTACTAAGTGGTTAACTAGATAGGATTCGTGTTACAAGTTATAAAAAGATACTGCGGAGGTCCTTTGTGTTTTTCCCTTGGATCGATAACTGTCCAAAGGAAAAATACAAAGGGACTCCGCAGTATCTATTTATAACTGGTAACACGAATGTTATCTAGTTAACCAGTTAGTATGTGACATAATAAGTGGTTAACTAGATAGGATTTCAGATGTACGTTATTGATACTGCGGAGGTCCTTCGTATTTTTCCTAAATGAACTTGCAACTTCCATAGCGGAAAAATACAAAGGACCTCCGCAGTATCTATTTATAACTGGTAACACGAATGTTATCTAGTTAACTAGTTAGTATGTGACATAATAAGTGGTTAACTAGATAGGATTTCAGTTGTACGTTAGTGATACTGTGGAGGTCCTTCGTATTTTTCCTAAATGAACTTGCAACTTCTATAGCGGACAAATACAAAGGACCTCCGCAGTATCTATTTATAACTGGTAACACGAATGTTATCTAGTTAACCAGTTAGTATGTCACATACTAACTGGTTAACTAGATAGGATTTCAGTTGTACGTTAATGGTCGTTTAAGTCTTATTTTACAGCAAGAAAAGGTAACTGGTGGCAGTTCTGGGCACTTTTATGCCTGTTTTCGTCTTACGTTTCGATAATATCAAATAAGTGGTAACACGAATCTTATCTAGTTAACTAGTTAGTATGTTACTTATTAAGTGAAATTCGCAAACCCTAACTAGATAACCAGTTAATATTTACAAAACACTAACTGGTTATCTTACGGCAGTAATATGCCACCATACACAACACAGTAAAACGAATATAGATAAAGACATATATTATCAATAAACGAATTTAATTAAGTCACGTTATAATTAATCAATCAATACTATCAAGGTTATTGGATATCATTAATAGGCATAAGGAGAGAGCTATTGAATATGAATGAATGGTGTGCACTCAATCCTTTTTGTAAATGTCGTAGCGATCACGCAACGGGTAACAGGTATATGATATTACATGTACTTTTAACCTTGCCTTTAAATTGACAATGCAGCAATGCTATGATAAGTTATTATTACAATAAACTAAACGTTATTGCCCTGGACAATTAACAGTTGTAATTGTAATGCTTTCATTTATTCCCGTATTTGCGATCAAATTATAAAAGTATTACTTAATACTTTCCATCTGATTCGGAATAACTTAGAACATCCAACGAAAGAGTAAATGTTGTCCTAAGACGGTATTGCCCCATCGCACTTTCCTTTGAGCAGCATTTTGAAGCCATGTTTGTACTGTTTTTAGTACGTAAATATATAAAATGATTTTCTCTTAATATAATACTTCAAATAGAAAATTACAAATCGTTTGTGGGGCTCAAAAGTCGATTTATGTTCCGAGTAAGATACATAAGAAACAGAAAAATGCAGTTTCATTGTTATCAATAAGCATCTTCAAATGAAAAACACCAATTGAATTAACTGACCATAAACATAACATTTATAGGCAGCCCAGTGTTTGGTGTGGGACATGCCACGACCGCAATGACTACTGGCATATGGGCAACTTGTATTCGACATCCGGAATTCAAGGACCATGTTTTAATGTTGTTGGACACCGAAGGTTTAGGGGACATCAAAAAGGTACAATTGATTTTATAATTTGGTATATTTAAACGAAAGGTGCAATCCATAGTTGAATAATTACACTGCTTTATAGCAAGAACTACTCATGATACTGGGAGTCATTTCCTGTTGTCACCAATGTGACCCGGGGAACCGACCAGAACGATGCTCCAACCTGAACCTTCTTGTCTTGTAAGTGAACACTGTCGCTTGAAATATAGTAGTTCAGTAGTAAGGCTTTATTATAATCCTGATATATACAAAGACTTTGTTACACATTTGTTGCTTTAGAGAAACATCACTCTGCCATAGAAAGATCAACATTTTAAAAAGAAATCGATACATTTTTGATATTTTGCGAAGATTGTATCTTTGCATGAAGAGTTCTATGTGGGTCGCGTCAGGTTTTAAGGTCACGTGTTGCATATACGATCAACGAAACCCCAAGTGAGTTCGAGAACAAAACGGTTTGCCAGAATTGTTTGTGTCTACCTGTGTATAGTATATGACCCTAGATGTCAAATATTATAGATTAGGACCCATCGCACTATAGTAATTTACCCATAAGGCATTAACCAACAACGGCGTCTTGATGTGTCACATCCCTTTATATATGTTATCGCATATTGAGTGAATAAGTAAATATACAATTTATTTTCGTAAAAGCTACAGTGGACCATTACAACTTGATGTTTAGAATCAAATACACAAATAATTAATCAAACTACATTTATAGTTTGTTGTCTTTATTTAGCCTCTTGCTTGCTGCACCATTTCAAAAGGCCACTGTCATTATTGACGTAAGCCTGGTCCTATAATGTAAAGGCAGGGGCATGTAATTTCAGACTATTAGTTAAACGCCAAACGTTTTGTGACAACAAATTTTTTCTACAATAGTTAAGTTATATCACGGCGACAGTTCTACTATTCATGATCCCTGGGTAACAAATTAGTACTAGGATAGGAAATGTGTATTGCACAGGGTCGCTCTGTCGTGACTGCCATGACTGGGGATCGAACCCGGGACGCCCGGTTCCATATCAATCCTCAACGCTAACTACTTGGCCAACGCGGATTCGTCTCATGACAAATTGCCCGTCTTGGATACCGATTGGAGATATCAGATGACCACTTTTAATCTGATGAGGCTCGTATGTTTTTACAGGGAGATCAACAGCATGACATCAAAATATTCACCATAGCAACGCTATTGAGCAGTACCCTCATTTACAACATTATGGGTCCATTCAACCAGGATGCTCTGGAGAAGTTGACGTATCCTTTAACTGTTGTTGAACTATTTGACTGGTTAGTAGTTACCATGAAAGGATGGTCGGTTGTATGCGTAACTCTTTATAATGGACAGCGAATATACAACAGACGACTTTGAGATCCTATCGGTAAAAAGGTGAAATATCTCCATAAATGAGAGCTTAATTTTTAAACGGAGTTGAAACCATTTTGGCAAAATGAAAAATTGGTCAGTAACTTCTTCTTTTACTACAATGTTTTAAAAAGTTGTCTCCGCTACAGCAGGGACGAAAAGCGTCTGTTTGAGGGAAGTGTTTATTTTTATCATTTGGCAATATAGACCTGATCTTGTCTTTTGTGCAATGCCATATATTACCATCAAATTTGTTATTTGTTTGATGACAAAACACATGATTATATAATCACTGGTATCCGAGTTTTCGTTTGAGAAATGTTGGAACAACCCCACAAAACCGTGTTCTTAAAGGTGGTCTTTTTATGCACAGCAGTTATATTGTTCAAGTTTTTCCTCTTTAAAAACAAAATTCTTATGTTTCTTAGATCAGTTTCACCTTTTCCCGATGCAAATGTAGGTGACGAATTTAGAAATCATTGCAGAAAATAGGAGAAATTGCTTTTAATAAGCAGTTGATCCATTCCCATAATATTTTCAACTCAATTTTCTGAATATTAAAAATATTTACTCAGTTGTCCTAGGCTGGATTAGATGTTTTCAGAGTATTGTAAAGGCTGCAGTAGAAACTCGGTATTATATTACTGTCAAATTGAAAGCAAATAATTTTACTTGACCTCTGAAATTGGAAGTTTTTCCATGTACAAGAAATTCATATATCTGGCTGTGATACTGAATGGCCTTCCTTTCCTTGTAAATGTGACTTCCACGAGGGAACATACATGTTTGTGTTTCTCCTGACATGCGCAGTCGCAGCATGTATCGAATTGTATTGTATTTTTTTTGAGTGCCCTATTTGAAAGATTATTTTTTCAAGATCATATTTTAAACCAATAGCAACAAACTGATTTTTTTACCATCGCATGTGTCAGAGTACAATGCAACTTCCTTAACATTGTTTGGTTTCGAGATGACATGTTCATACTTTGCAAGAACCACATCCACCATTTGTTTCATCCCTTAGATAGCAAAACCTTAGGCATTTCCAAGTGAATATATGCATATATTGTATGTTTACATCCATCCTTTATATAATTTATCGGTTTAAATTCATCAACAAAAACATGTCTGTTGACTATAAAGCTACATGGAACAGTAATCATATTTTTTGCATGTATCTTTGTATAGATCAAACATTTTTCTGATCGAAATATTGGCATCAAAATATTTTCGTTCAGTATGTTTACGTGTAGATTGTGATGCTTAAGCTGGAAAAGACTTGATGTGATCTTTGCTCATGATGAGTTTGTCTTCTGGAAAAGTATATTTGTCTTTGTCTGCCATGCATATCTTGACTTAAAAAAGAACTGTGTTTACTACTTCTAAATGCATATTCAGCATATTCTGCTGTTTTCCTACCATGCTAAATGTCTTGCGAACTCTTACTTTATCCACAGAACTTCCAGCTTCTCCGGCTGACACTGGCAACCATTACTGCAAAAGCCCAACTCTCGTGCTTTTACCTTTTCCTAAAGTACCGGATGAATGCACATTTTACAAAAAAAAAATTGCCTTGGTTTTGAATATAAATAAACATACTTTTATGGCTTGAGCTTCTTACCCCTTTTCAGAGCACATACATTTGCATTTTGAACATGCATTGTATTTCATTTCTTCACCCTTTACTTTATACCGAGTTACTGTTATATTCCTGACCATGACTCCTTCTGATATTCTGATAATTCTTTTCCTTTTATATTGTTATTTTAACTTTTCTGGATAACTGTTTCCTCTTTGGACATTGGAACTGGTAGTCTGCTTGCTTCCTTGGTGTTACATCTGGATGTGCTGACGCTGATATTTCAATGTCTGAATTTTGATTTGGCACTTCATAATGCTTGTATCCAGGATAATCTAAATATATGCAAGTTGTATCAGCTTTCAACTTGAAGGCACACTCGTTGGTAAATTTCGATCTCTTGAATTGAATTTCTTTTGAAAAAGTCTTAACACGTGAATTGACGTTTGCTATAGCAAGTAATATGCTGTATCCCAGACTGGAATTAAAATACAGACCAACAGATAAATTCAGGATGTTTTCATTAAAAAATATTAATCTATCAGTCTCTATCCTATCAGATAAATGCTCCGAAACTGGTAACCGTATTAAAGTAATCAACTAAAACCTTGCAAAGTGAGGATGCATCTTAAATTGATGATGTGTTCTCTACTTGTGTAACAACAACATACATTATTGAAGGCAGTCTCCATCTGGTGAAAAATGCAACACCACGTAATCCATTGCTTGTAAATAAATTATTAACATGTCCTGTCCGAAATAGTTCCTATATACAAACAGTTTGGTGTTGATCTGATGAACTTAAACAAGAGGGCCATGATGGCCCTGGATCGCTCACCTGTTTTTTTTTCACTTTAGCGATATAATTTCCGCCCCCTGGCAGCCATAGTTTTGGACCAATGAACATGGCTTAAAGGAATCTGATAGAAGGTCACCCTAGAAACATTTCTACTAAATTATTTGAAAATCGGCTAGACACTTTCGGAGGAGAAGATTCTTTTATGTTTCACTATACATATAAGGCAAAATAGACCCTCCCCCTGGCGGCCATGTTTTTCGACCAATCAATATGGCTTGAAGTAATCTGATAGTGGGTCACTTAAGGAAAATTCAACAAAAGGATTTGAAAATCGGTCTCACACTTTTGGAGGAAAAGATTTTCACTATAGCCATACAACGCAAAATAGCCCCGCCATCTGGCAGCCATGTTTTTCGACCAATCAACATGACTTGGAGGAATGTGATAGAGGGTCATCCAAGGAACATTTTTTACAAAAAAAAAAAAAATCTACCAACCAGTTTTGGGAGAAGAAGAATCTTAAAGTTATTTTCGTTTCGTTGCCATGGAAACCTGAATTATGTATGGATCCCAAAGGTTTGAAGGAATTCTGGTTAAGTCTTTGAGAGGATTCTTTCTGTGAAGTTTTATCCCGATTGACCCACTGGTTACTGGGGAGAAGATGTTGACGGACGCACGACGTACGATGAACAACTGGGGATCACAATAACTCAAGCTAAAAACAAAATAAACACATGCCCAACTATACAAGATAAACTATCATTTTGATGTACAGAAGATCTAATTACCACCAATTAATATCTGGGTAAGAAAGGGGCTATCTGCCATATAGCCCTTTTTTGCCCTCAGGATTCACATATAGCACCTTTCTGCACAACAACAATAAGTTTTTATGCAGATGGCACCTTTTTGTATTGATGATAAACTACATTTAAGTTTGATACCAAATCCTAATATTTTGAGAGAGTGACCAGCATACCTAGACATGTCAATAAATGTAAAAAAAATCCATTTTGACAAAATATGCAGATAACACCTTTTTGCATTACCCCCTCGAGCAAATGTTTATCGACAACGTCGTGGTAAGCAGTTCCAAGACACAGGCGCCATACATTCTATCTTAAGACTACAAGACAGACATGCAACAAACTAGCCATGCCAAAGGAGGATTGTTTGGGGTTTCGCCGCTTTTAACATCTTGTCAGTAAATCACGGCGCTTCCCAGTACTACCAGTCGTAATGCTAAACTCGCAACCCTTAGCGCCAAAAAAAGGGCAGCATTATTATTCTATTATTGAATTATTTGGTATGACTCGGACCTCCAGGGCATTTTACCACTATATCACCGAGGAGGTTTTTAAGGAGGATGTGTACGTGCTATTTACGAATGTGTACATTTCAGTTATACCACGTGACTTTCATAAAACGTAATTGTTTTCCACATCTATGTGATGATTTTTATTGAAATAGACATTATTTAAGCTTATCATTAATAAACTAGTGAATCGCCCAATTATCACCAAAATACTCTCGAAAGCGGAACAAATAATTAAAAGCTAATAAAAACAACACAACACTGCATTTTACATCCACCCACTTTAAAGCGAATGAAATCCAAATGGCACGAAAAAAAAAATCGAATTCGCCCTAAATGTTATTCTTTATGTTATCCAAGTAAAACCAGGGTAGAAAATGTATCGTTTTTTATCAATAAAGTGAACTTGAGTCGTTTTCAATTGTCCCGATGAAGGGGTTTCCTATTTAAAAATACTTACCCCGTTACTGACAGGGTAGAATTTGCGATGGAAAAAGTATCGAAAACAAGAAAATCTCACCGATTATAGGGGTTTGTAATATGTCAGTTATCATATTGTAATGCCCCAAATACAAAAATAACACTTATTTTCTTAAAATTGAAAATTTGTTTTTTTTTCGACAGTTGGGTATCTGGAGTTCAGTCGCTTTAAGTCATCCTGGCAATTATTTCGATTAAATATATTTATTGTAAGTATCTCATTTCATCCCGTGTTACTTATAAGTAAAACTGATTTCGATAATTAGCAGAATTTCATCTGTAAGTGCCTGCTTTTATTCAGCAAACCCCTAGTAATGAAAATAGTATACCTTTACAAGCCATATAAAAAGTCCTTGCAGCCTACTAACATGGAATCAAAATCTGAGCCTTTTTGTCGACGGCGAACATTCTTCTACATCGAGAAAACTGAATGCTTTAGCAAAGCTGTATGATAATATTCTTAAACAAATACATCACGTTTTCATTTTTCTGAGCAATTAGCAATTCACTCCACTGCATATATGTATATGTAAATATTAATCTGAATTTAACTTAACTTATTACTATGTTTCAACCTTTTTATTGTCTTAACTATTTTTGAATGTATATTTGTGAGTATCAACCATGAGCTGTTTATGCTAAAGTTGAAAATGAAATATCTGTTTTGTTCTGTTGTGTATTTTGCTTAACACGTTCATAGTTTTATTACCCAGATGTCAGATAATGTAGTGTTGTCGGGAAAACCAGACAACGAGGATACGATTATAGAATCTGCTTTCCCAATATTCGTATTGTGCATGCGAGACTTCTTTTTGGACATTCAAACTAAAGATGGAGAAACGATGACATCCAACGATTACCTTGATGATTGTCTTCACAAAAAACGAAGCGGTGACGAATTGTCGAATGCAAGATATAATGCACTTAGGAGGGCGATAAAGAGATACTTTAAACGGCGACATTGCTTTAGGTTCTCACTTTCAACGGCAAAACATGATGATCTCAAGTCGTTAGATAGAACGTCATCTGTGACGTTTTCGGATGAGTTCCAGGCGGATTTAACGAAATTTACGACGTTTATACACAAGTGCAAACCAAAGCTGATGTTGAATGGAGAGAAGACTACAGGAAAAGGTAACGTTGAAATAGAAACATAGATTATGACAGGTTAGGAAACGTTAAAATAGAAACATAGATTTATGACTGGTAATGTACCGTTAAAATATAGACATAGATTTATGACGGTAATGTAACGTTAAAATAGAAACATAGATTATGACAGGTTAGGAAACGTTAAAATAGAAACATAGATTTATGACTGGTAATGTACCGTTAAAATAAATGCATACAACTATGACAGGGTATACAACGTTAAAACTGAAACATATATTAATGACAGGTAATGTAACGTTAAGATTGAAACATAAAGTTATGAGAGGTAATGTAACGTTAAAACTTGAACATAGATTCATGACAGGTAATGGAACGTTAGAACTGAAACATAGATTTATGAGAGGTAATGTAACGCTAAAGCTAAAACCGATTTATGACAGGTAATGTAACGTTAAAATAGAAGCATATCTTTATGTGAGGTAATGTAATGTCAGGTAATGTAACGTTAAAAAATAAACATATATTTATGACAGGTAATGTTTCAACCAGGTCAAATCAAATGAAGCATTTCTGTCATTTCAACATCAATTCTTTGATATTGTGGCGACAAAGATGCAATATTCAAGATGTTTAATTCGCAATTTAAGACACAATTACATCCTAATTGATACGTATATACAACAAAGAACATGGAATACATAATAACTCTGATATGCGTATATAGCTTCATTAGGATTTTGAAAGATTTCCGTTCCCAATTTGAATGAATCTTAAAAAAGTTGCAATATGGCAGATTTCAGACTGATTATTTGTATTGAATATCCTATAAAATGTGTCTATGGTCCTGTTGTTTTTACAGGATACATTAAACTAAATATCTCTTTAATCGTCATAGGTTAGACATTCGAAAAGGAAATGAAAAGCAATCTTCAAGAATGCATATATATTTATCGAGAGAGAATGAGCATAAAAGGTCATTGATAGGCCATATGGTCATGATTAGAGCATCTAAACTGACAGTACACTGTGTGACTTACCAATACTAGGCCAGGAAATGTGCCTGCTCCAAGGGCACAGCACAGGGATCACACCAGGGAGGCTAGTCTGGTTCTCGACGTACTATAGTAAATTAATGCGTCTGTCATGATCCAACAATGGCGACTACATTGGTCACCTCCCCTTACACACATCGATATCGCATGTATAGTAAGTTAGTAAATATACAACTGTGTTTCGTGAACTCTACAGTGAACCATTACAACTTCATCTTGTGAATCTATATATGAATGTATAAAACTAAACCTAGATTTTAAAAGGATAACCTTTTGGTCCATTACAAGGTTTTCTTTATAGCCTATTGCTAACTACACCATTTCCAAAGGGCACTGCCATTGTTGTATGTATCGCGCTAATCATTCGGTCACGGTATCTTACAATACACAAACAATGTAATCAGGTCGTCTTTAATTTGTTGTTTACAGCACTTGCCTCCATGGCTCGAACCTACGTCCAGTGTATCAGTGAGGGTAACGTACCGTGTGTTGGAGACGCCATGATGTGTGTAGCTGATAAGCGGAATCAGAAGGTAATAGGAGATGCAGTGAAATCGTTCACATCAAAACTACAGACAATACCTATTCCGGAGCCTTATTTGGAAGCGCTTGATGTCCATTATACGGAATACCTAGCCAAGGAGATATCTGTGTTTAAAGAAGAAATAATATTTGACGAAAAGGATCTGTGCCTCATGGAATTAAAGGTAAATGCTTTATCATCTGATTACAGCTGATTACAAATGATTACAGGAATTGTCCTGTTTCTACTGTTAATATCTGAGCGGTTCTCTGCGAAAACCTGCCACCGCATCCATGCTAAATGTTCGAAATAGATGGTGTTTTAAACAATTTTCTTGAAACCTTCTATGACTGACAGTGTACAGCCTGATCAGATTGCATAGATTCGCTGTCTGACCTAGATCTACACTGGTCGCAAAACATCGGTTGATTTTCGCAGATCACCGATCACCTATTCAGAATGTTCGAATTAGAGAGATTAACTAGCATCCTGACATGTTTCAGGTGAAAGTGCGACACGCTGGATCCGAGTCGCACTACCCGGATTCCACCCGAATTTATGCCAGCTGGCTACAATGTTAAGATGAAGTTGCCTACACATGCGTGGGTGAAACGGCACTGACATTATGAATAGGTGAACAGGATGCCAGTTAAACTCTCTAATTCGAGCAGTATAAGGCAGAATTGGGCTGTAAACTTGGCCAAAATGCTACTATGTTAGTCGATACCATGTTAGAATCCTGGTGTCAGGAAATTAACGAATCCAAACCTATGTTATTTTTTCACAATATTTTCATCTCTATTCAAAGGATTCAATTGATTCGAATTTTATTAAGACGTTTGATAAGCAGAAATTCCCAAAACAGTATGTTTCTATATTTGTACTAAAGGTTGTGATTTTGTTAAAATGATTTAAGTAAATTTCTTGGATACACAAGCTTGATACTGAAAGCTGAATCACAAACACATCCTTTACTTTGAGTTTGCAGAACAAGCTTGAACATGAATGGCAAAGGATTGTCACGCATAACAAGTGCATTTTATTCCAAAATGGTATAGATGAATTGGAAAAATTACACGAAACAATCTCAAAAGATGTAGATCGTGGTATATTCACCCACAAAGAAGGCCATACAGCGTATAAAGATATGCTATGGGCAGACGTGATGAGTATTTCGAGACTTTACCGGACCTTTACGGAATGCAGGTTAGACGGATGGTGTTTTATAGTCGCTCCCATATTTTCTTTTAGGTTTTCAGGCCGTTTTATGATAAAACTACTAATACTAGTTCATTAATCCTGTGATCAGTGAGTCAGCTGAAAGTATTATCACTAAATCCTGAACGTCGAGGAGGGAATGCAATTTTTACCATGTTTGTAGTTTTGTATGACCCGGCCGGGGATCGAACCTGTGCCCAAGGTTATATGGATACATCTCTATAATTATATGTACCTAGACTTTCTCTTTAGCTTGATTTGGACGTATCTCATTTAATTTTGTTCCTCATTTGGCCATACAAAATTATTGAGTAGAACCGTTACCTGTGTGGACACTATACCTATGTCGGCCAAAAAACACATCTGGAACTTAAACCGCTGACTTCCACACGTCACTTGCACTAAATACGCAGACTTTGTTTGACCGGAAAGAATATATTACGCCACTGGCACTTAAACCGCAGTCTTTGTTGGACCGGAAAGATTATATACGTCACTGGCACTAAATCTGCAGACTTTGTTGGACCAGAAAGATTCTTCACGTCAAATACACTAAATACGCAGACTTTGTTGAACCAGAAAGATCCTACACGTAACTGGCATTAAAACACCATACTTTGTTGGACCAGAAAGATCCTAAACGTCACTGGCACTGACACCGCATACTTTGTTGGACCAGCAAATTTTAATGTGACCATATTTTGATAAGCGACACATAATTTTCTCATAATTTTCTCAAGATGTATCTACACATATAATTGCAGACAATATGTACAAATAGGTACTTCCTTTTCTTAAAAGTTCCGACATCAGCACAATCATATTGCATGCAAAAGTTTCAAATGTATTTCAAATATGCTTTGAATGCATTGATTTTTTACAGTTTATGGTGGTTTTTGAGTCTGTAAAAATAAACTTATACAGAGACATATTTACATATATGTATTTGACTTATACAAATATATTCTGAGAAAAATACATGCAACTCGCCTCGTACTACTCTGAAACGTCAAAGAAGAGCAGATTTTAAGAGTTAAGCTGGGCCGACACGATGTCGTTTGTATTTATAAACGGGTTACACCGAATTTTCTCTCTCTCTCTCTCTCTCTCTCTCTCTCTCTCTCTCTCTCTCTCTCTCTCTCTGCTTTCCAATAAGGAGTATTGTTCTATAACCTCTTACTTGCTATATCATTCCCTTTAACGCATATGTAGCAGACAACTTATGAAATCAGTGTGGTAAACAGAGAAATTAATTATAAGATCTCCTTTACTCACTATATTCCCAATTCCAGTTAGGAAATATATCTCATTTTAAGTGATATACCGGCTCTTATATCACGATTTTGAATTCAGGTCTGGAGTAATTTATCACGAAAGCCAAATGGCCTGAGTTATCATTTTATACAGACTTGAAGGACAAATCTATTTTCATTCTAGCACTTTTAAATAACTTACAGGGATACAACTTAGGGGGGGAACTATGTTTTGACATGACATTACTTTCCTTGATAAAATCACGTGTATGCTATTCTATCTTTACTTCCCATTGTAATTGTTTAGGATTTTTTTTTTTCAACTAACAAAACATTTTAAAATCAGTTTTATTAACAGTTCAAGAACATTTATTTGTTATTATACCTTTTTCAAATTGTCATATACTCATCATAGGCAATATGTTACTGTCTCATGTTGACACAACGTTTTTGACCGGTAAACACTATGCTGTTACATGGGCACGTGCATGACGTCATTCAAAACAACTACGTCACCGTTATAATTCAACTTTCCAAACGGCATTTGCAACAAAAGCTCATGATTTCATTCACATTTCAAGCCAAGCGTAGTAACGCATGCTCACTAAGAAACGTTGTATGAAAAAATTCGCGGAAGGATATTTTAACAGCCAAAAATAGTTCCGGAAGTTAAGAGGGATTAAACCTTGTTATATATCACGCTCAAATCCCTCTTTGCGTATAGAATAGACATTGTCAATAGTGTTCGAATTAACCATTAACATGATTCAGACGCTTTCTGGTGCTTTTTTATCACATGACAATTTCAATAAGAAATTGAATCAGAAAATAGTACCAACATGTAATACTTAATAAACTATTAACTTATCACAATCACATTATTTCAATAACCGATAATGGTCCCTTTACTTCGTTGACCTTTGTGTTTACCGGATAGACGTTCCCAGGCATTTTGTAAACATTCGTGGATGACTTCAAAATTGATGATTCGGTCATGTTATATTACACATGTTACATATAAAGATATACGTAATGAGTATATTAGATCGCGTACACGCATTGTACAAGCATTGTCATGTGATAAATGAATCAAATACCACTCTTCCTGCCGGAAATCGAGATTTACATTGACTCCAATTGTTCAGAACCATTTAGTCGGCTCTTACGCTCTTCAAGCAATGGTTATGTGAAAGGAACGACCGTCCGTTTATGATTTAATCCTTTCCCACTTGAGATCTGTAAGGCGGGATTTTGATTTGGTCCTCGGCAGGGTAGTTCTTTGAATGATTAAGCCCACGAACTTCGGATCTATACGCAACATGTACCCTCAATATCACTTGTTTATTCTATTGAGTCATCTAGAGACACACACATGGACAATGATATAGAAAAGTCATGAAAAAACGATTAAAAAGGCGCAATTTCAGTCCGTTGCAGGGGCTTCAAATCACATTTCAGCTATTTCTAGCTAGTATCTCAAATCGATCAGTGTTGTAATAAAAACGAAAATGTTTTTTTCCATAATAAGTATCATAATAAATATCTCTCAATTTTGGTTTAATTTACCCTGTATATAGTAAGTAGTCTTGTTCCGAATGATTCTATATAATGCGAACCGCTTCCGGTAGTATTTTACGTTCATATAAGGGCATATTAACGGCACGTGAATACCACACACTGATTAACAACACACATTGTGTATGTTCATTAACGGCATCCGAGTTCCGAAACGAGTTAACGCATTTAATTGAAGGATTCCGATTGTTAAAACATATGTAGTCTGTTGTTAATGCGTCAAATTTCGTTTGTTTCCATAATTTGTATCAGTATGATTTTCCTAGATAAACCATTTACACAATGAACGGTGATCAAGGAAAATCAAACCCTAGCGTTATTATAACACCTGTGGAAAAAGGAAAGCTGTATTTCCCTTAACCAGAGACATATAAGTACATGAATTTACATGTCTCTGGCTGAACCATTGTTAAATAACCGAAATGGATACTGTTTTACAGAAGTTTCTTGAATCTATGTCTACTTGGTGAACAGTGCAGAATCAGATCAAACTACGCGGACGCTCTGGTTGATCTGAATATACACTGGGCTCAAACGCCTTGCGGTTGGATTTGTAGAGCGCCTGTCTAATGCATATGGTACACAATTTCAGGCGAAGTCCCAACACTGAACAAACAAGTTAAGGAACTAGATAGTAATCTGAAAAAACAGGAAGTATGTGCATTCTTCCTCTTGTAATAAGTTTTGAACATTAAGGGTCAAAACCGTTTACAGGGACTGTACAGAACCGAGAACCTATCTTGTTCCCTTCAGTGCTATTCATTGTCGTTCATTTATAATATTATTCCTTGTGGTTAATTAAACACGTGTAGGCAATTTTCCTTTTCATTTATTTGACTGAAGGGCGAGACAGGCGAAAATCAATTCTCTTTGAATTTGATGGAAATTCTTTCATCTATTGGTAAAAAAATGGTGTAATGGGGCTTGGTATAACCCTATGTTAGTGTTCAACCTACATGCAATGTAGCTTTGTTTAATATTAGCTTGATTATGTATTGACTGATGCAATGATGGTGGGTGGGGTGCCGTTTTCAATATTGGTTGACCTTGAAAGGAAATGTGAACTCTCGAATTATCGTTTCAGTGACAATTATATTCCCTCGCTGAGCACTATAATTTACTTTTAAGGCACCCCATCCCATGTTCGTGGTCTATGTATGTTGTTGTTATTGGTGGCTTACTGCCTCGATTTGTGATCTAGCTGGAAACGCTTAAATCATTGTAGCGAAAAGGAATTAAGGTGTATCGATTATTTGCATGATACAGTGTATGTTTCTGTGTTGTTGAATCCTACATACACAAATCCTAGAGGCATCTGGCTGCATAGGAGAAATTGGCTCAGTGCCAGATTGCTAGGTCATTTTTATGGTTAAACAAGGACGTATTTAGCATAACACTGGAAAAGTAGCCCTGTACACTTTTTATTTGTTGCTTAGATCTTTACACATTTGAATATTTTGTTTTGAATGGTTACTTAGATTGTTGACAGCCTGATAGATTGACGCTCACCGATAAGTGCATTGCATTGAATTTTAATATTGGAAAAAGGAGTTTTGGAATATATAAGTCTGAATTGGTATGACATGTTCGCATCACAGCAACATTGGGGAAATATTTGTTTATTGTTGTTCTCTTCATGATTTTCATGTTATATTGATGGCTGCCCAAGAGTAATTGACTCGGCACCAGGTTGTTTGTACTTCATTGACAGCGATATTGGCGCAATATTTGTTTATTATTGTTTTTGCTTCAATTTTTATAAAAAAGATATATTGCTGGCTGCCCAAGAGTTATTGACTCGGCACCAGATTGTTTGTAATTGACCGACATCGAAATTGGCGAAATATATTCTTATTGTTATCCGCTTTATTAAATTAATTTCATAACCCATTGGGTATATTGCTGGCTGCCCTAGAGAAATTAGCTTGGCACTGGATTGTCTGTTAACATTTATTTATTTTAGCTAAAGCCTAAAGGTCAAGTATTGACCCAAGTTATATATCTATTTCTTCTGAAAAACAATTGCTGAAGTGCCTAAACACTTTTTCAGAAATATTGTTTTGTTTCGCTGATTATGCCTAAGGCAAGACGAAAAACTAGTAGGCGTCATGAGGCTGCAGTCGTGGATGACCAGGCACCAGAGGTTCCACCAACGCTGGTGACGGATGCGCCTACCGCTCTGTCCGATTCGCAGCTGAACATGGTGGTTGAGAAGGTAGCTGAAAAGTTGTTGCCCTTGCTGCCACCTAGGATTGAACCAGAACCAAAAGATTCAGGTGAGGTCCAGGTGGGGCTAGTTAGTAATGGAATTTCTAGCCAAGTTTCCCTAGGATTGAAACAAAAAATTTGTAACAGGGAGTATGTAAACTTATCAATTCTGTTAACGCCTGAAAATAGCATGGGACAAGTGCTCACGTTAGACTCAAATGGAAGCATCAATCTTATGCCAAAAACCATAAGACGTATATCTAGTATAGAGGCATGGACGGATGCTTTCATAGTGTATATGGACGTTTACTGCCAAGTGCACAGTGATCAGTATGCCGATATGCTCAAATACCTCCATACTGTGAGATTTGGGGCCAAGCAATATACTGTAAATGGCTGGATATCTTATGATGAGCAGTTCAGGCTAAAAATGGCTCAGTCCTTAGAAATGTCATGGGCAGTGGTCGATCAGGAATTGTGGATGCTGTTTATGTGTCGACCTAAGCCACAAGTGGCTAATGAACAAGTTAAGTTTAAGTGCTATGATTTCAATTACAAGGGTATCTGTCAAAGATCGGTTTGCACATTTACACACAAGTGCATTAAATGTGGTGGGAGTCATTCTTTTAAAGTATGTACAAGTACTGGTAATAATAATAACATGAGGTCTAATTTTAGGTTTGCAGCCCCTGGGGGAATTGTTCCATCTAGACCAAGACCCTCAACAGCGCAAAGGCCTTTCATGCTGCACCACTGATTTGCTTTCTATTGCTCCAACCCCAATTAGGGTTGGCCCTTTGTTAAAATATTTGAAAGAATATCCTGTTTCTGAGGATGCATTGATCTTAACTGAAGGGTTTACAAAGGGTTTTCTTTTACATTTTGAGGGTCCTAGAATGAGTACTGAATGTGAAAATCTTTTGTCAGTGAAACAGAACCCAGATATTGCTCTTGAAAAAGTAATGAAGGAGGTGTCTTTGGGTAGAATTGCAGGTCCATTCAAGACTTGTCCTTTTGGTAATCTTAAGTGTTCCCCAATAGGGCTTGTTCCTAAAAAAGATGGAACTTGGAGATTAATTCACCATTTATCATACCCAACAGGATCTAGTGTAAATGACTATATTGATCAAAATTTATGTTCTGTCAATTATACTTCAATGGATGAGGTAATTAATTCCATTGTTTATCTTGGAAATAAATGTTTAATGGGTAAAATGGATATTAAAAGTGCATTTCGGCTTTTGCCAGTACATATTGATGATTTCTGCTTGCTCGGTTTTCGTTTGCAAGGTTATTACTTTGTAGATAAAATGCTGCCTATGGGCTGCGCTATCTCTTGTGCTCTTTGGGAGAAATTTGCAACATTTTTGGAATGGCTTTTTAAGTACCTACATCCAGCTAGCTATTTGCATCACTATCTGGATGATTTCATATGTTTAGGTAAATCTCGGTCCACCTTATGTGTTCAGACTATGTCAAACTTTGAAAAGATGTGTGCATCAATAGGGGTCCCTTTAGCAGAAGGTAAAACTGTAGGACCAACTTTAATACTTGTCTTTCTTGGTCTAGAATTGAATTCAATACTTTTTCAAATTCAAGTGCCTGAGGATAAACTTCACAAATTGAAGTCCAGTCTCGTTTCTCTTCTTATTGCAGTCCCTTGTTGGACTTCTCAATTTTTGTACTCGGGCCATTCCTGTAGCTCGGGCTTTTAACAGGCGTTTCTATGATGCGATGTGTGGCTTATTTAAGCCGTTTCACCATGTTAGAGTAACTTTGCCTATGAAGGAAGATATTTGTTTTTGGCTTTCTTTTTTGAAAAACTTTAATGGTTACTGCAGCTTTCCTGAGTTGGATTGGTCAGATAATGAAACTCTTGAGCTATACACAGATAGTGCTGGTTCACCAAATTTAGGTTGTGCTGCTGTATTTGGTAGTAGCTGGGTATTTTACCCTTGGCCAGTGAACTGGAGAGGGTCTAATATGTTTGATGACATAACTTTCTTAGAATTGGTGCCTATCCTCTTAGCCTTTTGTGTTTGGTCTGAATGTTTACAGAAAAAGAAAATATTTTTGTATGTTGATAATCAGTCCCTGGTAAGCATCCTTAACAAGAAATCTTCAAAGTCTAAGCTTGTTATGCAGCTTTTACGTCCGTTAATACTGATATGCATGCGCTTCAGTATTCAGTATAAGGCAGTGCATGTTGAGGGTATTTCCAATGTTAAAGCTGACTCTCTTTCTCGTCGTCAGTGGCAGCGTTTCAGAGAGGTAGCTCCAGAAGCCAGTACAGCAGGGGAGCCAATTCCGGATATGTTTCACCACTGGCTATTCAATCTCAAGTCGATCTCTTAATTAGTAATAGTATTGCGGTGAATACTAAAGCTTCATATGAATCGGCTCTTAAGCTTTTCTCTGAATTCAGGTTAATTAATGATCATGCAGATATTTGGCCACCGCCTCTGGGGGTTGTCATCGATTTCATTGCATTTATGTCATTAAAGGGTATGTCTCCAAGTACTGCTAGGTGTTACATATCGGGTATTGCATTTGCTTGTAAAGTAAAGGATTTATCAGACCCAACAGGTAATTTCATCATTTCTAAAATGTTAAATGGGTTTAAAAAAATGCATAGAAGAGTTGATACAAGGCTACCAATAACTCATGAATTGCTTGAGCGAATTTTGCGAACCTTACCAACAGTTGGCTACACTAGCTATGAAGCAGAGCTTTTTAGTGCAGTTTTCTCTTTGGCATTTTTTGGGTTCTTTCGAGTTGGAGAACTTGTTATTTCAAGTTTAAATAATGAAGGCCATGCTCTTCGAGTCAATGATCTACATTTAGACAATGGAAATTCAGCCATAAAAGTGTTTCTAAGGTCTTCAAAAACTGATCAGCAAGGTCATGGAGTCGTTTTAATTATACCAAACACAGGAAAAGTGACTTGCCCTGTAAGACATATGTTACTTTATTTAAAAATGAGAAAATCATTGAATTGCATTTATCTTTTTTGTCATTTAAATAGCCTACCAGTTACACGTTATCAGTTTGCAGCTGTATTAAAGAAATCACTTAATATGTTGGGGTTGCAAAACGCTAACTACAAATGTCATTCCTTTCGGATTGGAGCAGCTACAACTGCTTCAAGAAATGGGTTATCCGATGAAAAGATTCAATCCTACGGCAGATGGAAATCTTGTGCATTTAAATCATACATCAGAATTCCGTCTGACGTCCTTACATTGAGTCAGTGAATTTGATTTCACAACCTTTCAGCCTCGGAGTTCAGTGATCTCATGACTGACCGAGGTATTAAGTCTTTTTCAGATGCCCATAAGCTGATATGGATTATTGGGTCATCAACTATAAAACGAGCCTTTTGTTATGCAAGGAGCTGTGGGGAAAACGGTTCGCAGCTTGGCATGGCAGGACTAGTGGAAATATTTTGGCAGGGTAGAAGTGGACTGGTATGGAATAAGTGTATTCCTTTAATCAGGCATCTATTAACAGTGCAAAAATCGCCAGATTTGCTAGTCATTCACTGTGGTGGAAATGATATTGGTCAAAAAACAACTGCTGCACTCTTACATTTAATTAAACAAGATTTCTTGAAACTTTCAGTTATTCTCCCACAGGCAACTATGGTGTGGTCGCAAATTCTTCCAAGACTTCATTGGAGGGGAGAACAAAATCATAAAGCTTTGGAAAGGTCTAGAAAAAGGGTAAACAATGGTATAGCATCCTTTATTCTTAATAAGGGAGGCAAGTATTTACGTTACCCTGACATAGTTGAGAATGACCACCTCCTTTTTTGTGATGGGGTGCATTTGTCGGCAACAGGTCATGAAATGTTTTTAAAGATGTTAAAAAAAGGGTTAGATCAGTTCCTTTTTTCTGATAATAAGGTATTTCCAGACAGTGGGAAATCTGGCCATCTTTCATAAAACAATGTTGTGTTTTGCTGGTGGCGGTATGGCTTCGCCATGTGGCGGGGAATACCTCCACCAGTAGTTGTTGTCAATCTGAATTATTGTGTGAAGTAATTGGACTTTAAATAAGCAGTGTGGGTCTCTGTCACTAGGGCTCATCTGTGGTTTACATGTTATAAGCTTTTGGGAAGCTGTGGCCAGATTCCGCCAACAACTAAGAAGAAATGTATTGTTTTGAATTTACATTGTCAAATATTTTATTAAATGTGTGTAATTTTAAATTATCTGCAGTTGTCCTCTGTAATAAGTTTTGAACATTAAGGGTCAAAACCGTTTACAGGGACTGTGCAGAACCGAGAACCTATCTTGTTCCCTTCAGTGCTATTCATTGTCGTTCATTTATAATATTATTCCTTGTGGTTAATTAAACACGTGTAGGCAATTTTCCTTTTCATTTATTTGACTGAAGGGCGAGACAGGCGAAAATCAATTCTCTTTGAATTTGATGGAAATTCTTTCATCTATTGGTAAAAAATCCCTCCACTCCCACCCTCTTAATTATTATGTCATTAAAGTTATGAATTAGTTTCGTTTCAGATTAGTACAATGGTTTTCCTTTTATAGTCACAGCTTTACTAAAAGATGGATGGCGGGGAATACCTCCACCAGTAGTTGTTGTCAATCTGAATTATTGTGTGAAGTAATTGGACTTTAAATAAGCAGTGTGGGTCTCTGTCACCAGGGCTCATCTGTGGTTTACATGTTATAAGCTTTTGGGAAGCTGTGGCCAGATTCCGCCAACAACTAAGAAGAAATGTATTGTTTTGAATTTACATTGTCAAATATTTTATTAAATGTGTGTAATTTTAAATTATCTGCAGTTGTCCTCTGTAATGTTACTGTTTCGTCCGATTAAAAAACTGATTATATTTTGGAAAGCCAGGTTTTAATAATTTTCGTAAAGTAGAGTTAAAGTTGTCAAAGTTTATTGTGATATGTATAATTATCAACCTGAATATGCAGTAGCATGTATTGACCTTTACTTTGGAAGATCAGTCAGATAATCACCTGATGTCAAACAAGGTCAGCTCATTCGGCAAATACATGTTCACGTGCATGCACGGGGTTGGCTACACAAATATCTCACTTCAATATATATCATTAGACAATTTAAGTCATAAAATATTCCAAAACTATAGAAATAAACCCTTTGCTTACTGAGATTCCAACGAACGACTTACAACGGAGCGGAAGATCGGATCTAACTACGCCAAATTACGACCGCTATGTCTTGAACAAGTATCTACGATATCGCTTCTAACTGTAACTGATAAAGCTTCCGCCAACCAAGTACTCAGAACGCCCAGATTTCACGGCACAAACCGTTCATAATCGTTTGCGGAAGCGGTTTGTACGGGCGTACCTGATGTTTTACCAAATGACAACACAGATTAAATACATGTATGCAACAAAAAGCGCCCATTAAGAGCAGATTTAAATCCAATAGAGCATGTTTGGGATATTATTAATAGACGCAAATTCATGACACGAAGAGTGGAATGATATCCCTCAATTCTATACCAACAATGCGACGTCGCTGCAAAGCCGGCATAAATACACGTGGTGGTTATACACATTACTGATATCAGAATTTCGAAGCTAACCCCTACCTAGGTTGAAATTGAATACAATAATCACATTGACAATTTTCAACTATTCAATGTTTATCATGAATTAATAAAACAAAAATCACAATTACAAACAGATTTCAAAACAATTACTCTAAAAAGAAACGAAATATTCACGTTCAACGTTGGCGAAAGACTCTTTTTTGGTTACGTATCCATAGTAAGTCGTCATCAAGAGCAAATAATTGCAGCTTTGATGATGTTATCAAAAGAAATGTTCTGTTGAGGACCTCAAATGTGTGTATCGGGGAATTTGTAAAATTTATAATATTTATAATATGAGTTACACCAAAACAAAACATACATTCAGGATGTTCACACCATCTTTCCTACATACAGACGTATTATGTCGCCTCTGCAGCAGACGTCGTTGACAACAGCGAAATTGCTTATAACGAAGAATTTGTTGTTGCCGAAATATTTCAACTGTATTTGATAATTATAAACTAATTTATGAAGTTTCCGTCTGTTGCAAATTCATTATTTGTGGGAAAGGGTTGAACTAGTTTCAAAACTCGTCGTGTCTTACAGTAATTAATCTGTTCGACATCGTACTGGATGTCACGGAATGAAAGACGGATTTAACTGGAATGGATCAGTGTTTCACCAGTTGTGTATCACTTGCCTTGACATGAAGACACTTTAAAGACCAGGGTCCAATTCCACCAACCATACTTGCCGCTTACTAATATATAAATACTTAAAAGCATATTTCATCATGTTTGTTTTCCTAATATTTGGTGAAACATGAAAGGTGGAATGTATTTAAGTATTACTTAGCACTAAGTAAGGTAAGTGGAATTGGACCCAGTTCTCCGGCGACGTCTTTTTTTGCTTGCAAAGATACAGTTATGTGTTTCTTCGAACAACATTGTTGTAATTAAACATTGCAGGCCTCTTTGGATTGCATGAACAGAAAATATGACGCCAAGGATAAAGAATTCATGGATCTTAAGGTAATGGCCGATACAAATCAGTTGTTTGTTTGTCTTTTTCTATTTAAGAATGTCATCCCTACCTAGATTAAAATCAAATAAAACAATGACATTGACAAATTTCAACGATTTAATGTTTTTTTATGAATTGATAACAAAAATATACAATTACTAACAAATTACAAAACGATCACTCTAAAAAACAAACGAAAGATTTACGTTAAACGTTAGCGAAAGACCAATTTTTGGTTCCGTATACATAGTAAAACGTCATCAGGAGCAAATGTTCACAGCTTTGATGATGTTATCAAAAGAAATGTTTTGTTGGGGACCTCAAATGTGTATCTGGGAATTTGTAAAATTTATAATATTTATAATATGAGTTATACAAAAACAAAACATACATTCAGGATGTTCACACCATCTTTCCTACATACAGACGTATTCGGTCGCCTCTGCAGCAGACGTCGTTAACAACAGAGTAATTGCTTATAACGAAGAATTTGTTGTTGCCGAAATAGTTCAACTGTATTTGATAAGTTTACATTAAGTTATGAAGATATTCGTCTGTTGCAAATTTATTATTTGTGGGAAAGGGTTGAGCTAGTGTCAAACCTTGTCGTGTCTAACATTAATTAATCTGTTCGACATCGTACTGGATGTAACGGAATGGATCTGTTTTTTACCAGTTTAGTATCGCCTACTTTAACTTAAAGACACTTTAGGGACCAGGGTCCAATTCCACCAACTATACTTGCCGCTTACTAATACTTAAATACTTAAAAGCATAGTTCATCATTTGTGTTTCCCTAATATTTGGTAAACCATGAAAGGTGGAATGTAATTAAGTATTACTTAACACTAAGTAAGGTAAGTGGAATTTGACCCAGTTCTCCGCCGACCTCTGTTTTTGCTTGCAAAGATACATTTATGTGTTTCTTCGAACACCATTGTTGTAATTAAACATTGCAGGCCTCGTTGGACGACATGAAAAGAAAATATGATGCCAAGGATAAAGCACTTGAGAAACTAAAGGTAATAGCCGATAGTAATCAGCAATTATTCTGTCTTTTTCTATTTTAGAATTAAACCCCTACCTAGGTTAAAATCCAATTAAACAATAAAATTGACGAATTTCATGCCAAGGATGAAGAACTTAAGAATCTAAAGGTAATTATAATCGATAGAAATCAGCAGTAATTTAATAAATTGAAAGCGTTTTTAGTGTAAGAGCAATCCTTCATGAACAAATTATATAGGCACACAGCTCAGTGCGAGTTTTTAATAACTTGTCTACGAAAGGTCACTTATCTTTGTAAGATCGGAATCGGACAGACTATATCTGATATCTGTTCTTAAATATTACTTACATTGCAGATCTCGGTGAATTCACTGGAAAGAAATGATACAGACAATTACTACCTACAGGTAATGGAATCCTGATTCTAGATATTGTCTTTTAGAAATGGTATAACCTTTCTATGTAAAACGACTTTGCGAGAGGACAGGGTTCGATATCCTGTCGGTTCATACTAATGACCTGAAGTAATTAAGATGTATATAGCGATCACGGGTCAAGACTAAGGTGAGTCTGTGTATCCGCATAGTCTCAATAGAGCTTTCACTGCCCGTTTATTACATCTTATTTAGTCCTAGATGCATCTATATATGAGTCGTTCAACGAACAAAAAAAACATTGTGGTCTCTGCGTAAAGTATCGACCCGGATCAGCCTAAGCATGGCGCGCAGGCTATCCCGGACAGACATTTTCGCCTCCTTCGGATTTTCTGTTTTAGGAACCATTACTCTATACTTATATCCCTCTGAGACGGAATTTGTCGGCCCGGATTAGCCTGTGAATATTCCGCAGGCTAGTCTGGGGCGAAACATTACGCAGAGTCGAAAATGTTGGTTTTCTTGTGCAACGGATCATATGTAAATACAGCCCCGTTCGCTATCGCCATTGATCCCCTTATAGAAAATCAATAAGACCCTGAATTGCCAGATACAGCTCAATTGTAGTTGTCCTCGCGCTTAAAGTTCCGTATTAATTGAAAGTTAGTTTTAAACAGTTAACAATTGTTCAAAGGTTGAGATCTAAGAAAAATGAGTAAATGTTATTAATTGATAACATGGTACTTCTCGTTAAATCTACGTTCAACAATATTTCAGTGTTTCAACGTTTCTTTTCTTCCCCTTGTCGATATTCTGGACAACATGTTCCGCTATTGATTTTCTAAATAAAAATACGTTTAGCCGATTAGTGGGAAAAGTGACTTGTAAGTTGTCTAAAGAATTAGTGTCACGCAAGTATTCGAACTCAAGACTTGGTATCTCAGGATCAAGAGCCCATGTATATATTACTATTCCATCGAAACTGGACTACTAAATGAGTTCCTTCCTTATTTCAATATAAAACATCAGCTGTCAGAATTTCATTAACTATAAGAAAGTCTTAAAATAATAACACTTCAGGGGTAAGTTTATCTTTTTGGGTAAACCTTATCAGCAGACGTCGTTGACAAAAGAGAAATTCCTTATAACGAAGAATTTCCTGTTGCCGAAATATTTCAACTGTATTTGATAAGAATATGCTTTTCGTCTGCTGCAGATTTATTATATGTGAGAAAGGGTTGAGCTAGTTTCAAACATCGTCGTGTCTAACATTAATTAATCTGTTCGCCATCGTACTGGATGTAGAAGGATGAAATACGCAGTTATGTGTTTCTTCGAACACCATTGTTGTAATTAAATATTGCAGGCCTCGTTGAATGAAATGAAAAGAAAATATGATGCCAAGGATAAAGCACTTATGGATTTTAAGGTGATAGTCGATAGAAATCAGCAGTTAATCTGTCTTTTTCTATTTAAGAATTTAACCCCTACCTAGATTAAAATCAAATAAAACAATGAAGACAATTTTCAACGAGTCAGTGTAAACCACTTTTTCACGAATCTCTATGATTCTATTTACACCGACCCCACCTCCAACATTTCCATGCACTAAGATGGTGACATACGTCCACCGTTTTCATTGAAACCGTTTGGCTTTAATTGTACCATACATTGTTTAACCATATAACCTTTCCCATTCATGACAAATCTGCAACAGACGATATCTAAACAAACTGTAAAACAATCTTTTTTATTGAATATAATTATAGAAAAGAGTTGCAAACATTGTAACAAATGAAATTAATTATTTTAGGTTATTTTTCTTTTTCCACAATGTTTTCAAAAGTCGTTTTCTGCAGAGGAGTTAGAAAGCGTCTGCATTTGGGGAAGAGTTAATCGGTTATACCTGATATCCACGACAATTATCAACCAATATCTTTATTTCGAAACCCTGCTTTGCCAATCATTCTTTCCCGGGATTGATAAAAGTCATATAAGCAATAATGACTTGGGATAATATCCGAAGCAGCTCGCATGAATGAAATCAACTTATATTCACGGAAGATTCGAGTCGGAACTAGCTATATCTAAAGATGGCACGTATAACTTAATAGTTCACGGGATCTATTTCCGGAAATGGTCGAGAGGACCCTGATGGCGGATCGAACGTATATACCATTTACATATCCATTGCAGGTCGAAATTCAACACTTGAAGAATGAGTTTTCACAACAGACGTCATTGACAGAAGCTAAGATTGACTGGGTGGGAAACAGATCTGGAAGAACTAACTGCTGTATCATATTGTAAACTTTGTTACACTAAACATCACCAATATGCCATGTCATCGGGGTGTAACCTTGCCATTTTGAATTCGTATAGATATTAATCGGACAAATTTGTTCTTTATGTATATATAACAAAGATATAGGTATAAGAGGACACTCATACTTGCTGGTTTACTAAAGTGATATATTTTGTAGCGATGTGGTAGTTCGTTCGCCTTCGAACCAAGAGGTCTAAGGTTCGAGTATTGGTCAGGTTGGATCATTCAGGACTGTTACATTGTCGCCAAGTGTAGGACTACATCTGAACGTTTCACAACCCATCGTCGGACACCCACGGTTGTTGACTCCGCTATGCTGCAACCTCGACATTTGGATTTTTCTCTGTCGTTTCGCCGTTTTGAAAGATAGTTTATAAACTATATAATAAATTTTTAAAACATGATCAGGATAACCTTACGATATTTTTTTATATTTTAATGTTTATATATTTTCAATCTTTTTTCCATAAACACTTTGCTTCTTGTGTAAATATATGTTAAATTGTGTTTTGATTATGAGTTGTTTTAGCTTATTTCTATAAAACTTAAAAAATGTCGTTAAGTATAAAATAAGTTACACATTTGTATACAAAAAGAGGGAGAAAAACAAAATTTCGGAGAATGTTGTCTTCCATGTGATAAAGAAGTTTACTTATAACATCATTTTGATATTGATTAATGAATTAAACTTATCGTATACAAGAAATACTCGCCAAATTGTGTTTATCTGCTGATGTATATATGTTTGGTTGATTGTTTACTTTAATGATGCCGACAAGACGATTTACAGACAGTACACGTGCTTTTTACAAGTATTTCAACCTACATATGCACAAATCGATGCACACACGACTTCTTATTCAACTCGGCTTTCTTAATCATCGTTTTCCAACAACTTGAATATAATTGTACATATTTTATTTTTTTTAAATACTTAAATCAAGAACGTTGAGTTAATCAATTGAAACCTATGCTTCAAAATTGCTATTCATTATATTGATTATACTTCATAAGTATCCATCTGTCAAATGTAATCAATTATAAAAATACGTTACTGAATTTTTCTCTAAATATGAAGATTAATTACATGACATATCTTTGAACATAACCACCCATAATAAAGATGCTAATAGGCTTAAAGGCATACACATACGTTGTTAAAGTAGATCGGTAACAACGTGTTAAGATCGAAACGAGCTGGTGATCATCAAAAGTAATTGAACCTACGGCAAAGTTGAATGGAGAAAATTGTACTCCTGTAAAGAATACTGTTAAACAATACCCGAGAGGAATATGTCAAGCATAATCATAATGAAAATAACCAAAACAACACGAATGGAAAAAACTGTTTAACATATGTTCATTTAGTGGATGGAGGAAGAGCGGCTGAGATTTAATCCAAGAAAACAAAGTATGCTTCTTTTTCCGATAGTAAATTCTAAAGATGGCGAATGAAGCACGTGACTGTCATACTATTATCTAATTGGTTGACCTTAGCCTTTTATGTTTTAACATAAAATACCATGAATGAATAGAATCCTTAATAAATGAGATTGAGTTACAGAAATGTGTCCAAAGCAATGTATCTGTAACTACCATTCGGTTTCAATTAATAACGTTACACGCTGACATTGGGGCAGAGGCCTTTGGCAGATAGTAATGTAACGCGTGCAGAGTTTATTGTTCATCCACAGCTAGGCTTTCGTGAACTTGGAGTATACCATAGCATGTAAATACTAATTCGATTGTTCCACTACTATGACAAGGATATAATTTTATTTTTTTCCCCGCAAATTATCTTTTCAAATTGATTTACATTCTATATATAAAGTTATATATGAACTTTAATATGATTTGTAGCTTTCATTTTATTTATTTTTGTTTTTTAGGTTTCCGGCCAAAATGCCTATATTTGTGCCTTTGATGAAATTGGCAATGTCATTGACAGGCCAATAGTTTTTTTTCACATCGATGACCAATACTTTTTTTCTTATTTCAAACATTTATTGTATGTACTAACACAATACAAAGAATAAAGAAATTCTATGATTGGAAAATTTTGTGTGAAAAAAATGTAGCTAACGCCTTTAATATACATGTATACAATAATTGTTTGCATGTTTTCTAGTACAGTCTAACCTTTGTAAGAGCAATTACCTGTCTAAAGCAATCACACTTTTAATTAGTCGCCGGGCAGAAGCCCGCGACTTCTATTTTTAATAGGTTTTCGGAAATGACATGGGAGGGGGGATTATTATTAGAAAGAAACACATTTAGATGTCTTGAACATATTACAGTTGTGTTTGTTTAAAAACACTAAGTAATGACACATCTAAAATGAAATAAATATTCCGATGTTTTAGGTATTTTCAGTTTCTTTATTTTGACTCGCATTTATGTTTTTTTGTTTTATTTACGAAGACCAAACAGTCCCTATTAGCTAGACTGATATACTTTATTTTACACTATATACTACATGTAATCAAAAGGCGATAACTACAAACCTTTACGTCGCATAGTCTTATTTATTTGTTTACATACTCGCGAATACCAACTGCGTAGATCAATCTCCTTTGCAGAGAGCCGCTCTTTACACTCACTTACAAATAGTAAATCATAGGTGATTTAAAATGTTTATTTGGTTCGAAACAAATGAAGAAAAGAACAAACCGAGATCAAACTGGTTTTAATAGAAAGATTACTTTGAACGAACACTCTCTGCCTATAAAGAGAGTTTCAAGAACGACACCTCTGCGAATAAGAAAGAATCGGGTCTTTCGTATAAAATTATTTCGTCCTTGACAATTTTAAATGTGTCATTTAACTCCCTAAAGGCATATTGCTTCCGATCTGCATATTGTTATGCATCATTGACACAAGGGCGTTCATCATAATATAATTTTAAACCATGAGTAGTTTGTTATTTTCATTATAAAAAGGAAGGAAAGAATTAAAGTAAATTAACATGTTGTAGGGCTCAGTTTATGTTCGAAATTAAGTTTAAATTATACAACAATTTCAATGAGATTTAACTGTTTAGATGATATTATATTTCGAAGGTGGTCTAATTTATAAATATTGTACTACATTTCAACAATTTTTAAATTATGATATAATTAGAATGCCAAGCTAATATCATTTTCAGAAAAAGAGAAACTCATGTCTTCAGCGATTTAACCCTTATCTCATTGTTTTAAATGTAGATTGCTGCAAATGTGTCCACTGTTTACTTTAATAGAGGAAAGGTAAAATGACGTGCTATTGCATGCAAATCCTAAATTGTCTGTTTTGTGGTTTTATTTAAAAATAATAAAATTCAAATTTTCTGACAAACATCTTGAAAAGTGTATGTGGAATTCATAAATCTTATAATTATTCCTTAATGAAAGCACTGTATACATACTAAGACTAATGATTGGCAAGATTACTCATTTCCATTACTGTTTATGATCAATAATTAGTTGGTTGTGTGTATGGCAACCTACTTTGGAATGGAGATTGATCATAAACAATGAAAGGCTTCAATTATCATTCACTTCGTTGACAAAACAATGCAAGTTATGATACATTTTCACTTGACCCCACCCCTGATGTTCCAATTTGCCCCTCAGTTGATAACTGTTTATTCAACTACTATAATGTTAGTGTTATGCATAACTGCACTATAGATATCCGGCGAAATTGATGCGTTGCATCAACTTTCTCTTGTTACTTAATTATAATGTTCTGCTTAAATGATCATGCACATAAAGATCACCTGTAACCAGAGACTGTAACCAGAGACTATATTATAGTGAAATGTGTATATACATAAACACAACAATAGTACAAAAAGTAATAAATCACACCCGGCCCCATAAACGATAAATTTCTTTTCTTGCCACAATATTTCCAATCTATTTTCAGTAATAATACTTTTATTTATAACATGAATTTTCCATAATTTTACCTAAATGTTTTAATGTCATCTGTCATATGTTGTATGTGGGAAATGGTTAAATAATGCCGAAGCTCAATGAAAACCAACCTTAACGGCATTATAACATGTGAGGAATAAAAACCTGCCTGCGTATATACATACCCAAGCACTTTGGTACGGAAATGATCAACATGGATACTGTTTAACAGCAGTTACTTGAAACCTTTTATGACGTATTGTTGAACAGTGTATAACCATTTCAGACTGCTCGGATCTTAATCTACACAGGTCGCAAATGCAATATGGTTTGTTTTCACAGAAAGTTAATCAATGACGTTTAACCTTTTCTCACATACAACAAAACTGCAGCAGACGACTTTGATAAACATTTAGTCCAAAAATCGTGAAAATCAGCCACAAATGAAAGTATAATTATTGAAAAAAGTGGAAAACGTTGTGGACAAAAGGAAAAATTGCTCGTTTTAAGCAAGTGATTGCTCGTTTTGAGCAAGTTCCTCTATTGTCACAGTGTTTTCAAAAATCGTCTGCTGCAGAGGCGTCCGAAAGCGTCTGTATGTGGGCATAGGTTTAGGTAGACTTTACTTGTTTCATAACACATTTTATTTTGTGGGCCGAAGAACATTATCGGTTCCAGGTTGTAATTAGTTCATTAAAGTATACCTCTATAATTATTTTACAGTTGTTGTTTCGTTTATATTGAAGAAACAATATATTGTTATTATTTGAACCAGTGCATTACGAGTTGACTCACCTGAATCTGTATTATTTGCAAAAAAAACAAAATTGCCATTGACACTGGAAGAGTTCCGATTGATGGTAGCATATTTATGACTTTAACACAGGGGTGCGTCCTTTATGAATCAAAAAATTGTATTAATCGATCTCAGAAACAACAAGATACAAAAGACGTATGTCTTCTACCGTTATTACAAAACTTCAGACACATTTAATTTGATCCGATTCATTAAAGCTCAGAAAAGAAGTTTCCGGGGATGTTTTTGCCTATTTATAAATGTCTGTTGTATTTTTAAACTTAAAACATTCCTCCCCATACAGTTTGTTCACTTAGACCATTGTATTCTAACTATATGTAATTGTTGACTATACATGTGAACTTTTTCTAGATTTTGACACAATTATGGCCCTTTTTGACCTTAGAAATGTTGGGCAAAGTTTTGCATGCAATACTTTTTCTCACAAACCACAGATGTTATTGCTTTGAATCTTCACACACCTATTGAACACCATCAAGTGACCTTGCAGGACAAGTCGAATACTCATATCAGATTTTGACACAAGTATGCCCCTTTTTTTACTTAGAAATCTTTGTTACAGCTTTGCATGCATGGTCATATATCAGTAACCGCTAATGTTCTTGACTTGAAACTTCATTCATGTCTTTAGAGGTGTAAGACAATCACGTTAGATAACTCTTGTACAAATTATGGCCCTTGTTTGACTTTGACAAGTTGGTTAAAGTTTGGCATGCAAGGTACTATCACGTACATATCTCATTAACCACTGTTAACTATATAATCAAATGGCTAATAGTCGGGCATGCTGTCTTATGGAAATATCTTGTTTGTTTATATACTTCCGATTTTGTTATCATACTTCTGCTAAACTGGAAGGATAATACACTTCCCCCATCTCCTTCCAAAGCGTGTGTCACACTTAACTTATAACAGGCATTAAACCTTAAGTTAATATCTGTAAATATTTCACCATCTATGTTGTATTTTATCTAATTGATCTAATTAGACAAGATTTAAAACCGTTTATTGGTAAAAATTACGAAACTTCAGCTTGTATGACATTATAGTTGCAGTCAATGTGTTACGCAAACTGTAAACCAAATGGTTTCAGGACTAAACTTGTCATTTCACGACTAGCTACACATGCTGAATATCATATAGATCGTATAGCTCGTAGCATATAAAACGTCTAATCCCTGCGTCAAAATTGACCCCTTCTGCTCTTGATAACCTTTTGTTATAGACTATGGTAGTAAGGTGAACAATAAAGGCACATAGTGGCCTTTTTGTTTAAAATAAAGGGACATTTGGCCTTCATGTTTAAAATAAACATTTTACCTTCTTGTTCAACGTATTTATATCCTGTCTGTTTGAACAGGTTAATTAAATGTACTGAACTGCATCTGCTTCCTTTAAGCCATGATTCAATATCATACGCGGCGTCTTTGATTCTTTGCAGCAAAATTCGTCTTGTTATTATTTGAACCAGTGCAATACGAGTTGACTCACTTGAATCTGTATTATTTGCATAATCCCCAAAATTGCCATTGACGCTGAAAGAGTTCAGATTGATGGTAACATATTTATGACTCTAACACAGGGGAGCGTCTCCTCTGTACACCAATGAACAGGGCAATACGAGTTGACTCACTTGAATCTGTATTATTTGCAAAATCCCCAAAATTGCCATTGACGCTGAAAGAGTTCAGATTGATGGTAACATATTTATGACTCTTACACAGGGGAGCGTCTCCTCGGTACACCAATGAACAGGGTTATTTTAGCTGTTCCACGAAGAAACCAACATAATGGCCTCCTCGCAGGCTAATCCGGGCCGACACATTCCGTTCCAGAGGAATCGAGGTATAGAGTAATGATTCCTGAAACAGAAAATCCACAGGAGGCGAAAAGTGTTTGTTCGGGTTAGCCTACGCGGCATGGCTTAGGCTGACCCGGGTCGATACTTCACGCCGAGTCCACAATGTTCGTTTTCTCGTGGGACAGCTCACTTTCACACAACAAAAGTCACTGTAAACACAAAACTACTATAGAAAATGGGTAAACTAGAGTGAAACATCTAACGGGATAGGGATAAGGGGGATGTTAGGGTGGTACAAGCAGCTAGTCTACGGAGGTGTCGTTCGATAGAGATTAGAGATTAGTATTTTTGTTAATTCACATAATATAGCTTGTTGTACCCCTGCCCTGTTTTGAATTCACAGAAGATAGCTTGTTTTACCCTGTATTTGAATTCACATAAGATAGCTTGTTGTATCCAGTATTCAATTCATATAAGATACGTAAGGAAAAAACGCCCAGATAGTGCTCGGCAGCTTGTTTTAGCTTGTTTTAGCTTATATTTAATTCCCATGTTTTACCATGTTTCTAATTCACATACGATAGTTTGCTGTCTTCCTATTGTGGATTCACATAAGATAACTTGTTGTAGCCCTGTTTTCAATTCACATAAGAAAACTAGCTGTAATCCTATTTTAGATGCATTTGAATTCACATAAGATATCTTGTTGTAGCCCTGTTTTTAATTCGCATATGATAGATTATTGTACCCCTGTTTTAAATTCACATAAGACAGCTTAATCGAATACTATCTATGTTTTATGTTTGAGTGTTATGGCGAGACTAAATGAGTTCATGTACATATTCTACTGGACCTTTACTTTACGTTAACACAGTAAGAACCATTTTGACGCTTGCACATATGGAAACAATATTCGACGGACGGTTTTGAAATCATTTAGGCAAATTTTTTGAAAATCTCTTAAAATGACAGCGTTATTATTGAACAGGGTTGAACACATTGTGGCAAAAGGAGACATTGCTTATTCTTATTTCAAAAGCCGTCTGAAGCAGATGCATCAAGATGTATCTGTAAGTGTGAAAGGGGTTAACAAATAATATATTCCTTCAAATATTACGTTAAAGCATAATAAGTATATAGGTATTGTAGTTATAAAATTACATCTTTATTTTACGTCGTAAATGTTAATATCCTTACACACAAACACAAGTGATCATTGAATGATAGAAGCTGGATTACAGGAAGAACATAACACACACACCCTTGAGAAAGCAAGTAGGTCGATAAGTTAGATGGTCAGTTTTGACTTAATTAGCCCGTCCCTGCGTGCGTAAACGTTTGGTTAAAGCGACTTCTTCTCTGTAGCCATTTCGCCAATTGAGATGAAATTTCATATGAAGCATCCTCTCAATGCCCTCTCCTAGAGTTCTGTTTTACATATTTGAATCCACGCCAAATTCTAGATTCCATGGCAACCGAAAGAAAATGTTTATAAATCTTCTCCTCCAAAACGTTTAGAAATGTTCCTTGAGTGACCCTCTATCCGATTCAATCAATTCATGTTGATAAGTAAATCCATGGGGTATGCGGGGTGTTGTTTTGGTTTATATGGCTAAAGTAAACACTTTAAACATCTTCTCCTTCGGTCGTATCTGGCCGATTTTCAAGTCATTTTGTAGAAATGTTCCTTAGTTGACCCTCTATTAGATTTCTGCAAACCATGTTGACTGGTCGAACAACATGGCGACAAGAGGGTTGGGCTGTAAGCATAATACGGCTTTGGTAAAACCTTAAAAAATAATCCTACGAAACTGCTCGGCTGATGTTCACATAATTTAATAGAAATGTTCCTTGGTGACACTCTACAAAATTGCTTTATGACATTTTGGTTAATCGAAAAGCAGCCGGAGTGTTTGCCTGGTATGTCTAAAGTGGTGTTATGTTTGACTTGTGCAGTGGAGCGATGCTGGCCAACTTCAACCTCTTGATTTATACCCGATCTTTGTCACGTCTTACAACACTTTATAGTATTATATTATATCGAGGCGCGATAGCTTAGCCGGTAATGATGATGGCCGTCAATCCAAGTTTCAGGAGTTCGATTCTCACCTCGGTCATTCAGTCTTTCAGATGATTGACAAAGTTCAGTCTGGCAACAGTTATTCATCTCCAATCACTCGGCTTAACACGCTAAGTTTGAATATAGCATACTGGTGTGAAACAGACATGGAACGCATGGGTACGTGAACTGGCCTTGTCGTAACTCAACTTAAATACTGGTGTAAAACAGACAGGGAAGGCATGGGTTACTGAACTGGCCTGTCGTGATTCAACTTAAATACTGGTGTGAAACAACAGACAGTGATCGCATGGGTAAGTGAACTGGCCTGTCGTGAATCAACTTAAATACTGGTGTGAAGCAGACAGGGAAGGCATGGGTAAGTGAACTGGCCTGTCGTGACTCAACTTAAATAGTGGTGTGGAACAAACAGGGAAGCCAGGTTACTGAACTGGCCTGTCGTGATTCAACTTAAATACTGGTGTGAAACAACAGACAGGGATCGCATGGGTACGTGAACTGGCCTTGTTGTAACTCAACTTAAATACTGGTGTAAAACAGACAGGGAAGGCATGGGTTACTGAACTGGCCTGTCGTGACTCAACTTAAATACTGGTGTGAAACAGACACGGAACGCTTTGGAAAGTGAACTGACATGTCGTGACTCAACTTAAATACTGTTGTGAAACAGACAGGGAACGCGTGGGTTAACTTAAATACTGGTCTGAAACAGACAGGGGACTCAACTTGAATACTGGTGTGCAACAGACAACGAACGCATGGGTAAGTGAACTGGCCTGTTGAGACTCAACTTAAATACTGGTGTGAAACAGACAACGAACGCATGGGTAAGTGAACTGGCCTGTCGGGACACAACTTAAATACCGGTGTGAAACAAACAGGGAAGGCATGAGTAAGTGAACTGGCCTGTTGAGACTCAACTTAAATACTGGTATGAAACAGACAGGAAACGCATAGGTAAGTGAACTGGCCTGTCGTGACTCAACTAAAATACTGTTTTGAAACAGACAGGGAACGCATAGGTAAGTGAACTGGCCTGTAAGGACACAACTGAAATACTGGTTTGAAACAGACAGGGTAGGCATGGGTAAGTGAACTTGCCTGTCGTGACACAACTTAAATACTGGTGTGAAACAGACAGGGAACGTATGGTAAGTGAACTGGCCTGTCGGTGACTCAACTTAAATACTGGTGTGAAACAGAAAGGAAACGCATGGGTAAGTGAACTGGCCCGTCGTGACTCAACTAAAATACTGGTGTGAAACAGACAGGGAACGCATAAGTAAGTGAAATTGCCTGTAAAGACACAACTGAAATACTGGTGTGAAATATACAGGGAACGCATGGGTAAGTTAACTGGCCTCTCGTGATTCAACTTAAATACTGGTGTTGAACAGACAGTGAAGGCATGGGTAAGTGAACTGGCCTGTCGTGATTCAACTTAAATACTGGTGGGAAACAGACAGGTAACGCATGGGTGAGTGAACTGGCCTGTCGTGACTCAACTTAAATACTGGTGGGAAACAGACAGGTAACGCATGGGTAAGTGAACTGGCCTGTCGTGATTCAACTTAAATACTGGTGTGAAACAGACAGGGAAGGCATGGGTAAGTGAACTGGCCTGTCGGGACTCAACTAAATACTGGTGAAACAGACAGGGAACGCATGGGTAAGTGAACAGGCCTGTCGTGACTCAACTTAAATACTGGTGTGAAACAGACATGGAACGCATGGGTAAGTGAACTGGCCTGTCGTGATTCAACTACAATAATGGTTTGAAACAGACAGGGAAGGCATGGGTAAGTGAACTGGCGTGTCGTGATTCAACTTAAATACTGATGTGAAACACACAGGGAAGGCATGGGTAAGTGAACTGGCCTGTCGTGATTCAACTCAAATACTGGTGTGAAACAGACAGGGAAGGCATGTGTAAGTGAACTAGCCTGTCGTGATTCAACTAAAATACTGGTTTGAAACAGACATGGAACGCATGGGTAAGTGAACTGGCCAGTCGTGATTCAACTTGAATACTTCTGTGAAACAGACAGGGGAGGCATGGGTAAGTGAACAGGCCTGTCGTGACTCAACTTAAATACTGGTGTGAAACAGACATGGGATGCATGGGTAAGTGAACTGGCCTGTCAAGATTCAACTAAAATACTGGTTTGAAACAGACAGGGAACGCATGGGTAAGTGAAATGGGCTGTCGTGACTCAACTTAAATACTGGTGTAAAAACAAACAACGAACGCATGGGTAAGTGAACTGGCCTGTCGTGATTCAACTTAAATACTGGTGTGAAACAGACAGGGGACTCAACTTGAATACTGGTGTGAAACAGGCAGGGAACGGATGTGAAAGTGAACTGGCCTGTTGAGACTCAACTCAAATACTGGTGTGAAACAGACAACGAACGCATGGGTAAGTGAACTGGCCTGTCGGGACACAACTTAAATACTGGTGTGAAACAAACAGGAAAGGCATGTGTAAGTGAACTGGCCTGTTGAGACTCAACTTAAATACTGGTATGAAACAGACAGGAAACGCATAGGTAAGTGAACTGGCCTGTCGTGACTCAACTAAAATACTGTTTTGAAACAGACAGGGAACGCATAGGTAAGTGAACTGGCCTGTAAGGACACAACTGAAATACTGGTTTGAAACAGACAGGGAAGGCATTGGTAAGTGAACTTGCCTGTCGTGACACAACTTAAATACTGGTGTGAAACAGACAGGGAACGCATGGTAAGTGAACTGGCCTGTCGTGACTCAACTTAAATACTAGTGTGATACAGAAAGGAAACGCATAGGTAAGTGAACTGGCCTGTCGTGACTCAACTAAAATACTGGTGTGAAACAGACAGGGAACGCATACGTAAGTGAAATTGCCTGTAAAGACACAACTGAAATACTGGTGTGAAACATACAGGGAAGGCATGGGTAAGTTAACGGGCCTCTCGTGACTCAACTTAAATACTGGTGTGAAACAGACATGGAACGCATGGGTAAGTGAACTGGCCTGTCGTGATTCAACTAAAATACTGGTTTGAAACAGACAGGGAACGCATAGGTAAGTGAACTGGCTTGTCGTGATTCAACTTAAATACTGGTGTGAAACAGACAGGGAAGGCATTGGTATGTTAACTGGCCTGTCGTGATTAAACTAAAATACTGGTGTGAAACAGACAGGGAAGGCATGTGTAAGTGAACTAGCCTGTCGTGATTCAACTAAAATACTGGTTTGAAACAGACATGGAACGCATGGGTAACTGAACTGGGCTGTCGTGACTCAACTTAAATACTGGTGTAAAACAGACAGGGGAGGCATGGGTAAGTGAACTGGCCTGTCGTGATTCAACTTAAATACTGGTGTGAAACAGACAGGGAAGGCATGGTTAAGTGAACTGGCCTGTCGGGACTCAACTTAAATACTGATACGAAACAGACAGGGAACGCATGGGTAAGTGAACTGGCCTGTCGTGATTCAACTAAAATACTGGTTTGAAACAGACAGGGAACGCATGGGTAAGTGAACTGGGCTGTCGTGACTCAACTTAAATACTGGTGTAAAACAAACAACGAACGCATGGGTAAGTGAACTGGCCTGTCGTGATTCAACTTAAATACTGGTGTGAAACAGACAGGGAAGGCATGGTTAAGTGAAGTGGCCTGTCGGGACTCAACTTAAATACTGATGTGAAACAGACAGGGAACGCATGGGTAAGTGAACTGGCCTGTCGTGACTCAACTTAAATAATGGTGGGAAACAGACAGGGAACGCATGGGTAAGTGAACTGGCCTGTCGGTACTCAACTAAAATACTGGTATGAAACAGACAGGGAACGCATGGTAAGTGAACAGGCCTGTCGTGACTCAACTTAAATACTGGTGGGAAACAGACAGGGAACGCATGAGTTAGTGAACTGTCCTGTCGTGATTCAACTTAAATACTGGGTGTGAAACAGACAGGGAAGGCGTGGGTAAGTGAACAGGCCTGTCTGGACCCAACTTAAATACTGTTGATAACGGCTTTAAACTCCAATCAATTAAATACTGTTATGGAGCACACCACTGGCAAAAACAGACTAAATGGCTGGAAGAGATCCACACCACTGAAAAATAGACTTCCGTGACGTAATGACGCGAAGAGATCCATATGAAATTGCACATTTGCGCGGTTTTTGGCAGAGTTCCAATTGACAAAATTGACAAAAAGATAATGCGAATGTGATATTCAAATAGTCATTAATTTAAAGCGAGTTGCATGCATTAGGTTTTATGTCATATAATGTATGTAGATCTATATAAAAGTAAGTTGTGAAAAAATCCATACATGGATTTGGAAGCTTCAAATCATATACGCCACAAAACCACAGCTTGTGGCACTTGGGATCAGTGTAGATCTAGTACAGCCAATGCATCTCAATCTAATCTTGATTTGCACTCGTCACGAAACAACAGCAACTTTGAAGAAGCTTCGGATAATCAGTACACATTGATATAAGATAGCATTGGTGCGCAGACGACTTCTGACGGTGTAACGAAATCGTGATTTTAGATTACAAGATATCTTTTAATTACACCATTAGTTAAATTCGAAGCAGACGACTTCTGACGGTGTTTAAATGAAATCGTGATTTTAGATTACAAGATATCTTTTAAATACACCATTAGTTAAATTCGAAGCAGACGACTTCTGACGGTGTAACGAAATCGTGATTCTAAGTACATTGTAACCCTTTGGCTGAGGGGACAATCATTAAGAATGGTAGCAACAGCCTTGACCCTTGCGTAAACCGTAAGAGCCGGCTAAATGGGTCTGAACGAGTGGGGTCACTGTAACTCTTTAGCTCCATTAGATGGGTTTGTATTGGTTTCGTACCTTATATATTTGTTATCTTGATGTAAATATAAGGTTTGGGACCAATACCATCTTTCTTGTTCGCCTGATATGACCTTAGACCTTAGCTGTTGAAAGTGGCGTAAAGCCGAAAACAGTGTTACCTTTCATGACGACACCGATGTAGAGAAAGTCCCTCTTCAGAACAACACGTCATACTAACCAACCCCCCCCCCCCCCCCCCCCCCCCCCCCAAGAAAAAAATACTATGAACATATGGACAAAAGACAGTATACATTCGGAATGGAAATGGTATAATCATTGTCTGGAATAGGAGAAATTGTTCATTTGAGTAAAAGTGTCTCCTTTTCACACAATTGTTTCCATAGTGGACTCCGCCATAACGTGTTACAATCCAGGATTAGACTAATCGCTATAGAACGACACCTCCTGTGAAAACGGATAAACATCATTAAGTGGCGTTCTGCGAAAACCAACCGTATCGCATTTGCGATATGTGCAGATCAAGATCCGACCAGTATACAATGGCTCTGCACTGCTCATCAATAAGTCATAAAAGGTTTCAAGAAGGTTTCAAGAAACTACAGTAAAACAGTACCTATTTTGATAATGTCCATATATACGCAGAAAGGTCTTTTTTCCGCACATGTTATAATATCCTTAAAGATTGGTTTTACTTAACCGTTTCCCATATACACCAGATCTGCAGCAGACGACGCAGAAAACAATATAATTTGGTAAAACATTATCCGTGTACGTTTACTGATTTTTTTTTATTTCTTTTGAAAGTTACTTATAGGCCCATGGGGATGGGTGTAATTTATTATTTTTTGGTATAATTGCGATAGCAAGACTACCAAAGTTACAATTGAGATTTTGAAATTATGACTGAGAACACTATTTATATTATATTAGTACGCCAACAAATAGTGCAAAAACATCTTGACTGAATTACAAGTGCAAACATAAGCAAAAGTCAAATAAGTAAAAAAATAATCCACTTATTCTAAATAAAACAAATAAAATTATAAGTCTCTAAATGTGTAAATATCATATTTTAGTGTTATAAAGGATAAGGATCTTACTACGCACAAAGAAACCTGAGATATCAACCCTTACCCACATACAGACCCTTTGTGAAGCCTTTGCAGCAAACGACTTTTGAAAATATTGTGGCAAATGAAGAAATTGCGCGGTATATTTATTTTCTACGGAGAACTTGCTGCGGCATTAGAAAGGATAACATTTGTCCAATTTTTAAGAACATTCTCCTCTGAATTAATAGAAATGTTCCTTCATAGTCTCTCTACGAAAATTGTTGAAGAAATATCAGTTGGTTGAAAAAAAGAGGAGCGAGGCGGCATCAGAAAAGGGAAAAATTACAACATTTTAAAACTCTATTCTAATGAAAGTGCTTGTCTTCTTTGTTCCATCAGTGACCCTCTTCATAATTAGTTAAGCCATATTGATTGGTTGAAAGACATAGTTACCAGGCGGCATCAGAGTAAATTGAACATTAAACTTCAAATTGTATCTCATCCTAATCCTAATGTTCCTCTTTCAAATTTGTTCAAAGATATAAATTATAAACACAACTTTTGTTGCTGCGACAGCAGGAAGGGAGTAAAATGTCTAAACTGTAAAATTCTTCTTCTTTGAATCCGCTTGTCGGATTCCAAGATAATTCAGTACAAATGTTTCTTGGGTGACCCTCTACCAGATTTGTTTTAACCGTATTGCCAGACGGCATCATAAAAGGGTCGAAATGACAAAACTTAATAGTTTCTTTTCTATTTAAGTTTTTGTCTAATCTCAGAATACTTGTGTAGTTTGTTAAAGCCATATTGATTGATTAAAAAGATAGCTGCATCAGAATAGGGATATTATGAACTTTTAGCATTAAACAAAATCTCTAAATGCATCAGTTGATTCAGTACAGTCAATAAATAGGAAGACACTGTACTGTCATGAATGTTCTTCGTGGGATTTCCGTAGAGCTATTGGGTAATATGATAATTAAAAAATTACTATGTGGACCGAATGATATGTTCGGTCAATTCATTTTTACAAAACCAACAAGAATTTATGATCTTGGAAATATTTCATTCTGTCCTGATGTATCATAACTTGTCTATCATGGTGTGTATTTTTTATAGATAAATATGTCTATACGCACTTCTGCATCTCCTCTTAACCGATCACAAGTCTACCTCAAGTACTTTCAGTACTTTGATCATCTATTTTTTTGTTGATGTATACATTGTCTTTTTTTTTTTAACCTGCTATAAAACTTGTAGTTTTCATGCAATAAAATATATTGTATTGTATTGTATATATACATATGTCACTATGATATAAAAATATTAAATGTACACAATTTGGAATTTAAACTCACTTTTGTCAGGCTAATTTGAGTTGTTGTTGATACTTGTTTTAATTTGTTGCCGCAGTTATTTCAAATGTAAATACATATATATATATATATATAAACATACTTGCAGTAAATTGATATGACAACATTATCTAGGGAACATGTATATAATCAAAGCACTGGAAGTGCTGACGGCCTGGGGGCAGAAGGAACGTTGGAGAAGTAGGGACATTGTGAAAGGAAATAACAATTGCAGCTACTAAAAGTGTGGTTGCTTTAGATAGGGAGTTCCTATTCCAAGGCGATCTTTCGTACAGGTTTGATTGTACTAGAAAAATATAAAAAATACGTCTATATATTAAATTCAATATACATATATAATTAATCATGTTATGATTGGGGGAACTGTTAGAGATCGAACACAATGTTTGACTTTTTTTAATGTGGTTTTTCTCATTTCAAAAACCTTGGTAAAGAATGACGCAATGTTCCATTATTCTCTCCGTATTTAAGAGTTCTTTAAACTGGTAATATTTGGATATTCACTGTGCATAAAAGATTAATTGCATTTTCAATTTATCCTAAAAAATAAAATCTAATATAAAATCAAAGTCATCCTCCAAGTTAATTTACACAATGTTCTAATTCCCTGATTCCTGTCAATGTTTTCATGATAACCCATTTCATTGAAGCCTAAGATTAGCCAAAATGTGTCTTATGTTTGTCATAGCAGAGGTACAATTAAATTAGTATTTGCAGAAAATGATAGAGTCAAATGTCGCGCAAGCCGGCATTTTGCATTATATCTTCAGCTTTTGAAAAACAATACACAATGTTGACATTTTTATCTGCCAAAGACCTCTGTTCCAATTGCAACGTTTTGACAATACAAATAATTAATTAATTTAGGATTCTCTACACTTAAGTGCGATATGCCTAGGAAGATAAGCAAATACTTGTAGGAGTTAGAGCAAGGTACCAATAAGCGTTTTGACCAAGGGCAGTAGGACTTAAAAGATTAAATGAAATGGGCATTTATTAATGCCATATTGAAAAGTAATAAACATGGTTACATATATAACTCAAATAAATATGAGATTTATTACATGACATATCTGGGGGACCGAACCGCCTGGGCATGTATTAATGATATAAAGTAATTAACATGGTTGCATAGATAGATAGATAGATTTTATTCAGAAAAATAAAAACCAACATTTTTATTTGCCCAACATACCACATACATATAACACTTCAGTTTTAACAAAGTCAAATAACAGACTTATGGCAAAGAAATAAAAGGAAAACAAATAGATGCATTGAAACAATCAAGAACCCAATTAAATATGAAGATTTATTACAATTAAATATGAAGATTTATTACAATTAAATATGAAGATTTATTATGTGACATATCTGGGAGACATAACCGCCACAAGCGAAATTCATATCTGGGAGACATAACCGCCCATAATAATTATGTGAAAGGGTTAAAAGCATAGATAAGCAATGTAGTCGACCAGGAACAATTTCTTAAGATCGACACGAGCAGGTGAACATCGTAAGTAATTGATACCACGGCAAAGTTGAATGGTAGAACATTGTTATCTTGTAAAGAATAGTGTTGTACAACATTGCGGAAGGACAAAAATGTGACCTTGACTTTTGGAGTAGTTGGCTGGCGTTGTGCATGACACGTCATCTTGTTAGGGAGAATAACTGTGTAAAATAATATCAAAACCCATTTAGGCATGTGGCAGATACAGCCCTGACACGAAGTTTCGGACAGATTTAGAGGCGGAAAAACTTAGGCCTTCACTTTGGAGTAGGTGGCTAGGAGATGTGCATGACTCATTATCTTGGGTAATATCAAAATCCATTCAAGCATGTTGAAGATACATCATGGACACGAAATTGCGGACGGTAGGGGACTAATAAATGAAAATAACAAATACAACATGAATGAAAAGAAATATTTGACATATGTACATTCAGCAGATTGAGGAAGGCAGATGGATGTTTAACCCAAGAAAACAAAGCGTGCTTCTTTTTCCGATAGTAAATTCTAAAGATGGCGAATGAAGCACGTGACTGTCATTCTATGATCTGATTGGATGACCTTAGTCTAGCGTATGTAAATTAACCGATTTTAGTTTATGGTTTATCGTGCGGACTTTCTGGTACGAACCAACACCACCCTGAAACATTCATAAAATATTTTATGTTTTAACATAAAATACCATTTATAAATGTTAAAATGGTTAATCAATGATAGTAAAAGCATTGTTCGATGCGTTTAAGCAAAGGTGTGCAGTACCCTTTAACAAATGAGTATGCATATGTTTAGTTTTTAGGGGGAAAAGTCAATGTAGTATATTCATAATTATTTACATTGGTCAGATGGATACTAATGATATATAATGAATAGCTTTTTTAAAGCTCTCATTTGATTAAATTAACACATTTGTTTAAAGTCTTTTCTTTTTTAAATATGTACAATTCAAATAAATCTACCAACGAAATTGCGTTGGAAAACGATCAATCAGAAACCCGAGTTGAGTGAGAAGTCTCGATGCATCACATTGTGCATAAGTAGGTGCTTACACTTGTGTAAAACATGTCCTGTCTGCAAATCATATATATGTAAAGGGGGAAAAACAAGATTTCGGAAATGATTGTCTTTTATACAAAAAGTTTAATTCAATAACCGAAATCTTTTTCTCCCTGAATTGATAGGCATTGTGATTTATTTCATACTTTACGATATGTATATATACACAGTCATAAAGTATCTGATCAGACCAAAACTCACACCGTTGACCTGTTAGTCCGAAGGCGAACACTCTAACGTGTCGCTACAAAAACCAGCTCTTAAGCCTTAAATTGGCTGTTGTGAAACGTTCTCGAGGCTTTGACTATGTAGCCCCACGTTGTTTCCAATGAAACAGTCCTGAAAGATCAAACCTGACCAGTAGTCGCAACATGAACATCTCGCTCCGAAAATCTTTAGCAATGCAGTATAAGTATCCCCTTATACATATACCTAGGTTACATATACCCTCTCTTAATATGAAATTCGTTCTCATTATTCCGGAGTCTGAAACTATTGTGAAAATTTCTCAAGGCTTTTCCTATGTAGCCCCTCGTTAGGCGCCATTGTAAGTCTTGAAATATCAGACTTGACGAGGACTCAAAATGTAGACGTCTTGGTCCGAAGGCGAACGTTCTACCACTTTGCTACAAAAGTTAGCTACACAACAAGGCAGTATAATTGTCCCCTTATACGTATACCTTGGTTACACATATATAAAGAACAAATATGTCCGATTAATGTATATATGAATCTAAAATACGATGACATGAAGCATTGATGACGTAACGTCTAACATAGTTTACAATATGGTACAATTTCCAGATCTTGTTTCCATCCAGTGAACCTGTTTCTTCAAAAGTTGTATATCGCCCTGCAATTAATATGGTTATACAAGTGATCCGCAATATCAGGCCCCTCTTGGCCATTTCAGGAAAATAATCCCGTGAATTATTACGTTATACGCGCCATTTTTAGATAGATCTGGTACCGGCTCGAATCTACTCCGAAAGAAAGTTGATCTAAGTTATGCGATCTATTTCAGATATTATATTAATTCATTATTGCTTTTTTTCACAATGACTTTTATCGAAAAATGAATGAATGGAAAATCCGGGGTTCAAAATAAAGACCCATTGATTGATACATGTAGCTCTCATCGCTACCAACTGAGCTATCGTGATTCGTCTCCGTCGGGTATTACATGATATCCTTTTCCCACATGCAGACACATTCTGACGCCTATGCAGCAATGAACATATGGTTAGAGTTACCCGAACATATATACATGTGTAAACCCCTGATGTTTTAGCATCTTAACACAAAGTCATAGTTCCTTAAGTACAAACGTGTTTGTCAACTGACAAAGGACTATAAAACGTCTTAATTTAACTCTGACGGCTGTTGTTTTACATTGGAAATAAAGAAGGACTCATTTAGTAGTCAAATTGCGATGGACTTGTAATATCTATAAGGGCTCTCCATCATTAGATACAAAGTCGCGAGTCGACAGAAAACCCGATAGGATAGAATGTTGTCCAGAATATCGGCAGGGGGGGGGGGGGAGGGGTGGGGAGGGGGAGAAAAGAACCATACGAGACTGAAATGCAGTTTAAAACTGCTTTACAGAGAATTGCCATGTTATTAATTTATAACATTTACTCATTTTCCTTAGAACTTAACCTCTGAATAATTGTTAACTGTTTAAAACAACTTCAGCGTTCAAATGATATTGAAATTTAACCACTACAATTGAGCTGCATCTGACAATTTAGGGTCGGATTGATTCTCTATAAGGGGACCACATAAATTCCACGAGAAAACCAACATTATGGACTTTGCTTAATGTATCACTCTAGATCAGCTAATCCGGCCGACATATTCCGCCTGAGGTATATAGTAAGGATTCCCGAAATAAACAATTTACAGGTGGCGAAAAGCGTCTGTCCGGGTTATCCTGCGCGACATGCTTATGCTGATCTGGGTCGATTCTTTACGCAGAGTCCACAATGTTGGTTTTCTCGTGGAACGACTTATATTTAGATGTATCTAGGAATAAATAAGAAGTACACAGGCAGTGAAAGCTCTAGTGAGACTGTGCGGAAACACAAACTCACCTTAGTCTTGACCTGTAATCGCTAGATACAGCTCAATTACTTCAGGTCATTGGTATGAACTGACAGGATATCGAACCCTGTCCTCTCGCTAAATCGTTTTACATAGAAAGAGAATACCATTTTAAAAAGATAATATCTAGAATTAGGATTCCATTACCTTTATGTTGGAATTGTCTGTATCATTTATTTTCAATGTATTCACCGAGATCTGCAATGAAAGTAATATTTAACTGATATCATATATAGTCTGTCCGATCCCGATCTTACAAAGACAAGTCACCTTTCGTAGCCAAGTAACCCTTCATTATCATGTTATTAAAAACCCGTACAGAGCTGTCTGCTTATATTATTTGCTTATGAAGGTATTGCTCTACACTAAAAACGCTTTCAATTTATTTGGAATTTGAGATATCGAAAACGTTATGAACAAACAAAATAAATAAATTCTTAAATAGAAAAAACAGATAAACTGCTGATTACTATCGACTATTACCTGAAGATTCTTAAGTTCTTTATCCTTGGCATCATATTTTCTTTTCATTTCATCCAACGAGGCCTGCAATGTTTAATTATAACAATGGTGTTCGAAGAAACACATAAATGAATCTTTGCAAGCAAAACAAGACGGCGGCGGAGAACTGGGTCCAATTCCATTTAATACTTAAATACATTCCACCTTTCATGTTTTACTAAATATTAGGGAAACATAGTTGGTGGAATAAGATCATGGTCCCTAATGTGTCTTCCTATCAACGCAGGCGATACAAATTGACATATGACCCAACTTTCCATCTGTTAACTAGGAATTCCAGCATCCAGTTGGCTCTTTCCATTAAATATTTTGGAATCCGCGGTAGTCAGTAGTCAAACGGTTTATGTTTAATGTCTTTGACTATTTGTTTTACTGACTGTCTTCTAATGCAATATATTGAAGTGAAAATCTATTCTACATAAGTATCGAATAAGCCAACTCCGTGCGTGCACGTGAACATGTATTTGCCGAATGAGCTGACCTTGTTTGACATCAGGTGATTATCTGACTGATCTTCCAAAGTAGAAGGTCAATACATGCTACTGCATATACAGGTTGATAATTATACATGTCACAATTAAAATCTACCATACGCAAGTTTCTTTTATGGTTCAGCATGTAATATCAAAACCTGGCTTTCCAAAAGTTAAGCAGGTTTTCTTCGGCCGAAACAAAAAAAACACAACATCCGGCCAAACATTAACATCAAAAGAAAAAGAATGCACTTACGTTAACAGCTTTATATTGCTTGTTCAGTCCATAGACTTGACCTGAAAAAAAAAAGATAATTATATGGGCGGCGCCCTGCAAAAACCAACCGCAAGGCATTTGCGACCGGTGTCCACACAGTTTGATCAAGTTCTGCACTATCCACATAATGCTGACGCTTGATTTTCCTATCCTCGGTACCCTTGTTATTCATAAAAGACATCATATCATTTTTTATGAATTTCCTGGGTACCGAGGATGAACGGTTTATCTAAGTAAACATACCGATATAGACTACATGTGACGCATTTGCAACAGACCACATATGTGTTGACAATCGAAATCCTTCAACTAAATGCGTTAACTCGTTTCGGACCTCGGATGCCCTTGATGAACACACAAATGTGTGTTGTGAATTAGTGTGCGGTATTCACGTGCCGTTAAAATGGCCCTAAAATGAACGTAGAATTGCGCTTCTTCAATCGTTTCTTCAAGACTTCCCATATATCACTGTCCATGTGCGTGTCTGTACCTGACCCAATATAACATACACGTATGCAATTGAGAGTACATGCTGCGTATATATCCGAAGGTCGTAAGCTTAACCATTCAAAGAACTACCCTGCCGGTGACCGAATCAAAAACCTGCTTAAAGATTACAAGTGGGAAAGGATTACATCATAAACGATTACGTTACAACAACGGACATTCTTAGTCGTTTGTTTCACAACAGGCATTGCCCCTAACGCTAAATAAGAATGTCATTCACAGTCTGACCCTTGCGTTAACCGAAGGAGCCGGCTTAATTGGTATGAACGATTGGAGTCTATGTATCTCTTGAACTCCAGCAGGAGGAGTGGTATTTGTTTCATACCTCGTATAGTTTTTATCTCTATGTAAATATAAAGGACCATCAGTTTGTGTCCTGTCCGCAGCGATATGAACACAGCTGTTAAAAACGGCGTAAAACCAAAAACAAACAAATCACACGACTCATACGCACTTTCAGAGCTAACAAAAGACTGTTCAATTTACGTTCCTGGTAGTAATTAGTATTCCACATACCTAATTGGGTGGATGCCAAGTATAGTAGTCTAAATCAAGGTATACTTTACCCTCTAAAATATATAAGAAATCTGCAGCAGACGACTCTGAAAACATCTAGGGAAAAACGTGGAAAATTCTATTACTGTAAGCATTATTAATGAAAAAAAGAAGAAAACATTGTGGTAAAAGGAGAAATTGCTCATCATGAGCATTTTCACCTTTCGCAATGATGCTTTTAAAAATCGTCTGCTTCAAATGCCTCAGAAAGAGTCTGAATCATAGAAATTGTTAAACAGAATTTGGAATATTGTGAGTGAACGAGACCTTGCTCCTTATAATCAATTCGTTTGCCATACGTCAAAAGGAAAGAAATTACAGATAACAAAATATATAAAACAAAAATGGAACATGCGCATATTATTTGACTTGAATATCAGAAAAGTTTAGTTAATAATCAAAACAATCAGTAATTGTCCATGAATTTTCATTTGCGCAATAATGTTGTTTATCTAAAAATTCGACAGCTCCTTGAATTGGTAATGCATTATAATCGTGAAGGAATCCGCTGTGGTCGAATGGTTAGCGTCGGGGATTTCGAAACCGGGTGTCCCGGGTTCGATCCCCAGTTGCGGCACTACGGTCATGGGGGAGTGCCCTTGGGCAAGGCAAATTTTCTAGCCTAGTACTGGTTTGTTTACCTAGGGATCATGAATAAGTGAACTGTCGCCGTGATATAACTGAAATAATGTTGAAAGCGGCGTAAAACCCCAATAAATAAATAATATAATCGTGAACCATTAAAAGATATAGAATCGGTAACCAAGTGTAGCTTGCGCGTTTTTTAATTATCTCTTTTCCTTTTTAGAACCACTCGTCAGCCACAAATTATGTAAACTCTCAGAAATTAATAAATAGTAAAAGGAAACGATGGAATCAACTTGTTTATATCTTTATCCCAGTATCAACTACTAAATCATAACAATACTCTATGTGTAAAGGCTTATCGGCCATCTCCAGTTTCTATAAATAGATTATCAAGGCCGAGAATACGCCACATGACTGGAGATTACGCGAGGCTCCCAAGAGGTGTACAAGTTTCAAGTGACGATACATAACTGAAAACTTATCATGTTTCAAAAATAATTAATAGTTTGCTCTTAAATATTATATTTTATACGTTTTCACTGGGTTTCTCACTGAAATTCATTTCTTAAGGAAAACAATTAAAAGTTAGTATGCAGAACATTTCATATTTAAACTTCACCTTAGTAGTGCCTCTCGTAGGATCGTCAACTAAACTATGAACCAATCAAAACGTTTCATTTCCCATATTACTTCGACATTATTCATTAAATACAACATTTGATTAGTCTACAATCTAGATCATTTGTTTAACATCTAGGTCAAATACTGCCGTTAATCAGCTATCGCCGAAAAAATCCTCCTTATTTGTTAGTGGGGAGAGAGTTTTAAAAATATATACCTTTAAATAAGTACAATGTACCTAAAAAACATGGATTTCTCGGTTAATATTTTCTAAATAATTACCTTCAAGCTCAGACTGTTTTCTAGCAGTATCAGCGTCAGCTAGTACCTTTTTGTTTTCCGCACTTTTCAATCGATCAAACTGACGAATAATGCCTGTCTTCTACAAAACAAATCACATAAATACCAATGACTTGCAATATGATGCTTCTATTCCCAACCTGGAACCATAAAACATGTTTTTAAAAGTATAATTGTTCTTTAATTGATCTGGGGTTTCTATATTGATGACTTATTGTTAACAATATCGTTTGTACAGGTTTGCTGTATGTGGGAAAGGGTAAAGGTCTGCTTTCGAAGTCAATCGTTCACACAATTATCCCCAGAAACAAATTTCGCAGTCATCCATTTATAAATACAAACGACATCTAGTCGGCTCAGCTTACCTCTTAAAATATGCTATGCTTTGAAGTTTCAGATAAGTACGAGGCGAGTTCCATGTATTTTTCTCGGAATATTTTTGTGTAATTCAAAGACATACATATATATATATATATATATATATATATGTGTGTGTGTGTGTGTGTGTGTGTGTATCTGTATAAAACTACTTTTAAGAAGAATAAAAAACCATCATAAACTTTAAACTAAAAGCCCAAGAGGGCACCAGTATTGCTCGACTGCCATTAAATCTCCAAACAACCCGACCCCCTGGTGGCCATGTGTTTTGACCAATTTATATGGCTTGAATGAATCTCGTAAAGTGTCACCCAAGGAACATTTCTGCAAAATTATTTGAAAATAGGCCAACTAGTTTGGGAGGAGAAGATTTTTAAAGTTTCCACTGAAGCCAATGTAAGGCTAACAGTCCCCTAACGGCCATATGTTAAGACCAGTCAACATGGCTTGGTTGAATTTGATAGAGAGTCACCAAAGGAACATTTCTACAAAAATATTTTTTAAAATCGGCCAGATACGTTCGTCTGAGATGATTTTTAAAGTTTTCACTATAGCCATATAAGGAAAAATAGCCCAGCACCATGGTGGCCATGTTTTTCGACCAATCAACATGGCTTGAAGAAATCTGATAGAAGGTTACCCAAGAATTTATTTTACAAAATTATTTGAAAATCGGCCAACTAGTTTAGGAGGAGAAGAGTTTTAACGTTTTTGGCCTGGGGCTTTAGCCACTGGTCATAGTAGTTATACCATTTGTTTCGGAGTTGGCAACCTGCCAATTGCTGTAAGCGCCAAACAACGCATGAGAAACTGCGCGAAAAATATAATTCATCATGGATTCAACAAAACTGCATTTAAAAGGTTAGGATCTCCCCCATAAATATCATTTTAATGTTGTTGGAACATCAGTGACAAACTTAAGGCGTGAGTACTCCAATATAAGTTTAAGAAATGCTTTAGCAATTAATACGCCGAGAGGTCAAATATGGACGCTTGTTAACATTATTAACATTCGCGAAGAGGAACGGGAAAAAAAAGAAGTCACGTGAAAAATACAGTGGCGGATTAACCGGGGAGCCGTAGTGCCTGTGCGTCAAAAATTACTGGTAAACAAAGAAAAAGCTTGGCAAATGTAGTGGCGGATTGGCCCGTGCCCGACTCCCCCACCCCACGGACGAAGTCACGTGAAATACAGTTGCGGATGAAGCGGGGGGCCGTAGGACCCGTGCGTCGAAAAATCCAACCTTCCAGCAGCCCCATGGCCGTCAGCACTGAAGTGCTTTTATTTCTTTTGGTTGCCATGGATTAAAAACAATGAGAATGAGTTTAGGAGAGGACATTGACTGGATGCAACCTATGAAGTTTCATCCCAATTGGCCGAGTGGTTAAGGAGGAGAAGTAGTTCGAAGCAAAATGTTGACACACACACTCACGCATGTACGCACGCACGCACGCACGCACTTTGGGCAATTCGCAATGACATTAGCTCGACAGGCAAATTAGTACTACCTTTAAAACTTAAAACAATTGCATGCAATATGATTGTAAAAAGTCTGCGGGTTTAGTGCCAGAGATATGTATCTGGTCGATCAAAGTTGTGGTATCAACACAGGTAACGGTACTCCACCTTCCATCATTTTGTATTCCTACTACATATAGCAAAATGCGAAAGCAAACCTAAATAAAGCTAAATATGAAATCTTGGTGCATTTAATTATAGAGATGTATCCATCTAAACCTGGATCGAGGGTTCGATCCGTAGCCGGGTCATACCAAAGACTTTAAAACTAGTAGAGATGGAATTCCCTCCTTCAAGTTCAGGATTTATGGATAATCCTTACGGCTGACTCACTGATTACAGGATAAATGAACAAGTATTACTAGTATCACCATAAAACGGCCTGAAAAACTATAAGAAAGAATTAGAGCGACCATAAAACACCATTCGTCTAACCTGCATTCCGTATATTTCCGGTAAAGTCTTGAAATTATCATCACGTATGCGCCTAGCTTCTTTATACGCGTCATGGCCTCCTTTGTGCGTGAATATACCACGATCTACATCTTTTGAGATTGTTTCATGTAATTTCTCCAATTCATCTATACCATTTTGGAATAAAATGCGCTTGTTCTGCGTAACAATCCTTTGCCATTCATGTTCAAGCTTGTTCTGAAAATTCAAAGTAAAGGATATGTTTGTGATTCAGCTTTCATTATCAAGCTTGTGTATCCAAACAATTTACTTAAATCATTTTAACAAAATCACAACCTATAGCACACATATAGAATCTTAATAAACTGTTTTTGTAATTCCTGCTTTTCAAATGTCTAAATAAAAATCGAATAAATTGAATCCTTTGAATAGAGATGAAAATATTGTGAAAAAAAACACATTAGGTTTTGATTCGTTCATTGCTTGGAATCAAAGTGTGTCTGATTCTGACAAAGTATCGAGTAACATAGCCTACATATGGGTGGGTGAAACGGCATTGACATTACGAATAGGTGAACGGTGATCTGCTAAAATCAACCGATGTTTTGCGACTAGTGTCGATCCATGTCAGCCAGCGCATCCATGCAATCTGATAAGGCTTTGCACTGTCAGTCATAAAAAGGTATATTTGGAACATTTAGCTTGGATGCGCAGGCAGGTCTTCGCAGAGAACCTCTCAGATATTAAAAGTAGAAACAGGACAATTCCTGTAATCAGCTGTTATCCGGTGATAGGGCATTTACCTTTAATTTCATGAGGCATTGATCCTTTTCGTCAAAAATAATTTCTTCTTTAAACACATATATCTCCGCGGCTAGATATTCCTTATAATAGACATCAAGCGCTTCCAAATTGGGCTCCGGAATAGATATTGTCTGTATTTTTGATGTGAACGATTTCACTGCATCTCCTATAAGCTTCTGGTTCCGTTTATCCGCTACACACATCATGGCGTCTCCAACACACGGTATGGTACCCTCACTGATACATTGGACGTAGGTTCGAGCCATGGAGGCAAGTGCTGTAAACAACAAATTGTAGACGACCTGATTATACTGCTATTCAAGTCAAGTCAAGTCAAATATATTTATTGCTAATAAAGGCCTCCGGCCAAAAATATTTTGTTAATCATTCATAATAAATGCTGTGGCCCTTATTGTGTTATATGAATATTCAAATTTATATAAAGGACATGATAAACAAAAATAAAAATCGTCTAAAGATGTTCCCGTTTTATACCAACTTGAAACAAAGAAATTGCTCACGTAATACATTGTAAGACACCATGACCGAATGATAAGCGCGATACACTTAGTATCGAGTTTACCTGTTGCCTGGACTAACCTGTACTTACCAAACCAGTATAGGATCAAACATACGCCAATAATGGCAGTGCCCTTGGACATGGTGTAGTAAACAATACGTTGTAAAGAAAACCTTGTAATGGTTATCCTATTAACATTTATATTTAGTTAGATACATTATTTATGTATTGATTCACAAGAGATCAAAGGTCAAAATGAGTATTGTATGACCTTAGCAAACAGTTTGGCTCCAGATCATGTGCCAAATAATGTACAATTTGATATGAGATATTAATTGGATGACGCAAATACCCCATTTTCAGTAAAAAATCTAAAGAGAAGTATCTAATTTTTTTAAATTGCATTAATCTCTAGAATTACTTATCATGCAATTATTTTACAGTAACTTGTATTGCTATCTATAATACAATTATAAATACAGCACTTCTTTTCATTTATCTGGTACCAGGTTATGATCAAGGTACGTTTTTTATCCAAGAGGTATGCAGCGTGTGCTGTTTTAGTCCTGTATGGAACGTTTGTAGTGCGTGCAATACGACATTAACTTGTTTAGTTTAATGTATCCAGGAAAACCAACAGGACCATAAACATATTGTATAGAATATTCAATACAAATAATCAATCTTAAATCTACACTATTGCAAAATTCCTTCAGAGCGAATTCAGATTAAGAAGCGGAATTCTTTCAAAATCTTAATAAAGCCATAATAATCATGTTATAATGTTATAATGTTTTTCATGCTCTTTGTTGTATATACGTATCAGTTATGCTGTAACTCTGGCATGCATTGCGAATTAAACATCTTGAATCTTGCATCTTGTCGCCAGCATATGAATGAAATGACATAAATGCTTCATTTGATTTAACCGGGTTGAAACATTACCTATCATAAATAAATGTTTCTATTTTAACGAAACATTACCTGTCATACATCTATGTTTCAGTTTTAACGTTACAATACCTGTGATATATAAACATGTTTCTATTTTAACGTTACATTCCTTGTCATAAATCGCTGTTTCAATTTTAACGTTAGATTACCTGTAATAAATCTGTGTTTCTATTTTAACGTTACATTACCTGTAGTTAATCTATGTTTCTATTTTAACGTTACCTTTTCCTGTAGTCTTCTCTCCATTGAGCATCAGCTTTGGTTTGCACTTGTGTATAAAAGTCGCAAATTTTGTTAAATCCGCCTGGAACTCATCCGAAAACGTCACAGATGACGTTCTATCTAATGATTTGAGATCATCATGTTTTGCCGTTGGAAGTGGGAATCTAAAGCAATGTCGCCGCTTAAAGTATCTCTTTATCGCCTTCCTAAGTGTATTATATCTTGCATCCGACAGTTCGTCACCGCCTTTTTTTTTGCAAAGACAATCATCAAGGTAATCGTTGGATGTCATGGTATCTCCATCTTGGTTTTTGATGTCCAAAAAGAAGTCTCGCATGCACAATACGAATGCTGGGAAAGCAGATTCTACAATTTTATCCGCGTTTTCTGGTTTTCCCGACAACACTACATTATCTGACATCTGGGTAATAAAACTATGAACGTGTTAAGTAAAATACATGAACAGTGGAGTGAATTGTTTTATGTACAGCCTAATTAAAACGTGATGTATAAGGCTATAATCATACATACAGTTTTAGTAAGGCATTGAATATTGTTGCAGTCGACAAAAGGGCCTAGATTTTGATTTCGAGTTGAGAGGTTTATGAGTCTTTTAATATGGGTTCCAACCATATCAGATTTGTATAACGTATGGTTTGCTTGCTTATTGCAGGCAATTAAAGAAGAACATGTGCTGACTACGGAAATAAGTTTTACATATAAGTCACATGGGATGCAATGATATAATTACAGAAACGTCGAATGTAGTTTAAACCAAGTCATTGCGAGGCTGTAAACTGATATTGTTGTTTTACTGGTATGTTATTGTTTGTGCCACTTTCGACAGTACTTTGATTATAGCTGGGAACTACACGAGAATGTAAATAATAAGCTTAAATAATGTCGGTATTTTCATCCTTAAAACGACTTTGTCACAATGTTATCCCAACATATCTTTGTACCAAGAAGGAAGGTCGTAACTAGCATGTTCCAATATATAGCATTACACAGAAGACAAGATCAGGTCTATATTGTCGAATGATAAAAATTAACACTTCCCAAAAACAGACTCTTTCCGTTCCCTCTGTAGCGGAGACGCCTTTAAACACATTGTCGCAAAAGAAGAAATTAATGACCAATTTCTCATTTCGCAAAAATGGTTTCAACTCTATTTAATCAAAGTACTGAAAGTACTCAAATGTGGGGGATGTTGGCTCTACAGTGTTAACAGGATTTTCCTTCAATTTGACCTAGTGACCTACTTTTTGACCTAACATGACCCATGTTAGAACTTGACCTAGATATCATCAAGAAAAACATTCTGATAAAGTTTCAACATGCTCAAGTTAAAAATGCAGTATCCAGAGTGTTTACAAGATTTTCCCTCAATTTGGCCTAGTGACCTAGTTTTTAACCCGGCATGACACATATTCAAACTTGACCTAGATATCATTTAGATAGAATTCTGATCAAAGTTCAAGCTGCTGTAGCCAAAAAAAATGCCATACAGAGTTAACACGATTTTATTTCAATTTGGCATAGTGACCTAGTTTTTAACCTGGCATGACACATATTCAAACTTGACCTAGATATCATGTAGATAGAATTCTGACCAAAGTTCAAGCTGCTGTATCCAAAAAAGATACCATACAGAGTTAACAAGATGTTCCTTCAATTTGACCTAGTGACATACTTTTTGACCTAATATGACCCATGTTAGAACTTGACCTAGATATCATCAAGAAAATATTCTGATTAAGTTTCAACATGCTCAAGTTAAAAATGCAGTATCCAGAGTGTTAACAAGATTTTCCTTCAATTTGGCCTAGTGATCTAGTTTTTAACCCGGCATGACACATATTCAAACTTGACCTAGATATCATTTAGATGGAATTCTGACCAAAGTTCAAGCTGCTGTAGCCAAAAAAGATGCCATACAGAGTTAACAAGATTTTCTTTCAATTTGGCCTAGTGACCTAGTTTTTAACCCGGCATGACACATATTCAAACTTGACCAAGATATCATTTAGATAGAATTCTGACCAAAGTTCAAGCTGCTGTATCCAAAACAGATGCCATACAGAGTTAACAAGATTTTCCTTCAATTAGTCCTAGTGACCTAGTTTCTGACCCAATGTGACCCATATTCGAACTTGACCTGGATAGCATTAATACAAACATTCTGAGTGTTAACAAGCTTTTACTTCAATTTGACCTACTGACCTACTTTTTGACCCATCATAATCCATGTTCGAATTTGACCTACATATCATCAAGACAAACATTCTGATAAAGTTTCAACATGCTCAAGTTGAAAATGTGGCCTCTAGAGTTTTAACAAGATTTTCCTTCAATTTGACCTAGTGACCTAGTTTTTGACCTCAAATGGCCCAGTTTCGAACTTGTCCAAGATTTGATGGAGATGAATGTTCCGATAAACTTTCATGAAGATCCGATGCAAAATGTAGCCTGTAGAGTGTTAACAAGGGGGAAATATTGACGATGCACGACAGCCGTATTTCCGTATTTCTCATTGCAGGGACTTTCTCAAAAGGTTTATGAGCTACCCGCTTCCAAGCTACTCGTTTTCCATATATTTAAAAGAAACATTTAAGATCCTTATGTCTTACTTAAATTTCTAAATTATGAATACAACTTCATAGTTTAAAACTTTACATTGTGTACGTTTACTTTGTATAATGTGCATGTTTAGCTTTCATTTATGGAAATATTATACCCTTTTGCCGATATGATATCAAAATCGCCTTCTGCAGATTTGCTGTATTTTGGAAAGAGTTAAGCATACAACAGACCATCCTTTCATGGTAACAACTTACCAGTCAAATAGTTCAATAACAGTTAAAGGATACGTCAACTTCTCCAGAGCATCATGGTTGAATGGACCCATGATGTTGTAAATGAGGGTACTGCTCAATAGCGTTGCTATGGTGAATATTTTGTTGTCATGCTGTTGATCACCCTGTAAAAAAATACGAGCCTCGTCAGATTAAAAGTGGTCATCTGATATCTCCAATCGTTATCTAAGACGTGCAATTTGTCACGAGAGGAATCCGCTTAGGCCGAGTGGTTATCGTTGAGGATTTCAGAAAAGAGCACATTTCCTAGTCAAGTACTGGTTTGTTTACCCAGAGATCATGAATAAATTAACTGTTGCCGTAATATAACTTCACTTTTATAGAAAATGAGTTAACTCTCAATTGATCAATCAATTTGTGTCGAAACGTGTGGGGTTTAACTAATAGTCTGAAAGTACATGCCCCTACCATTACATTAACGGTTTAGGCTTACGCCAATAAGAACAGTGGCGTTTTGAAATGGTGTAGCAAGCAAGAGACTATATAGAGACAGCAGCTTTGTCGACCACACACTCAAAATATAGTTTGATTCATTATTTGTGTATGGATTCCAAACATCAAGTTTAGGGTCATACTATATGCACGTGACATTCAAGCCTGACGTGACCCATATCTACATAATCTACATGCACAGATACATTCTTCACAAATAATTATTTTTTCTCTGGCAGAGTGATGTGTTGTTCTATACAGCGACAAATGAGTAACTAAGTCTTTGTATATGAGGATACTCATAAAGCCTTAGTACTGAACTACTATTTTGCAAGTGACGTGGTACAGTGTTTACTTACAAAACAAGAGGGTTCGAGCTGGAGCATGGTTCAGGTCGGACTATTTGTTCATCGGGTCACATTGGTGCCAACAGGAAATGACTCACAGTATCGTGAGTAGTCCTCGCTATAAAGGAGTGTAATTATTTAAATATTGATTGAACCTTTCGTTTAAATATATACTAAATTATAAAATCAAGTGTACCTTTTTGATGTCCCCTAAACCTTCGGTGTCCAACAACATTAAAACTTGGTCCTCGAATTCGGGGTGCCGCACACAGGTTGCCCATATGCCAGTGGTCATTGCGGTCGTGGCATGACCCACACCAAACACTGGGCTGCCTATAAATGTAACGTTTATGGTCAGTTAATTCAATTCGTGTTTTACATCGATTTGAACGGTGTTCAGTTTTATATTGATCGTTTTAAACGTTAATTTGAAGATGCTTACTGATTTGATTTTACGTACAACGGCATAAAACACTGATACTGCAGTTTGTTGTTTATTATGTCTATAACTTGGTAAATAAATCGCTTTTTGCGCTCCACAAAAGTTTTGTTATCTTCTATTATAAGTATTAAATTAAAAGTATTGTATCTATTTAAATACTAAAAGAAGTAAAAACATGGCTTCAGAATGCTGCTCAAAGGAAAGCGCGATGGAGCGATACCGTCTTAGGACAAAATTTACTCTTTCGTTGGTTCAGAATTATTCCGAATCAGATGGAAAGTATTAAAAGTAATACTTTTATAATTCGATCACAAATACGAGAATTAATAAAAGCAATACAATTACAACTGTTAATTGTCCAAAGCAGTAACATTTAGTTTATTGTTATAAAACCTCTCATAGCATTGCCCCATTGTCAATTTAAAGGCAATGTTAAAGTGCATGTAATATCATATACATGTTACCCAGTGGGTGATCGCTAAAACATTTACAAATAGGATTGAGTGCACACCATTCGTTCATATTCAAAAACTCTCTCCACATGCAAAATGTATAATAAAGTTATCTCATAACCTTAATCTTATTGATTGATGATAACGGGACTGAATTATATTCATTTATTGATAATAGAAGTATTTATCAATATTCATCATACTATGCTGTGCAATATTTATACCCGACATAGTTAAAGATACTGTTCTGCATGATTAGAGTTTAACGTCATTTTAATCACTATTTCAGTCATACCACGACGGCCAGTTAAATTGTGTTTCCTGGCTTTCTCTCAACCGAGATCAACGCAAATTCTTCCCAGGCGATAGGATACCTTCTCACATAGACTGCTGGTGGAAAACGAATGACACAAGTCAGAATGGTTTAGTTCTGATAAAATCTTTACCCCTTTCCCACATACAACACATTTATAATAGATTTCGTTGAAAACATTAGGAAGAACGTTTGAAAAATATCACGTTTTGACAGTATCATAGTTGAATATAAATTGAAAACATTGTGGCAGAAGGAGTAATTACTCATTCTGAACAATTTCTCCTTTTATCACAATGTTTTCACCTGTCGTCTACTGTAAACAGGTCAAAATGCTTCAGCAAGTCGGAAAGAGTTATCATTGTAATCTTATTTTATATCTGTACTGGTAATTACCAGTGGTGCAGTGGTAGAGCGTCAGCATCTCGTACCAAAGTTCCCGGTTCGAATCTCGTGATGAGCGGTGTGTGCCCGGGATTTTTCACGCTAACGGCGTGAGTACTGGTTAACTCTGCAGGAAGCAAACATCGAGCGTGATTAAAAGCCTATATTCTGAAAGATTGCTTTTGAATGTTTGAATAATATAATATGAAAGCTTGTTTCGAAACCGATGGAAAATCAATAATTTTAAACTAACCTGCATCATTTCTCCTGGCCAACTGATTGAGAAGTACGGACTTGCCGGTCCTGTATAAGCCTGTAATGGCCACCACATTCACCTCCTTGTCAATGCTCTCTAGTTCTCTCACCGCATCTTCCTCAATCTTCAGAGTCAGGTTTCTTGTCGTGCTGATCAGACATACCGACTCGCGGAATATCTTCAGATTGAGTAAATGTTCCCTATAGATTAGAAGTTTAGAATTGAGAATTAGTTTCAAAAGTAAAATTTCTCTGGAAAACGAATAATTTTGTATTGATCATGTGTCGTTGCATATTGTAAATGTCATTTATTTTACAGTGTGCAAAATTTCACAAAATCAAAATCCTTTTAACTTGGTATAAATATGATACTAGCATTACCAGTTTCTACAACTAGTTTTAGTCTAATAATGCATAGGTCATAGCATAACGTGGCCTTAGTACTTTTCAATAAAGAGGTGCCCTGTGTCATTGTCTTTAAGGTCATACATTTGAGCCGCATTAACCCCCTTTCCAAATGCAGAAGCATTTGTAGCACATTACTTTTGAAATAATTTTTGCAAAAGGAGAAATTGGTCATGATGAGAACGATTTTCTTTTTCCATAATGTTTTCATCTCTATTGAATTATTACACCTGTCTACATTTTAAGATACTTTTCATATTTTGCCTAGAAGTTTTCAAAGTCGTCTGCTGCAGGTTTTTGTATGCGAGAAGGGGTTAACCCTTTCCCCCATACGACAATTCTGCAGCAGACGAATTTTAACATAATTTGTCAAAAAGTAGAAAATCTCTATAATTGAATGGAAAACCTATGTCTAAAAGTGGAAAACATTGTGACAAAAGAAGAAATTGCTCGTGTTTAGCAATTTCTTCTTTTGTCACTATGTTTTCAAAAAGCTGTCTGCTGCAGAGGCGTCAGAAAGCGTCTATATAGGGGAAAGGGTTCAGCGGAAAGTGTCTTATTATCCGATATCCCGTCTTAGTATCGCGTATAGGGCACACATGTTGTTGTTGTTTGGCGTTGTTTACCCTCGCGCTCGGCATTAATGCCATTTGGCGAGCAATATATTATATTACATCTATGTGTAATACGTGTTGTTTGTCAATCACACATGAGGAAGGAGGAAAGAGGAAACAAAACAAGAGCACAAACGTTTGAGCTAGACTAAAGTTTATCTAAGACTGGACGATTTAGGAGATATGAAGATATATCTAAAAATAGAGACAATGGTCAGCTTGACAGTTAGCAGGCAATATTACTTAATCTATGGGCGCTAGTTAATGTAGGCGGATAGTACAGCATATCCAACAATCTGTCTTCTCCGGTTTCACTCAATAACTTTTATCGATATTTCACCTAATCGATCGCCGGAGTTTCTTATCTTTCGGCAGTTTACGAAGATAACCGACGCAATTCGTAGGGGTCATAAATCATAAATCATCAGGGTAATTCAAACGGATTTAGCAGTTTTAATCTTGGTAGGTTAACGGTTTTATTATAGGGATATGCTATATTTAAACGAGCATAGCAAAATTTGTGTTTTACAGACTCGGGTCAGACACGTGCTCACCGGTGTCTTCACTCTGGACAGATGTATGATGAATCTCTTTTCGCCTGACGGTGCAGATGATCATTAGCATTTCCCCAATACAGACGACAATTCGAATTTCAATAGTAGACGACTTTCCAAAAAAGTAACGCAAAATAGAGAAACTGCTGAAAATGACCACTTTTTTATTTCCACATTATGCGTTTGACTCTAGTAGTCAACACATTCACTTCCAGTTTCCCGATTTAACTGAACTCAACTCGGCGCTTTCCGTTTGATGTAGTTTCCATCGGAATGTTACGAATAGAACCGATCAGTTACGAGTTCGAGTGGAATTCGCAGAGACTATGTGCTAGGCATGACAGTTATAACTATGTGCTAGGCATGACAGTCATAACTATGTGCTAGGCATGACAGTTATAAATATGTGCTAGGCATGACAGTTATAACGATGTGCTAGGCATGACAGTTATAATTAATGCTTCATATTGGGAACTTACATGTATGAGAAAATAATCTCACTAAGACTCAATCAAACTGTTAAGTGCCAATTCAACATTTACAGGGCACAGTGTTGAAACAAATTATGTCAAATGTTGGCGCGAGAGTATAAGAAAATGTTGGAGGTTGAATTGTTAGTACTCTGTAAATTATCTAATCCAAAATTCTCTTTTCATTTTCAATATGTCAACGGTGTAAAAAGAATTGACGATAAGACAATTTTTTTTTTCTTTTTCTTCTTTTACTCATTCTTCTGTGTTCTTCTTTTCTAACGCATGGTTAATCAAGTAGGCAAACATTTCTCGATTTGCCACTATATTGACAATATGTTGAATACCTGTGAACGTCTAACCGTCATATCAGACTGATAATACAGATTAAAAAGCGTCTTACCAATCTGCATCGTCTTCATCTACCAACTCGGAATGCATGTCTGTAGTCTCCATACGTATTTCTGACAGGACTGTGTTATATTACACCTGAAAACAAACATCGAAACAAGAAATACTTTATAATAGCCCGTGAATGTTGGCTTGTGTGAACAGTATATATCCAGATCAGTCTGTGCATCCACACAGTATGATCAAGATCTACAGTGCTCATATAAAACATATACAACCTTGTTTAAGTAGTACATATATATCAACGTGTGTAGATTCTGATAAGACTTAGTAGATGTATAGGCTGATCTGAACCTACATGTAGGTTGTTCAGAAATGCCAACGTGTACCTTTATTCATTTACTGGTTCATATCGTATTTAAATGGGCCGAGCTCTATTTCCTTCGGGAGTTTGCGACTAGCATCCGCGCAGTCTGATCACAATCTACCGTGTGCATCACCTAGTTGTGCAAGCAACCTATGACTCTGTGAAGAACGGTTTCGACTAAAGGTCGAGTATACATACAAGTGAAAGCTATTCTGTAGTAAATTAAATAATTTTAAAACTACTGTTTATAAAACGACATTAAATTCAATAAAACAAATAAAACCTCTTTGATCAGATGAGTATTAGGAAACACCATTTGGAAGCAATGCGGACTTAGTGACCATTGTTGTCTTTTTCGGCCACAATACACGAGAACTGACCTTCGGGATTTTGTAACCAGAAATGATCCGACCGGGACCTTCTCTGTGCGTCTTCTATTCGGACAGTCAACTTTGAAACCTCTGGATAATGATTATGTCCAAAACTGTTCGAGTATGTAATTTGCAGTGTAATGTTATCATGTGAGCGTAATCGATATCAATTTCAAATCCTCCGAAGGTCGGATTTCGCATGACGTGGTTCAAGTGTGTTGGCATTCAGACAAAGCGACTGATCGATATGTATTATTGATTTTTTTAAAAGAACGTAAAATTGCAGGCGACAAATGTTCATACGAGACAATGTGTAGATACTAGATACAGATAACTCACAACACCCAAAATAACCGTTCATTCCACCGTATTACACAGGGAAGTTTGAACATTTGCTTCCGACATTTAAAAGTGCACTTAATTACTCCGTGTTGGTGTCACAGTAAAATGAAAGTTGTCTGAACTGTTTACACACACAGATCGACAGATTAACAGACACATACAAGGACAGGTTTACTTCGAAAGACGGACGCATACAAAGACAGATAGACAGATTAACAGACACGTACCTAGACATGTTTACTGCGATAGACGAACGCATACATAAACAGATAGACAGACACATACAGATAGACAGATTGACAGACACATACATAGACAGGTTTACTAGGATAGACGGATACAATGAGACATCCAGAAAGATCTATGGAAAGAGATACAAAATAAATAGTGTATTCTAATCTACCTTCTCAAAGTTGGTATAATCTTTAACCGAGCGCATTCATGAAAAGATTGAATGACACAATGTAATAATAGATTATGCAGGACTAGTCTAGAGATAAGGTATACGAATTCGGCTGAACAGGGGTAAACTCACTATTTATAAACCGAAATGAAGATTACTCTTTCAGAATTTAGGAAGTTCAAGTTGTCTGATTTCGGCTGAACAGAGTTAAAACTCACTATTATTATTTACTTTTTCAGAATTAATGACGTAGGGAAGTTCAAGTTGTCTGATTTCGGCTGAACAGAAGTAAAACTCACTATTAATAAACCGAAACTAGTTTTCTGAAAATGAAGATTTACTATTTTAGGAGTTATTACTGAGCACTTTTTTGGTTGGTCTAATGTCCCGGAGCGTTTCGTATAAGTTCATTCTTAATAAGGTAAGATATTTCCGACTGTTTTAGAATACGATCAACACTTTCTCACACGCAGGCGGATATTGAAACAGATGTACAGTACAGCTCACGCGGAAAACGCATCGTCCGCGAGCCACCGCGGACAAATCTCAATGCGGACAAATATTCTGGTCCGCGAAGGTGGGTGGAATTCCACCCATCACCGCGATTTGATTTTATGTACCATCGCGGACGCAACAAGATAACCCCGGGGGGTTAATAAAACCGATAATCGTGGAGTTGCGGTGGAACCATCGCGGAATCGCGGTGACATTTCTTTGAATAGATAAGCTTTTTCTCGCCGTTTTGCTGTGATTTTTTTTTTAATTTTTTTTTCATTACAGTACGAATTAATGTTGTTGAAGAGGATAATGATTATACATCAGTACTAACTATAAAGCAGCATATATGCGTAACAACCCAATTTATTAAAATTCGTCAATACAATTCCCCTAAACTTGATGTATTCTGTAAACGATACAACTACGTGATAATAAAACTGTTAATTATGCCTGAAAAATGTGTAGCTTACTTTAAATCTCACTAATAGATGACGTAATTCCATTGTCAATCACCACAATTACCAATGCATTGTTCATTCTTAATCGCCTATAAATTATTTCTTTAAAACCTGTTTCAAAGTCGGCTGAATAACAAAAACAAAACCATAACAAACTTTGCAAACGAAGAAGTGTGAAGCGCCCATGTTAGTCCCGGATTTAATTAAACAACCAAAAACTAATTATCTGAATTGAAAGAGATTACGCAGTCTCATTTATTGGCATGTTTTACTCATAAAAGAGCAACAATTTCTAGCTTAACACAGTGATAAATTTTCCCCAAAGTGCAAACATAACTTCTCCACAAAATTAAAACTAATGTGCACAACACTGTTTTTTTTATATGCAAGATGAATGAGAAATTGTATTATATAAAGAAATGTATTGTAAATGTCACAAACAACCGTTGACAACACTTTATAAGCTGAACTTATCGATGTTTTGACAGAATGTGACATACCGGATTTTATTTTTTAAATATGTCACGCCCCTAAATTTAGAAATGAATCACCATTTTGCTTCGATATAAAACATTGACAAGTATACAGATGCCATGTAAGTTTATTGTGAACGTGACAAGTATACACACATGTCAACATTATGTCAGTTACGCATATATCTCTTAAATCCGTTAACATTAATACAAACTGAACGCAGGCGTATTGTGGTTTATGTGTTTGGATTAGCACGCACGCTGATAAACCACTTCTACATATAAGCCTGTATTTTGTTAAACTAATGGCAATCATCGGTGGGTTATCTCCCCAATTCATATTTGTGGTGGCGCTTCGGTCGAGTAGGTCCTTGAACCGGTTGACCTCGGATTTTATCGTAGTGGGCGTATTGTTGTGGAAATAAATGAACTAAATAATGCCTGAAACGACTTGTTGTCTTCCTAAATGCTCGCGAAAAGGGAGACATTTGTTTCCTAGTGATATTTTACGACGGAAAATGTGGGTGCACGCCATAAAAAGGGGAGAAACCAAATACGGAAGTTGGTCACCAAAGACGTATTCGTACATTTGTGAAAATCACTTCATACCAGACGACTACAACTCACTTACATGTACATATGCTGGTAAGAAAATTATTGCATTCGAAACATAAGTAGCTCTGATATTCGAATTTGTATATTTCCTTCGTCATACAGTTTCGACAGTTTTCAGTCAATGCGTTCCCAGTATACTTTTATGATAACTCGCACAGCAACTTACTTAGTACCGTAGTATTTGACATTCCTATTTCGACACTAGACGTCTACGTGTACTTCGAACAGATGATTATTATTTATAAGAATCGGATCGTGTTTCAAAATTATTTGATAAACGAATTCTTTTTCAGACCATGTTTTATTTGATGCCACATTTATTTATAGTGTTTCTTTCAATGGGTCGGGTCCTCTCATGTGTTTTTCACATATGAATGAGTCTTAGGTTTTTTTCACATTTTAATGAGTCCTGGCAAAATCTAATGAGTCTAGTAGGACTCCGGATGCGCATCATGATTCATATTGAAACATTATGATAGTCTATCAATACTATTGTAAAAAGACTGACATTAAAACATTAAATCATGAAAAATGGATGTTTTGTCTGCGTACATAAATGCCTCGACCACAGGTTGAGTGGCCATGCAATACAATCCCTTTCACACCTTTTTTCACTATGTATATAAGGGGAAAGGGCATGGCCACTCACTGATCACTTTTAAACCTAACAAGTATGGTGTGTGCCCTTTATTAATTGTTGAGAATACAGATGTGTTTTATGCCTTTCGGGTACTGATCGACAAAATAAGACACTGAAGAAGTCAGCTGTACCAAGAGTTTTTGCTTGGACTTGTTCTGAGACCGCCTTGAATGCCCAGGTTCGAAAAAGTCGATGCAATGCCAGGGAATCAATAAGACGTAAAGTGTTCCAGGATATCACGAACACCTCTGCAGACTATGATGTGGGTCAAGAACATGCAGAGCCAGAATATATAGCTTACAAACTTGATCTTGTCAGTGATGATCTTGATGTCGGAGCTTGTGCAGAAGTGTTTACAGTCACAACAGAGAATACATTAGATGCAGAGGTCCACAGAGAGCCCATTATAATTCAATCTGTTGATGCATGTATGCAGACTCCTAAAGTGGCTGCTTACAGTATTCATAACTTTGAAAAAACGATTCAGCTGCTGTCCATTTCTACACAGGATTAGAAACATACATGAAATTTTTTCTTGTCCTTAACACATTAGGTCCTGCAGCATTTCAGCTGAATTATGTTTATCATTCAGTCAGTAACGTCACTGTCCCTGACCAGTTGTTCCTTGTTTTGATGAAATTGAGAAGACACACAACTAACTTTGAATTATCTAGAATGTTTGGTATTGCAGAAAGTGTTGTTGCTAATGTCTTTTTAACATGGGTTTTATTTATGTACAGACAGTAGTATAGGCGTCTCTTGGGCCCCAAACAAAGATGACGTAATCGGCGGCCATTGTGTTGACCTAGTTACTATTTATAGTATCTCATTTGCATATAAGGATGGACACGAGTGAGGACGCCATTTTGTAGTTATACAATGACTGCGCATGTCCATTTTAATTCTATATTTAGAATGACATCATGGGTCTATATTTAGAAAGCTTTAACAATGGAGCAAGTGTTTCAGTAGCACCCTTCGGGCGAGACCACCAACGATTTGTCTCTAGCCTTCTACCAATAGATTCTAGCGGGTATGTTGTTGGAACCCTCGAAAATAATGGCGGGGAAATTCGACCTAACCTTTGCTACATTGTTTCGGGAAACCTGACACGAGACATCCATACGACACGATATATCCCTTTAATATGTCGTATAGTCGAGCCGAAGCACGCAGTCAAACATGTATGGTAAAGCAATAAATTTAACGTCTTACCTCTAGAGCGTCCACAGTTCAAATGACAGAGATCCCGCTCTATTTTTAGACTCGGTATTTCACCATATTTTTTATAAATAGATTATGTGTCATGTTCTATAAATAGATTATATGTCATTTACTATAAATAGATATTTCTAATAGTTCTATATTTAGAATGACATCATGGGTCTATATTTAGAAAGTGTTGGAGCTGGCGGAGAAATTCGACCTACCCTTTGCTACATTGTTTCGGGAAACTGAAACATCCATACGACACGATATATCCCTTTAGTATAGTCGGCACATAGTCAAACATGTTTGGCAATAAATGTAACGTCTTACCTCTAGAGCGTCCAGAGTTCAAATGACAGAGGTCCCGATATATTTTTAGTTTCGATATTTCACAACCACTATCGAATATTTCATCAGACCAGGTGTACCAACAATAGAGCATTGAAATGACAAAGTTAATCTCATTTAAAGGCGCCATACTGTCTGCGTCTGAACACCTGCAACGAACGTGTTAACACTTGTCTGAGAATAACACTTTACAGTGCGGTTTCAAAAGATTACCCCATATGATGAAAGTTATTATTATGCCTATACAAGAACTTGAGTGAAGTTATACACGACTTTACCAATTTGATCATATTTCAAATATATTGAGAAAAGAAGCCAATTAAAGTTGTCAAATCGGTTTTTGCTAATTTGTATCACTATTTACGCTTTTTTCTCTTTATGCTACTAAATAATAGAAGAACCAAAAAGCTTTCATTTAAACCAAAGTTTGTCGCAATAATTGTTTACCGTTTTCGAGTTATGTAATATGAGAGATTTTTAAATCCCCAAAATGAACTTGCTCCGATCCTCAAGTTTGATATACCGTTGAAAAGATCACGTTGAGCCCTTTTCATATATGAAAAAATTATGATCCTAGGACTAATAGTTCTCTAGTAATCGTCGTTTTAAATTATTTCTTAAAAGTGCGTCAAAAGGCTTCTTAATGCGTAAATGCCGATATCTCCTTTATTTCTTGTCCGAATGTAGTCGTGTTTGGACTCGTTGAAAAGGATTTCGGATTTTCTAACGATTGAGATGATCTAACCGGAAGTGACGTAATTTTTTCTTAAAATGATCATATTTTCAATATTAATTAATTTGATTTTTTTTTTTTTTAGGAATTCGTAATAGCTGTTGTCATTTTCAAAACCTGAATATTGATTTAAATTTCAGCCGTTTTCGAGTTATGTAATATGAACAAAATTTAAACCTAAAAAATAAAGATATATCATTTGAAAGATGTTGTCGCGCTCTTTTCAAATCTGAAAAAATGATGGTCCTAGGACTATTCATTCTCTAGTTATCTCAGTTTAATTTTTTATTTCAAAGCGTGACTGATAAGCCAATTTGACCCACACATCTTAAAATGATGATATCTTCCTTATTTCTTGACCGATTGTAGACGTGTTTGGATTCGTTAAAAAGGGCTCCGTAAACTCTATCAATTGAAGTGGTCAAACCGGAAGTGACGTTATTAATTAATTTGATAAGTTTTTTAGATACATCGTAACGTATAGAAGGCACTCATATATTGATAACTGTGGGCAAAACCTGAATATTGACAGAGTTTCGAACTCATAACCCTCATCATATTGCTCCCAGGTGTGTTAGCATTAACCCATTACCAGAGTCACCAGATTGTGTTCATTTGGTGACGTAAGTACGGACAAAGACCTTTTGAAATGCTAAACACGATATATCCCTTTTGTATATCATATAGTCGAGTCGAAGCACGCAGTCAAACATATATGGTAAAGCAATAAATTTAACGTCTTACCTCTAGAACGTCCAGATCTCAAATGACCGATGCGCATGTCCCAATCTATTTTTAAATTCGATATTTCACCATCGCTATCGGATATTTCATCAGACCAGGTGTGAGAACAATATAGCATTGAAATGCCAAAGAAAACGTGGACAATGGATGAATAGACTACTTTAAACCAAACGGCGCCACAGTGTCTGTAGAACACCTGCACGTTAACACTTGCCTGAGAATAACCCTTTACACTGCTGTTCAAAAGTTTATCCTTCATGATGAAAACTATTATTATGACTATACAAGCACTTGGAAAATGTCAGTGAAGTTATATGTAACTGTACCAATTTGATCATATTTCAAATATATTGGGAAAAGAAGCCCATTAAAATTGTCAAATCGGTTTTTACTAATTCATTTCACTATTTACGCTTTAACTTTTTTGTTTTAAGTTATCAAATGATAGAGGACACCAAAACCTTTCATTTAAACCCGGGGTTGTAGAGAAAATATTCAGCCGTTTTCGAGTTATGTAATATGAGAGATTTTTAAACCCCCAACATGAACTTGCCCCGATCCTCAAGTTTGATATACCGTTGGAAAGATTACGTTGAGCCCTTTTCATATATGAAAAAATTATGATCCTAGGACTAATAGTTCTCTAGTTATCGTCGTTTTAAATTATTGCTTAAAAGTGGGTCAAAAGGCTTCTTAATGCGTAAATGCCGATATCTCCTTTATTTCTTGTCCGAATGTAGTCGTGTTTGGACTCGTTGAAAATGATTTCGGATTTTCTATCGATTGAAATGATCAAACCGAAAGTGACGTCATTTGTTCTTAAAATGGTCAGTTTTCTGATTTTTTTTTTTATTTTTTTTATTTTTTTTTTTATTTAAAAATATTGTTATTGATAGTTGTTGACCCGAATATTGACAGAGTTTTAAACGTCATTGTAATGCTCGCTTACCCCGAGCTATTTTTAGACTCGTTATTTCACCATCACTATCGGATATTTCATCAGACCAGGTGTACGAACAATAGGGCATTGAAATGTCAAAGAAAACGTGGACAATGGATGAATAGACTGATTTAAACCAAATGGCGCCACAGTGTCTGGGGAACACCAGTGTCAACCAAGCCTACTGAAAAATGATCTTGACCAATCAGATTTGAGAATAGTGACGTGAGTTACTAAATATATCGACCAATGAAATACCAGCCTCGTTTTGAAATCGAGTGTATAAAAAGGTGTGTTTGGACATACATCGGCATTCTAACACTAGAACTCGAGCCGTCAACATGGACAATATCGTATCTACGTTCGAAATTATGGTCAACTCGTATACTAATGCTGACGAGTTAATGAATTTTGCGGCGACGATGGGAATACAGGAATCGTCTTCAGTGAGGTTTCGTTTGTTTCAGTTACGAAACCTGGAGTATGACAACGACTTTGTCAATGGAGAACTAGATTCCATTTTACAAAATTTAGGAGGAGAGCTTAACACCGCCGAAGATTTCAATGAGGAAGATTTGGAATTGGCTGTCGACTACATAAGAGACCAAAACGAAATAGACGAAAGTATGAAAGCGATCCTCTTCGATGATCAAATGGACGAGCTAGCCACTGCGTGTTTAGACGATGGGGTCTGGGACCCTCCTACGCCTGTCATTCAGTCAGGAAGTGGTCAACAGAAATTACGCTACACCATGCGAAAGAAGTCAGAGCGTACATACGCGAAAAACGCTGCCGTGGACCGAACATACCAGGTCAAGGTCGACGAACGGTACCACGGTCAGGAGTTACGAGATGTCAGGGAGGGGCTCCATAACATGTTTCAAGATGTCCTAAACGAGGCCAGGGGTGATTTGGCGGGAAACGATCTGGGTCGCGTCGTTATACACCACCAGGGACTTCATGATCCTATCGTCGTTCCTCTCCGAGACTGGGACCATCTGAACGCCGACGGTGTCATGGCGATGATCGAAAAAGTGCTCAACAGTAATAAAGATCTCTCAATTGACGAGAGTTTCTACATTACTGTTGGTACAATTGATTTACCGAAAGGAGGAGCCAGACGTAGAATAACGAAAATAAAAGGGGATAAAAATTCTCTCCAGCTGAAAACGTCCATCGTGACCATTAACAATGATGATCAACTATGTATGGCCAGAGCGATCGGGGTCAGCTGGGCCAAATTAAACAGATGCTCCCCCGAAGAATGGAAAGAGGTGACCAAAACCAGAGCCAAGAAAACTAATCTGGAATTGGTCATGGAACATAAAAAAGTTCCGGAGAGTTATTTCAAGAAGCTTAGGGAAAAAGGACGGGCCGAGCAGAAACAGCTAGCGGTTGCCATCAGTCAGATGGCTGGTGTACCCCTGGATCGTCCAGCCAGTCTTAATGATATAGAGGCGTTTGAAGAGCTTCTGGGTGTTCGCGTTATGGTAGTTAGTGCTAGACTGGGTAATAAGTTTTTAACCAGAACCAGTACAGACCAACGGCCATGTATATATCTGTACTTGGTGGACGATGACCACTTTCACGCCATAACGAGTATAACGGGGTTCTTCAGCGCCATGTATTTTTGCCACAAATGCCTCAAACATTACGATCACAAAGAACGTCATCAATGTGAGATCAGATGTATCGTGTGTAAAAGGGATCACTGCTCAACAACGGACCATCCTATCGATTGCGTCAATTGTAACATGACCTGTCGATCGGAAGACTGCTTCACAAATCATAAACAAGCCCCTGTACATCAGAAAGGAAAGGGAAAAGGAAAACCAAGTGGACCTTCCCAGTGCGAAAAATGGTGGAAATGTCCACAATGTTACAAAGTACTGAGGACGGACAAGCGGAAGAAAGAGGAGCACGAGTGCGGAGATTACCAGTGCTCTAGCTGCCATAAATATGTGCAGGATGATCATTTATGCTTCCTGAGAGCCACTCAAGCCAAAGAACATTACATACCCAAGTTTATCTTTTTTGATTTTGAGTGCTCTCAGGATGAGAAAATGTATTGTAATGAAGGATATTTACCCTTGAAAAACCCAAATTGTCAAGACTGTCAATCACAGGTATGTACATCTTGCTCTAAATGCCAACATTGTAAATCATCATGGTGCGGAAAAGCTACACATCGTCCAAATTTTGTTGTAGCTCATACCGTTTGTCCGAAATGTATTGATCAAACGTTAACACCAGAATCAGTATGTCCCAGCTGCGGTACCCGGTGCGACGAATGTGACAACACTGATTCACACGAGAATGAGGACGAAGGTCCTTGTCCAGGTAAATGTGGGTTCAGGGAAGTCACTTTCGAAGGAACGGATACCGCGGAAAAGTTTGGTCAGTGGTTATTTACGGACCAACATAAATATTTCAAAGCCATTGCGCACAACATGAAAGGATACGATGGTTATTTTCTTTTGGAATATTTGATTGATCAATCCATGAGGCCAGACAAAATAATCTACAGCGGTTCGAAAATAATGTATATGGCTGTTGAGCGCGATTTACATATCAAAGTGATTGACAGTCTTAATTTTTTGCCAATGAAATTGTCCCAATTACCGAAAGCCTTTGGTTTAAACGAATTGAAAAAAGGGTGGTTTCCCCATTTTTTTAATACGAGAGAACATCAAAATTATATAGGATGTTTTCCCGAACCCCACTATTTTGGACAAGATTTCATGAGTGAGAAAGAGAGGGGTGAGTTATTAGTATGGTTGAATGAGAAAAAGGAGTGTGTGTTTAATTTTAGGAATGAAATGTTAGAGTATTGTAGGAGTGACGTCGATATTTTAAGACAATCATGTTTAAAATTTAGAGATTTGTTAATGAGAGCGACGGGTGAAGAAAGAGATGTTGTAAATAAGAAAGGTAAGAAAGAAAAACGATGGTTTGGTGCCGTAGATCCATTTGATTCCGTCACGATAGCGTCTGTATGTATGAATGTGTTCAGAACAAAATTTTTGGAAGAGAAATGGAGAGTCAAATTGACCGGAAACGATGAATGGGTACAGTCAAAAGTCGTTGACGAGAAGTTATATGTACAGAAAGGAAATGAATGGATCTACGAATCTAAACTCGTTGGTGAAACAGTGTGTGAGAGGGAATTTGTGAGTACTGCTATCGCGAAGATTCCTCCCAGTGGTTACAACGACCAGTATAGTAAAGTGTCAATTCAGTGGTTAGAGTGGAGAGCGCGTCTCGATAATGTCCACATTCAGCATGCTCTGAATGGAGGTGAGAACAAATTACTCGGAAGTCGTTACAAATTGGACGGTTATTGTAGAGAGACAAATACGGCTTATGAATTTCACGGTTGTATTTTTCATGGTTGCCCCGTTTGTTTCTCTGACAATCGCGAAGAGACGTACCATCCACTCACCCGTCAGTCTTTAGACGAGTTGTACGCTTTAACTCTAAAAAAGAAAGCCTACGTTAAAAAATTAGGGATGAAATATGTTTGTATTTGGGACCATGAATTCAAAAATGAAATGCTTACAAACGCTGAAATGAAACACTTCGCTCAACATTTAGATATATCGGATAGATTAGATCCTAGAGAAAGTTTCTTCGGAGGTCGTACCAATGCTAGTCAACTCTACTATAAAGTTCAGGCTAACGAAGAAGTCAAGTACGTGGATTTCACGAGTTTGTATCCCTGGGTTAATAAGTATTGTCGATATCCCGTAGGTCACCCCTCGATCATAACTCAAGATTTTGGGGACATGAAGGACTATTTTGGTATTGCCAAGGTCAAGATCTTACCCCCTCGGGGTCTGTATCATCCAGTTCTTCCGTATAGGTCGAATGGTAAACTGAAATTTCCTTTGTGTCAGACCTGCGCGGATAATGAGAATCCCAACCCATGTGATTGTACTGATGAACAAAGAGAGTTGACAGGTACGTGGTGCACTCCCGAAATAGAAACTGCTCTAAGACTAGGTTATCGTATTCAAAAAATATATGAAGTATACCACTGGGAAGAATCAACCCAATATAATTCTAACACTAGAAAAGGAGGACTGTTCGCCAATTATATAAATACATTTTTAAAGTTTAAACAAGAGGCGAGCGGTGCTCCGGACTGGATTAAAAATAAAACAGATGCCAATAATTATATTAAACATTATCTTGAGAAAGAAGGAGTTTCATTGGATCAGGAAAACATTTCAAAGAACCCTGGTTTAAGAGCTCTGGCCAAATTATGCCTCAATAGTTTTTGGGGTAAGTTTGGTCAGAGACTTAATATGAGACAGACCGAGTTTTTTCACGAAAGTCAAGCCAATCTGTTCTTTCAATTGTTTTCGGATCCAATGAAACAACCTACCGATTTTCATATATTAAATAATGATATGGTACAAATAGAGTGGACCTACAAAAAGGACTGTCAACCCGAAGATAATAAAACGAACATCTATTTAGCTACTTTTACCACGTGTTGGGCTAGACTCAAACTCTACAGTGTCCTGGAAAAAGTTGACACACGGGTTCTGTACTATGATACAGACAGTGTTATTTATGTGAGTAGACCCGGACAGTATGACCCACCATTGGGCGACTATCTGGGTGAACTCACAGATGAACTTGGAACGGGAGAACACATTGTAGAGTATGTGTCTGGTGGTCCAAAAAATTATGCGTATAAAACCAATACACACAAAGAAACTTGTAAAGTGAGGGGGTTTACCCTAAACTATAAAAACAGCCAAATGATAAATTTTGAATCTGTTAAAGCTATTGTGACTGATCCAAAAGTTCAGTCAACAATAACAATAACAAATCCAAATAAAATATGTAGGGATAAACGAAAAAGAAAACTCTATAATAGAGAGGAACAGAAAACATATCAAATGGTTTATACAAAAAGAAGAAGATTAGACAACTTTGATACTGAACCTTATGGTTTTTGACAGAATTCTTTTTTTGGGTTTACTTTGTTTTGTACCATTGTATTACCTTTTATTATATCATGTTTGTAAATATCATTTTTGTTGTAAATAAAATATCATACACATACATAATTGTTTTCTCGTTTATTTCGCAAAAGTTTATAAGAGTGCACACGACGAAATATAAGTAATCATGAATCAATGTCCAGTGTGTCAACGTCATTTTTCTCGGAGAGACGCCATGCTTCGTCATAGAAGAAATATACATGAACAAATTAACGACACATACATCCCACCACCACCACCACCACCACCACCACCACCACCACCACCACCACCACCACCACCACCACCAGTGTTTACTGATGCATATCCACCACCACCACCACCACCACCGAGTGTGTTTACTGATGCGTATCCACCACCACCACCACCACCACCACCACCACCGAATGTGTTTACTGATGCATATCCACCACCACCACCACCACCGAGTGTGTTTACTGATGCGTATCCACCACCACCACCACCACCACCACCAACACCACCGAGTGTGTTTACTGATGCGTATCCACCACCACCACCACCACCACCACCAACGCTGTCGTCACATCCGAATGAGAATCCTTTACTTCCGTTCGAACCATGTTCGAGTATGACGGTAGTTGGACCCACTGGCTCCGGTAAAACCTGGTGGGTGTATCGTTTATTACGTAACCTCGATACGATGTATGCTAGAGAACCACCAACGAAAATTGTGTGGTGTTATGGAGTATATCAACCTCTCTACGACATGATGGAACAGACCATTCCTCGTTTTGAACTACATAGTGGCTTACCATCAACGACTAAACTGGAAGAGATTGCGAATGGAGAACACAGTTTGATTATAATAGACGATCTCATGCACCAAGTCGTAGAAAGTAAAGAGACCCAGTTACTGTTTACACAGGGATGCCACCATCGTCGTTTAAGCGTCATCTATCTATCTCAAAATCTTTTTCAACAAGGTAAATCGGCCAGAAGTATCGCCTTAAATAGTTGGTACACTGTTTTGTTCAAAAATGTACGCGGAACATCTCAGATTATGACGCTGGGACAGCAACTTTTTCCTGGTAAATCGAATACCTTAGTAGAAGCTTACGAAAATGCTACAACGGAAAGATATGGGTATTTAGTTTTAGACTTAACGCCTATGGGAGAAGACAAGTATAGAATGAGAACAAACGTGTTTCCTGGAGAAGATCCTGTCATTTACACGAGATTATAAGGGGAAGTACCGTTCCTATACAATAACGATGAGTCGGCTTATTAAAAAACATTGGAGTTATTTACAACTGTTGATGAATACCACGTCTAAACAACAAAGGAAACAACTTTTGGATACCATTACCAACGATCAATTAAGAGCGTTGACAGAAGTGATAGTCAACTTACTCCAAAGTATACTACCCATTACACCCTCTCATAAACCAAAGCTCAAAAGACATAGAAATATTATCAGACGTTTAGGCGACACGACGATTAGTAGTAAAAAGAAAAAGGAATTGTTGTGTAAACAAGGCGCAGTAATTGCCAACCTGTTGAAATCTGTGGAACCCGCTCTCAAAGACTATATACAATGAAAAGTGTTCAGAAATCGATACTTTTATCTTACGATACATATCAACGTTTACTGGATCGTTCCGACACGACACCACACAATGATGGAGGAAGAGAAATCCCTGAACAGACGACTAACTTGACTAATAGTGACATTTTGGAAGTGCTTCCTAAGAAATATCGATCTAGGGTCGAAGCTATCCTGACCTATATATCGCGTGACCCCAAGAGTACGTTGGCTTGGAACGAGCGAGGAGAACTCATTTATAAGGGGACAACAATTCAACGATCCCATATCGTGGATTTATTGAAAGACACACAATATCATCATAAGAACTACACTCCTCTTGGAATTAATACATTTTACAAAGGTCTAGAGGAGATATATCTACCGACTACGCTTATTGTTAAACGCGACGTTACATTACGACCACCGGGACTTCCCATTGAAAAGAAAAGAAAACAACAAAGAAAAAAGTGGATCCACTTATAATGAACTGGAAGGAGTACTTGGCGTCCATCTATTTCAATCCAAAACATCCTGCTAGTTTTGCGGGACCAGACAAACTTTACGATGTAGTGAAATCGGAGGACAAATTCAAAATTGGTCGATATAGAATTCGGAAATGGCTCCAAGACCAGGATGCTTATTCTCTCACTAGGGGAGCCAGGAGACATTTTAAAAGATCACGGGTGATTGTCAATGGCGTAGACAGTATGTGGGACATAGACTTAATGGATATGATGTCACTGGCCAAAGATAATGATGGTTTCAAGTACATACTAGTGGTCATTGACGTATTTTCCAGATATACATGGTGTCAACCGCTCAAGTCCAAAACGGGGGTCGAGGTGGTGAACGCCCTTAGCTCGATTTTAGGTCAGAGAACCCCAAAGACCATACGATCCGATAAAGGAAGAGAGTTTAAAAACAAAGACGTATCCAAGTTTTTGAAAGGTCATGGTATTCATCATAGGTTGGCACAAAACGAAACAAAAGCCAACTACGCTGAACGTGTCATTAAAACCATCAAACACAAGATATTTAGACGTATGCTGAAAACGAGAGCAAAGAAATATATAGACAAGTTACAGGACATGGTCAACAGCTACAATCATACCGTTCATCGAAGCCTAGGCGATACACCAATATCTGTGAATAAGTCTAACGAAAGTGAAAGTAGGCTACAACAATATTTATTGAGACAGAAAGGTCAGAAGAAGCCGATAATAAAGAGAGAGTCGAAGAACGATTTAAAAAAGAAGAAAAGATATAAGTTTAAAATTGGCCAGACCGTGCGTATATCACACATCAGAAACGTGTTCGATCGCGAATATTCCCAAAAATGGACGGGTGAACTCTTCAAAGTCAAATCTCGTTACAGAAGAGAAGATGTGAACGTGTATACTCTGGAAGGCTGGGATGGTGAGACCATAGAGGGGACCTTTTATGAACCCGAGTTACAAGCGGTAAATGTAGATGAAACAACCGAGTATCACATTGAAAAGGTACTGAGGAAAAGAACACGTCAAAGACAAAAGGAAGTGCTTGTCCGTTGGCTACATTGGCCTAAGAAATACGATACCTGGATCCCAGAAAAAGACGTCTCGCGTTATAGTTTATAAGGGGGGATGTTCTTCACCGTGATCAACTAACTATGACGGGTCACGCTCTCATTCAGGAATGTTTGGAGGGAGAAGATCAGTTGAAGAGTCATTTCAGGGTCGTAAAGTTGATAGGCGTTGTCTTCATAGCCTTGTTTTGTGCCTTACCAGGTATTGTCATGATCAGCGTGTCCGTCACACATCGTCGTCCGGTAGACTACGAAATCCAACCCATCGATCTTAATCATACGGCTTGCCTATACGTCAAACAATACCATCTTCAGGGGAATGTTTACGGGACACTGTGTAACCAAAATGGCCTAATATTTCTGGATATTCGGCGTTTTCTCAACGGAACGGCGACCCCTATAGGAATACAATTGGAACTTCATCAATGGCTCACTTTAAAACAGTTAACGCCACTCATAGACGAGGCCATTTCGGAAGCTCGAAACTACTGGAGAACTCTCAAAACTTATAAGAGAGAATCGGACATCGACATTCATCAACAAGATGAACAACCACTATCTGTTCCTGTCCAGTAACGACTCTAAAGATGAATACCCTGATAATATGTCTACAGAATTTACGATAGAATTACCTCGAGTGTACACGTTAGAAGGTCAATGGGAATGCGCCTTGGCCGAAATCGAACCTAATGTAAATACGGACACACTTTATGTGTGCGCTGACCTATGTCAAGAGTCTTACGCTGAAAACACGATGATTCCCGTATTACGACGATTACGTAATATTAAGAAAGGAAAGAAACCATTTGAATTTCCTGTTCTCTATTACGTTCCGGTAAAAAAGACTCATATCGATCGAATCCGAATCTTTATAAGGGGAGGAAAGTTACAGCTAATAGCCAAAGATAAAACTATTACCCGCTGTGTACTTCACTTACGTCGACGATGGATAGAGTAGAAATGTGGACACGTCATTTTCAACGGATGGCCGAAGGGAAGTTGAAACCTAATCATAAAGGACAATACGTCGTGGAAAAAATTCAGATGGGTGGGACGATGAAAGAACCCACCATTAACTTTGTGACACCCGTGGCTCAAGCTGTTGAACTAGCCAAATCAGAGTTGAAGGAAGTTTATAAGGGTAATGACGTAGCAAGAAAACAACAGAAATCTACAGTCAAAAGAAAAACCAACCAATCCAAAAAGGATACCAAGAGAAAAAAGCCTTCTAACATAGATCAACTGTCGTAATGGAAGAAATACACGGTGACAGTTTGTCCTTATTTCAAGCTCCAAAAGTTCACACCGGTTCACAGAAAACGGAATGGCTTACATTTCGGCCAATCAATCAACTGACTGAAGGCGCCGCCATTGAGTTTAATATACCGGGGACATCCAGCGCTTATATCGATTTGACCAACACGTTACTTCACGTTAATTTCAACATTGTTAAAACTGATGGGACCAGTTTGGAAAAGACAGACCACGTGGGTGTGACCAACAACATCTTACACTCGATGTTTTCACAGATTGATTTAAATATCCAACAACACCCGACTAGCGAAGTGGGAAATAATTATGCCTATAAGGCGTACTTGGATTTGCTGTTGGGTAATCCAACCCAACACGATCTAAACGGTATAGGATTTTATAAAGACGATAGTGATCATCCGGAAGACACGGACCCTGCGGGAAGAAACAATGGACTTTTCAGTAGATCTTATTGGACCTCTGAAAGTAAAACGTACGATGTTATAGGACGTCTTCAAGTCGACCTGTGTCAACAAGACAGATTACTACTGAATGGAGTACCTGTCAACATCAAACTGTGGCAGAGTAAAGATCCGTTCTGGTTAGCCACTGCTACTGACGATAATGCCTACAAATTAGTCATTAAAGAAGCTGCCTTAAAAGTGGCTATGGTGAAAGTTGACCCCGAACTGTTTATCGGACAGTCAAAAACACTTAAAAACTCAGAGGCTCTCTATCCCTATACAAGATCCGTCGTTAAGTCTTACGCCGTGCCTAGTGGACAGTACTCGTTCATCACGGATGACCTATTTCAAGGCGATATTCCCAGACAATTGATTGTGGGATTGGTATCGTCTTCGGGCGTTCACGGAAAATTTACGAAGAACCCTTTGAACTTTCAACATTTCGACTGTAATTACGCCGGATTTTTCGTGGATAGTCAGTCTACACCCTCGTCACCTTTACAACCCAGCTATAAGAGTGACAACTACGTCGAAGCCTACCAGAGACTGTATACGTCTAGAGTTGAAAGCGCTATTCATTTGACACGACAAGATTTTAAAAGGGGATGCTGCTTGTACGTGTTCAATCCGGAAGGAGACTTAAATGATCGATTTGCTCGGAGAGCCCATACCCGTTTGGAACTCAAATTCTCAGAAGCCTTACCCGAAACGTGTACAGTCATTGTGTATGCCAAATTTCCATCGCTTATGAAGATTGACGCGAGTCGAAACGTTGTATTAGAGTCATGAATTCATCCCAGTTGACATACAGAATGAGGCGTGTAAAACAATTTGGAGGTGTTGTACCTGCTGACAAGTTACCGCGTAGTATCAAATGGAGACCTAAAGTGTACATCGTCAATACGGACAAGAGTCATCAACCGGGTCAACACTGGGTCGCCTTTTACTTTCCAATGAGAGGACCAGCCGAGTTTTTCGATTCCGCGGGACACCCACCGGACTATTACCACACACACTTTAAACGAGTGTTGCTGACCAATGGACAACCTTATATGTATAACCAAAAACGAATCCAACAATATGGAACACAAACCTGCGGACAGTTTTGCTTGTTTTACGCTATTCATAGATGTCGTGGATGGAGTATGAGACGTATTATCAAACAGTTTAATCCTGTGAACTTGGACTATAATGAACGACTCTTGAGTCGCGTAATTACTGTATAAACTAAACTATTATGATGTGATTCTTAAGACATGTGTATAATAAAATTGTAAAAAGTGTAACCATTCGTTTCTTTTTTCTTACATCCCACGCAATGAACAACAACACATGAAGTACAGTTTACATATTTCTTTATTGACCCCGCTCAATACAGTACGCCTGGGGATTAGGGCGGTCCCCCAGGGCACATATTACAATAATGGTAATTCGATCAATACTGGCATACATATAGTGAGTAATTGATTTTCATCCTTGATGCCCGTCATGAGCACTGTACCTGAATGAAAACAAGTGAAATGGATACAGTCTTTATAAAACATGGCGGCTGGAAATCGTTCTGGTTCGTAACTTCCTCGATAGTATCTGACGATGTGTGACACGTCTACAGGTCCTTCGACTTTGTAAGAGGCGGATATCGTCCTGACGTTGATTCGTCTTAACTGAACATTCCATCCTAATGTTTGTAATAGACGCGCGTACTGTCTCAGGCGTCTCTTAGCTTCCTTGACAGACTTGGCCTTTCCGTTGACAATCATTTTCCCATTACGAAATACCATACAATGGCCACTGTTTTCGATGGTTGATACCAGAATGTCACAATAATATTTCTTATATACAGAGTTTTAAGTCCCGTGAATTCTATTTATAAAATGACGGGTTTACACATGTCCTTACCAGTTGTGACAATCATTTGGATTACATTCGGTACAGCTTAACATCCCCAATTGGTTCATATGGTCACCTTGTAGGTAACAAGGTACAACCGTGTCCAATTCAGGTAATGTCTGTCCCACTTCCGTTATCAGTTCCTTTAAGCGTTTGTACTCGAGTGGTCTTAGACAGAGTCCTTTCTTGGTAGGCACCATTTCTTCCTCAGGCTTCCAATATTGTCTAATGTCTACGCATGACCCTTTAACTGTACAGAACACGTTTCCACCAAGATGTCTTTCGTAGGACTCTTTGTCTAGGAGAGCTTTGTCGACGGTCTCTGTCACTTCTACGAAATTTTTATATCGCATCAATGTCAAGCTAATTCCTTTTTTCGTAGGAACATTACCGTTCCATTCTCTTAAGTCAACCCGTAACTCTTCTTTCCATTCACTCACTTGAACGTAACGATCATTCCCCAAATCCAGTTTACATCTAAAGTTAGGCATGTTGTCAGGTTGAGTTGTAAGGCTCTTGTGACTGCTATAGATGTTTCACATTCTTTTTATACCTTTGAGTTGTTCTCTCTGTAACCTCTGATTGGTTAGTTAGAAATATATATTTATAGTAAATAACGTATATTCTATTTATAGAAAATGACACATAATCTATTTATAAAAATATGGTGAAATACCGAAACTAAAAATAGATCGGGACCCCTGTCATTTGAACTCTGGACGCTCTCGATGTAAGACGTTACATTTATTGCCATACTATGTACCGACTATACTAAAAGGGATATATCGTGTTGTATGGATTCCCGAAACAATGTAACAAAGGGTAGGTCGAATTTCTAAATAAAGACCCATGATGTCATTCTAAATATAGAACTAAAATGGACATGCGCAGTCATTGTATAACTACAAAATGGCGTCCTCACTCGTGTTTATCCTTATATGCAAATGAGATACTATAAATAGTAACTAGGTCAACACAATGGCCGCCGATTACGTCATCTTTGTTTGGGGCCCAAGAGACGCCTATACTACTACAGACAATGGAAAGAGCTTGACATTTGGCCTACTCAGAAATTAGTGAGATACTTTGCTCCTTCAGGCTTCAAGAGAAACTATCCGAACACTAGAGTGATCATAGATGGTACAGAATGCCCCATTGAAAAACCAAAGAACCCAAGTGCACAACAGACAACATTCTCAACTTATAAAAATAGAAACACTATTAAAGTCTTAGTTGGTGCTACTCCTGGTGGACTCGTTTCATATGTATCTGATGCATACGGTGGTTCAACAAGTGATCGGCAGATTGTTGAGCGCAGTGCCCTAACATCAATGTGCTCTCTGAATGATAGTATTATGGCGGACAAAGGGTTTAATGTTCAGGACATATTTGCGCCTTTCGATATTCACATCAACATACCGACATTCTTCAAAAAAAAGAACAGAATGAACAGTGAAACAGTTATTCGGGATAGAAAGATTTCTAGAAAACGAGTTCATATCGAAAGGATTATTGGACTTGCCAAAACATATCGTATTCTTGTCGAACCGATGACTGCCACAGAGACCAAACTGTCCTCAGAAATTGTTTTTATATGCTTCATGCTCTGTAACTTTAGAAACAGCATTGTTCCCCGCTATGCTTGAATCGAAGATGTAAACTAGTCAAAATGGGAGTACATGTTATATTTGCCTTGTGAATTCTATGATATTTCTTTGTGAGATTTTTTATTTGTAGAATGTCAGTCAGGGGTACAAACAACTGATAACCTTTCCATTTAAATCTTTAAAACAGAACTGACCACATAAAACATGAGTTTCATTTATCATTAATAATTGATTAAGTGAAACTCCTATGTTATGTGGATGTGGATAATCATACTTGTACCAGTTACCTGTCCATAGTTATGATAACAACAACTATTCATAATGAAAGTATGTTTAATTTGAAATAAACATTAAACAAAGCATCACAAAAATGATAACTAATAATGATTGAACAGTGCAACAAACAAGTTATTTACACAAGGCAAATATTTTGATACAAAATGTAGAAAGTATATTTACACTCAAATCAGTAGCAATAACCACAGAGGCAAGTATCTAAATGAAGAAGAATTTCTCCACAACTGTGTCTGACAGTCTGAGATCCTCATCATAAAATGACTGCAGTTTATCAAACTTAGAAGAAATAAGTTATTGTACAATTTCCAATGGTAAATTAAAGTTGACAGCAAACTTTGTATACCCATTTCAACTTATACATGAATCTTAAGCAGAAAACTTTTGAAAACATTGTGGCAAAAGGAGAAATTGCTTGTTTCGAGCAATTTCTAATTTTGTCACGAAGTTTTCAAAAGTCGTCTGCCACAATGTTTTCAACTTGTTCAGTCATTACTCTTGCAGTTATTGTTCATAAGCATGAATAGCCTCTTTTTCAAACTTGTGTCCATGTTTGATTGCCTCGTTCGGTTTAATTTAACTGCCGTGTACCAATGTTCTTGCTAGGGTGTCCTTGTTAGTTCTAGCTGTAGCAACACAGATTCGATAACAATTTGAGCTTTGAATTCTTTTCTCCCTCTCTTCAAACCATCTTTGGTTTTGACTTTGTCCTCTTGTACAAAATTCTAGTGCAGAAATGTTGCTGTCGGTGACAGTCACAAGTTTATTGTTCCTGAGGAATTTTTGTTCATGAGTCTCTTTGAAATAGTCATGGTCTGCATTAAAAGCTCTTACATTTCCTGGATTGAAAGCTTAAACAATAGGTGTATCTGATATTCCCTTAAAATTGAGGCATACATTCCGGAAGTAGTCACTGTAACCTTCCTTATTACGAAGATGTTCTGGTCTTGGATCGAATTCCTTAAAATCACACACATTGTCAGCTCCAGCAACCTTCAAATTCCTTGCTTTCAGTGGTGTACCTGTGTGTTTCTTTGCTTTATGAAAGGTTTGTAACTTTTCTGTGCATGAAGATTCAACTTTCAGTTCAAATGACTTTATAAATGTGCAACATGCCAATAACACAGTACGTATGTGCTTACAATGTCCTGTAGGCCCTTCCCTTGCACCACACTCACATTGTGCCTCATGTATAAAACCATTTTTTTGTAGTGAAATGTCAACACGGTTAGTTATTTTCTTTTTCATCTCTGCTCTACAAGCACTATATATAAAGTCAAATGTGTCGGTTAAAGAGAGGCGAAGATATAGCAAAAAATGTTCATCATACAACCACTTTGTCATCAAAGCTAACACCAAATTGATCCATATACTCATTCGCCTTTTCTACGTCTATGGGAGCCATCTTCATATCTGAATTAACGTCTTTGAAGCTTGTCACTGCAGGCACATTCATCCTAAATTCTGGCAGAAGGTCCTCTGGCTGATCAAAATTGTTATTCCTCTCATATGACTCTAGTCTGAAAAGTTGAAATGAAAAAAAGAATGTTATATCTTGTATGAATCTTATATTGTCATTTGTACTGATATGAAAATGATGACAACTTAATCGGTTTTACTGTAACCAAGATATTGTCAAAATATAAGTAAGTCTACATCAGGGTTCAAAATAAGCAGTAACAAATTTCCTACTTAAAATGGGAACTTGCTATAGATCTGCCTAAAAGTCAGCAAAAACTTGCTAATTCAAAAAATGGGCCATTTTTATTTTCGCTCAATGTTTCTGTTTATGTAAGTGCATAATCAAATTTAATTACAAAATTGTGTTATATATTAGTTCAAACAAACTTATTATTTCGAAGGCTGAATCATAAAAATATACTGACTGAAAGTTCCCCACCCACTATTGTAACAGTCATAACCCGTTTTTACACAGACAAATATTTCCTGCAGCTAATACCAATCCGCTTTGTTGAAAAGTTATAGTATTTATCGATAATTTATATACACCCGACAATTTAGATGCTTAAAAACAAATACCATTCAAACGAAAATTTGATCTGTCAGTGTCAGTGTCAACTCATAATGCATTTACGGCAATTTTTGGTAAACAACGTATTTAATAACAATACCTTTCAATCAGTTCTTTCTTTCTCCCTTCAAGCTTTGCATTGCGTCCCCTGAGCTAAGTCCGTAACTGAGCTAACGATAAACTACTGAATTTTGATGCCATTGTTCATGAATACCGAGATTAAAGTTGATGATATCGATTTTTGACAAGGGAAACGGTATCCAATGTAAACAAAGTCGGCTGGGACCAACCATTCGGAATACCTCGGTGATGATTACCCGATGAATTACCCGAGAAGTTCCGATTGGGGACCAACTTGACCGCAACGCCACCTTGCGAACGCTTGATTAGTCAAGGGAAATTACTGACCGACTTCCCTCATTGACGTTACTGAGCTTTACGACAAGTTGCTTCATAATAAAGTGCAATACATACAGTTAAGAACATCATGAAATTGACAATCTGAGCGGAACGTGATTGGATCGTGAGCGTGATTGGAACGAAGTTGGAACGCTTTATGAGCGGAACGGAATTTTGCGCTCTGAACGAAACAATCATAATGAATGCAAAAATCCAATCATTCGCTCGTTGAACGGTTGCAACAACTATCCGATAATTATTTTACGAAATTATTTTATTAACCCTTTACTGGATAGCCCAACTGCCCATTTACCTATATTATCTCCATATATAGGCATCTATTTGATAAACCAATAGTCAATAAACTACTGATAAAAGCCTGTACACTATTTCCATACAGGGTATTGGGAAAATCATAAGAATTTGACACCTGTCCTAATTAAACCCAACTATCTGTATAAAATATTGTAACTACCTTTTATATGTCAGCAGGGCAATTTTATTTTTTATTTTTTCTTGAAAATGATGAATGTATTTTGCTCATGTCTACCTTTTCAAATATTGTTATTGCGGAAAAAAAACAAGTGAAATTACTCCAGAATATAACAACAGCAATTTCAAGTTTAATTTTTTAAAACCATATACTCCGTAAAGGAAATATGCCTTAATTTCTACGAAGTTTTCAAAAGTCAACTCTGTGACATACAGGAGTAAAATTAGTAAAACTTAATGGAGAAATCACCCATCTTCCTGTCATGATTCAAAGTCGATTTCGAGAATAAATGTTAAAACATCTCATATAAATATTTTGAATGTCTAATGTCCTTACGTTTTCATTTCTAACTATTTCCTTTTTGAAGAAATAGATCGGCAATAGAAAATTGTTAACCCCAAAAAAGTCGAATGTAAACACATGTTTGCGTATTTTCCCGTATTCACAAAGGACAATTTAGTTCTTTGTTTACTTACCCTTGGTTGTTAAAACTCATTATTCCACGCTCCTATAGAGAAAAGATTGTTGTCGGAAGAAGAACAATCATCGGAAACAACTTCCAGATCAGAAATATCTGATTGAATGTCAGACGGGGTAAAGCCAAAAAAAAAAATACAGCTTCAGTTTTGCGGAAGTGTCATAACTGCACCCGTAAATGACCCATTTTATTGCCCTTCTGATTTACTAGATCAATCAATCAAAGACCCGCCGGTATTGTGTAGATGAAAACAATAACCACTTATGTCAGCTGTTCATCCCTTTCCCCATTACAACAAATCACAGCAAACGATTGTGAAAATGTCGAGACAAAAATAAAGAAAATCTATAAAAAAGGAAAGTATAATTACTGAATTAATTCAAATCATTGTGGCAAAAGATATCTATTAAATTTAATGCATTTCGGCTTTCTCCTTTTGCTGCAATGTTTACTCGTCAGCTTTAGTTGCGTCAATATGAATCTACATCTGTGAAAGAGGTATTTCCCAGTAGCTTACTTGATTGTCAAAACTGGTATACACCGGAAATGTGATCGGTCAAACAAAGAACCGACTTTGCACGTGTGAGTAAACCCTTTCCTCTTTCAATAATTATGCCGACGAAATTAAAAACATCTTGACAAAAAATTCAAACTATTTAACCCTTTCTCACGTATAGACAATTTCTACAGCAGAAGAATAGATTTATACAGGGTTGCTTCATTGTGTTTGCATGGGATCATAACATTGTGAGCAATTTTTTCTCGTTTTAAATGTCATCTGCTCCAGATTTATTTAATATGAAGAAAGGGAGAAATGAAGCCCTGTTGTCAAGGTCATGTTTACTGCATGCGTCAGTAATTTTCCATTTGATCTGGGTTGCACGTGGTTTACACATAATAATACCGTGTCAAATGAAAACCCGCCTTCCGATAGTTGGGAATATTCAGATCAATATGCTCTTCTGTTAAGACTGATTAGGATCATCACTGTTCGTAAATCGTCTCATAACAATTATCGAAGTCTTTTGAGAACAGTTATGATCAAACGCCGGCATTACAATTAAATAAATTGATACCAGCTGTTATAAGATTTGAAACAAATCTGATTGCCTATTTTTATGTGTCGCGACTCAATCTGTATATGGTGCATAATGGTAATTTTAGAAAACCCTTGTGAAATAATTAAAATTTACAATTACAAATGGAAACGGATATTATCATATGGATATTTTTCATAGGAACAAGGTATTTTCAAGCTTATCATTTCCCAACGCATTTCATTCAAACTGGGTACTGAATTTTTAAACACTATACATGTTTGGACGCTTTTTAATTAACTTTATATAGTAACACTATGATTTAAAGTATGAGATCCCTTTGTAAATAAACAAATTGTATTGTGATACACTTTTGGAGGACCTATTCACACGATAAATATACTTTTGAAGCATTCAAACTCCAAAGGTGTCGAAAAGCGTTCACATTGAAATCGATTAGAATCGATTAGGGTCGTCGAAAACCGTTTATATTGAAATCGATTAGGGTTTTCGAAAATCGTTTATATTGAGATCGTGTATAAAAGCGTTTATATCCGGTGAAGGGTTAAAAGTCATATTTGTATACTAAACTTTTATTTTATAAGACACTCAAGTATCCGATTGAATTAGAATGTAACAAATATTATTAATATGATCATTTTCGTAATACGATTTGTTGTTGATATTTAGGGTTAAGTAAAAAAAAATATAAACGAAACGAAATTAATTTAAGCCAATCAAATCGTTGAACGGATTTTGATCGAAAAAAACGTTCCGAGTGAGCGTTAAAAAGCGCTCAATCTGAACGGAACGGAAAAAAGCAATCACAATGTTATGAATGAGTGAACGCTTTGAGAGCGGATTGGAACGTGAGCGGAGCGGAACGGAACGGAACGGAGCGGAGCGTGAACGGTTAATTTGTCAATTTCAAGATGTTCTTAACTGTAACTACATGTAAAATCAATTCTACTCTGTTTCTACTCTGTATCAACACATTGCGTTAAAATGAAAAATTATCATTTTCAATAATATTACAATTGGATCATTCATTTATTAAGTTGATAAGAAAAGCTCAAAAATTCAACAATCTGTCTTTATTAAGAGATTCAAGTACATGTACTGTATATACAAAATTCAAAGATATATATACAATGTACATGTACATGTATTGTAATTTAACAATATTTCTCTCTTACTAAAAAATGTGAGATAATCATTTGTACGATATGGTCGCACTTTAAACGTATATCCGATGTCCGCCATTTTCTATTACGAAACATGACCTTATCGTAAACAAACACAATCTTCCACTGTTTTTCGAATAATTTTCTGAAATGGAATGAATTTTAGCAAGGTGGGTCATAAAATAATCGCAATTTGTCAATAAACGTGTACATGTACATAATCGAAAAAACAAAAAACTTTTTAATAAAAAAAAAAAAAATTACAGGTAAATATTGCGGTGGAATCGCGGTGATTTCAAAATAGATAAGAAGCTCGAATCGACGAGATATCAATCGCGGTGATCAAATTAGCCCGTAGGCGGTATTGCGGTGATCATATAGGTTGAATTGCGGTGATTATCCGCGATGAAAAATATTTGTCCATCGTGGGATCGCGGAAAACGCGTTTTCCGCATGAGCTGTACTGTAGCAGACGACTTTTAGAAACATTGTAACAAGAGGAAAATTTACTCATCTAAATAAATATAGTTTCATTTTATAGAAATTGTTCATAGTTTACATCGATGTTTTCATAGTCGTCTGCTACAGATGTATTACATGAGGGAAAGAATGACGACTTTTTGAAGCTGAACGGTTTTCTACTTATACTTGCAAATAAATATAGAACAAACGTGCAGTCGAATCTTGGACTTCGACGCTCTCTTGTTATACATGTATAACTTGTAACTATACTATACGTATATCGGCCATCCAAAGTACAACAAATCTACAACAGACGCTCTCTTGTTATACATAAATTCTAACTGTACTACACGTAGATCGGCTTTTCAAAATACAACAAATCTACAACAGACGGACTCTCGCTATACATAAATTGTAACAATACAACACGTAGGTCGGCTTTTCAAAATACAACAAATCTACAACAGACGATCTCTTGTTATATTGTTATACATGAAGTGTAAGTATACTACACGTAGATCGGCTTTCTAAAATACAACAAATCTACAACAGACGATCTCTCGTTATACATAAAGTGTAACTATACTACACGTAGATAGGCTTTCTAATATACAACAAATCTACAACAGAAGCTTTCTCGTTATAGATAAATTGTAACTATACTACACGTAGATCGGCTTTCTAATATACAACAAATCTACAACAGAAGCTTTCTCGTTATAGATAAATTGTAACTATACTACACGTAGGTCGGCTTTCTAATATACAACAAATCTACAACAGAAGCTTTCTCGTTATAGATAAATTGTAACTATACTACACGTAGGTCGGCTTTCTAAAATACAACAAATCTACAACAGACGCTCTCTCGTTAAACATAAATTCTAACTGTACTACACGTAGGTCGGCTTTTCAAAATACAACAAATCTACAACCGACGATCTCTCGTTATATATAAAGTGTAACTGTACTACACGTAGATCGGCTTTCTAATATACAACAAATCTACAACAGACGGGCTCTCGTTATAGATAAATTGTAACTATACTACACGTAGATCGACTTTCTAATATACAACAAATCTACAACAGAAGCTTTCTCGTTATAGATAAATTGTAACTATACTACGCGTAGATCGACTTTCTAATATACAACAAATCTACAACAGAAGCTTTCTCGTTATAGATAAATTGTAACTATACTACACGTAGATCGGCTTTCTAATATACAACAAATCTACAACAGAAGCTTTCCCGTTATATATAAATTGTAACTATACTACACGTATATCGGCTTTCTAATATACAACAAATCTACAACAGAAGGTTTCTCGTTATAGATAAATTGTAACTATACTACACGTAGGTCGGCTTTCTAATATACAACAAATCTACAACAGAAGCTTTCTCGTTATATATAAATTGTAACTATACTACACGTAGATCGGCTTTCTAATATACTACAAATCTACAACAGAAGCTTTCTCGTTATAGATAAATTGTAACTATACTACACGTAGGTCGGCTTTCTAATATACAACAAATCTACAACGGAAGCTTTCTCGTTATAGATAAATTGTAACTATACTACACGTAGGTCGGCTTTCTAATATACAACAGAAGCTTTCTCGTTATAGATAAATTGTAATTATACTATACGTAGGTCGGCTTTCTAATATACAACAGAAGCTTTCTCGTTATAGATAAATTGTAACTATACTACACGTAGGTCGGCTTTTTAATATACAACAAATCTACAACAGACGCTCTCTCGTTAAACATAAATTGTAACTATACTACACGTAAGTCGGCTTTCTAAAATACAACTACAACAGACGGACTCTTGGAATACATAAATTGTAACTATACAACACGTAGATCGACTTTCCAAAATACAACAAATCTTCAACAGACGCTCTCTTGTTATACATAAATTGTAACTATACTACAAGTAGATCGGATTTCCAAAATACATACATGTATTATTTATTTTTTGAAATTACTTAAAATTGCAGGCGACACATGTACATATGAGACAATTGGTAGATACTAGATACAGATAACTACAACACCCGAAATAACCTTTCATTTCACCGTATTACACAGGGAAGTTTGAAAATCTGCTTCCGACATTTAAAAATGCATTTAATTACTCCGTTTTGGTGTCACAGTAAAATGAAAGTTGTCTGAACTGTTTACATAGACAGATCGACAGATTGACAGACACATACAAAGACAGGTTTACTTCGAAATACGGACGCATACAAAGACAGATAGACATATTGACAGACAGATACATAGACAGGTTTACTGCGATAGACGAACGCATACATAAACAAACAGATCGACAGATTGACAGACACATACAAAGAAGTCGCTTAAATTACATTCATTCCGCGTTAAAGCGAAACTAGTTTTCCAACACGGACATCTATTTTAAGAGAGGATTTATTTTTTTGACATTTTTCTGTTTGAGTTGAATAAAATATGTTTTTGGAACTGAGGTTAACAGGGCTGTTTTCAGATTGATTAACCACACCAAAGCGCTCAAATTTAAAACACCAAGCACTCAAATTTAACACACCGAGCACTTAAATTTAAAACAGCTAGCCCTCAAATTTAAAACAGCTAGCACTCAAATTTAAAACAGCTAGCACTCAAATTTAACACACCGAGCACTTAAATTTAAAACAGCTAGCCCTCAAATTTAACACACCGAACACTCAGCTGAGTGCGAGTTCAACATACAGACATTTTCTAACGCATCTGCAGCGGACGACTTTTGAAATGATGAGCAATTTCCCGTGTTGCCACTATGTTTTCAACAGAATAAATCATGAGTTAAAATTTGAGATTTTATTTTTATAATTCCATAATAATTATTTTGTATTGTTAGGTGTTCTTTGAATTTATATTTGTAATATATATTGATTCAATTAAATACAAGAACATTCCGAGGGCTTGATAATTTTGTTCCATGCTGTTGTCTTGTGTGTTGCAGCTTTGAATATACATTATCGTACCAATCATGAATTTTAAATGTGTTACAAGTGGTCCATATCTTGGTTATCATGAAACACTTCTTGACGTGACTGAAATGATATATAGACAATGTCTGTATGTATTGTTATTCCTCATGCTGTACAATATCTGTAACTGAGAGCAATACTGATACTGTTCTGTTCCGTCTTTTAATACTTATGCAAAAATAGAAAACATTATGGGAAAACGAGAAGTTGCTCATCGTAAAAAAAATCTAAATGTTTCCTACACTGGAAGTACTGATGGGACGGTTGTGTTTGAATTCGTAACTCAAGGTTGGATAAGCAGTTGTATATGTATGTACACAATATATGTTTGCTAAATACAAATGCTTTCACTGAAGGCAAGTTACTTAGTAAATCCAGTTTCATTTAAATCTGCCCATGGGTTCTTTAGCAACATCAAGACAAGATTCCTTTATACTCACTGCCAACGTTGCAATGCTTGTATGCGGGGTGTGATTGAAAATTATACCAGGGGGGTAGCCAGCTTAGTAATTGAAGTATGTAACAGCTGCAGGATGAAAACTAATGGATAGTCATTGAAGGAATAAAAATATTATTTACTAATTTGTTTAAATGTCACCAAGAAACATTTATGCCAAAATATTTTCAAACTGGACCTTATATTTTGGACAAGAAGATTTTAAAGTGTTCACTATATTACACATTAAAGCGCACCATGATGGTCATTTTTAATAGAAATTAAACATGTTTCTATGTTTTTACTCTATACATGTACAAAAGTACAACAGGAAACACAACATTTTGAACCTGTTTTGATGCCCCTTGGAGCCATGTTGATCAACCAATCAATATGACTTTAATAGAGGGTCTCTAATAAACAATTGTACTAACTGATCTTGGAATCAGACAAATGGTAATATTATGTGCATGTTTCCCAAAAATGTCAAACGCTATTCTTCCTAATAGGTAATTATGAAACAAAATACTTTTTGTAAATGCAAAATATCAAAATAAACAATTACTATTGCAGAGAAATATGAGCCTGTAAAAAGCAGTTCTGCTTATAAGGCCAAGGTTTTCTGAAACGAATTTGATTTTGACATAGATTCGTCAATAATCATTTGGCTAAACCTTTTCCACATACAACACATCTACGATTTATTCAATGCAGTCAGCTTGAGAAGCGTCAGAAAGTCCTGTATTTGGGAAAGGCTTTATAATATTGTTGTCTGATATTTTATTACATGAAAGCAAACGACAACCGTCCTTAAAAAGTGCAAAAACTACATAAACGTTTTTTGTCTTTGGTCAAACTTCCAAAGAGGAGTTTTGTTGAATAGTTTGTTATGAAACACTGGAAATGAACTTTCAAAACCTTCTTTTTAAATCTCTTTTAATCCAGAAATGTCTTATCCAATTTCGAAAATAAATGTGTGGCAAAGTTACAGTTAAACGGGTGAATAAAGTTGAAAACATCATAGTTAAAGGATAATTTGAAGAATTTTTACTTTGTCACAATGCTTTCGAAATTCGTTTGCTGGAGATGCATAACAATCGTTTAAATGTGTATACAATCATGAAAGTTTACCTACTTATAGATGAACATCAATATCTGCACCCGGCAAATTCTTGCAGCATGTGTATTTCCCCCAAAAAATGAACCAGGTCATCCAAAAATGACTTTCAAGTCCCTTCAACCAGCTAATATTGATATAAGCCTGCGTAGCCTGATCATGATCTTCCATGTTTGCCTCTATTTCGTTACAAAAGCATCTGTTATTCCACGGGGGAAAACAAATAGGATTAAAGTAATTTAAGTATTAAAGTATTAAATTTAAATGAAACTGTTTTTGATTCAAGGAGGTTGCTTTTCCATTGACGTGGCAAATCTACATGGGGAAATTTCAGCACAGGGGATTTACTCTGCTTTGAATTAATTGTTCCGTTGATGAATTATGTTTGACACTGGAACGAATGAGTCACTACTGCAAATACTAGTGAATATATTGAAGAATGCAGTAGACGATATTGAAAACATATTTAAAGGTGAACATTCACTAAATGTAAATAACTAATTAATAATTGATTAGAGAACAAAAGTGGAAAAAGGTAATTGTCAATGAATACATTTTCCTCATCCTAATACGTTTACGGTATTATACGGCAATACAATTTAATTAATCAATCAATGCAGAGTTCTTTATTGGTGCATTTAAACCCTTGTTCCGTTATGGTTTATTACGTTTTAACCCTTTCCCACATACAACAAATCTGCAGCAAACGACTTTGAAAACATCTAGGTAAAAGCACAGAAAATCCATTTAAATTAAAGAACAATAATTGAATCGAGTTGAAAACATGGTGACAAAAGGACAGATTGCACGTTTTGAGCAATTTTGTCTTTTGTCGCCATGTTTTCAAAAAGTCGTCTGCTGCAGCAGTGTAAGAAAGCGTCTATATGAGGGAAAGGTTACTGCAATAAACGGATGCATCAGAAGTAATGTAGTATCTGAAATATCAACGCATTGACGTTCAACGTTCTTTATTTCTTATTTTTTTAGCTGAGAGGTATCCCTTTTCAAATATAAGGGTTGTTATACCAGTAAATAAAATGAAGAAAGTGTGACAATTGATGGTTGAAACTTGTTTTTTTACGTATACGTAATGAATGAATATAATTACTTATCTTTCACCTATAAGCGAGAGTTGCAAATACTATTTAAAAGGAGAATTGCTCTTGAGCATTATCTACTACTGAACAGTGTTGAAAGAGAATTTAAAAAACAAACATGAATACATATTAACCGCTCGTGAACAAGTTAAGATGACTTTTGTCACCTCTAGAGTATACGATTTTACAGAGACATATCAATCAATATATGTGCATGTCTCTTAATTTGATAAACAATGGGTAAAAAGACAATATTGCTTATAATGAACACTTTGGCACAATGTTTTCTATTCAAATTCGAAAATTTAAATATTTTCTACTTTCTGTTTCAAGTCAAACTTTTCGTGGAAGCTATAATACAGTCACGTGAGTGGTTGTGTTTATTAAATTCCCCTTCTAACATATGAATATTTCATTTGCAGTGGAAAGGCGTGGAAGATAGGAAACGAGGTTCGTGTCTATATTAATCTATTGATCATTCAGAGCAATTTCTCTTTTGGTCACTATGTTTTCAACTCGATTCAATTATTGTTCTTTCATTTAAAGAGATTTTCAGTGCTTTTGCCTATATGTTTTCAAAGTCGTTTGCTACATTTTGTTGTATGTGAGAAAGGGTTAAAACGTTATAAACCATAGCGGAACAGGGGTTTAAATGCACCAAAAAAGAACTCTGCATTGATTGATTAATTAAATTGTATTGTCGTATAATACCGTAAACGTATTGAGATGAGGGAAATTTATTCATAGACAATTACCCTTTTCCACTAATGTTCTCTAATCAATAATTAATTAGTTATTTACATTTAGTGAATATTAATCTTCAAATATGTTTTCAATATCGTCTTCTGCGTTTTTCAAAATACGGTTATTTACTAGTATTGGCAGTAGTGACTCATTTTTGGATCGTTTGTCGTCAGACATCCGTTCTAGTGTCAACATAATTCATCAACCGTTTTCGGAGTAAATACCTTCCTAATAACACAGGTAGCTCCGTCAAAAAAAACTCCGCCAAACAAAATAGTTCCAAAACGGAACAATTAGTTTAGAGCGAGGTCATTCCTCTGTGCGGAAATTTCCCCGTGTAGATTTGTCACGTCAAGGGAAAAGCAACCTCCTTAAATCAAAGACAATTTCATTCAAATTAAAAACTTTAATACTTTAATTACTTTAGTCCTATTGGTTTTCCCCGTGGAATAACAGATGCTTTTGTGACGAGATGGAGGTGAACATGGAAGATCGTGATCAGGTTGTTTGAAGGGATTTGAAAGTCGTTTTGGGATAACCTTGTTTATTTCTGGGGGAAAATACACTTGCTGCAAGGATTTGCCGGGTGCAAAAATTAATGTTCACCTATAAGTATACACATTAACACGAAGCAAACAATTTTCGAAAGCATTGTGACAAAGTAAAAATTCTTCAACTTATCCTTTAACTATGATGTTTTCAACTTTATTCACCCATTACACTGTCATTTTGTCACAAATGTTCTTCGAAATTGGATAAGATAATTCTGGATTAAAAGAGATTTAAAAAGAGGGTTTTGAAAGTTCATTTCCAGTGTTTTTATAACAAACTATTACCCACAACTGCATTGAAAACATTGTAGATGTGTTGTATGTGGAAAAGGGTTTAACCAAATGATTATTGATGAATCTATGTCAAAATCAAATTCGTTTCAGAAAACCTTGGCCTTATTAGCAGAACTGTGTTTCACAGGCTTATGCTTCTCTGCGATAGTAATTGTTTATTTTGATATTTTGCATTTTCAAGAAGTATTTAGTTTCGGTCGGTAATTACCTATTTGGAAGAATAGCATTGGATATTTTTGGGATAGATGTACATAATATTACCATGTGTCTGATTCTAAGAACAGTTAGTACAATTAATGTCATATTGATTGGTTTTCCGGTTTGAAAATATTTTGGAACAAATGTTTCTTGGTGACATTTAAACAAATTAGTAAATTATAATTTTCTTCCTTCAATAACTATCCATTAGGTTACACCTGCAGATTTTACATACTTCAATTACTAAGCTGGCTACTTCCCTGGTATGATTGCCAATTACAAATCGCACACGAGCATTGCAACGTTGGCAGTGGGTATAAAGGAATTGATATTTATAATATATTATGCGAAATTTAGAGAAGTTATTCCTTTTGGGTGATCTTACACGTTCTCGATAATAACTTCAAAAGTCTTCAAAAGTTTCCATCTTAAACAACTTGTAACACATTTAAAATTCATAATTGGTACGATAATGAATTATTATGGAATTAGGAAAAATAAAATCTTAAATTTGTATAAAAGTTTATCATGTTACAATAAGTTTACATATATACTTTATAATACTTAATACTCACCAATTAAACATTTTAGCTCATGATTTGTTCTGTTTTATCAACATGACACTTTGGTAATTCGACATTTTAGCCGTCACCCCACTCTCTATGTCTCGCTCTTGTGATCGTTGCAATCTATTAGTTGCCATGTTACTTGAATTAACTAAGACTGATTCAAATAAGGAGTTTATATATTGCGATATCTCTAACCAACTTTTCTTAACATACATCAACAACTAAAATCAACAACAAAAAAGTATAGCTAAATGATGAATACTTTCAATGGCTCGTTAGACGCAATCATTTAATAGTTATATGCATATGCATCAGTATGCACGTGGAAAAAGTTTTAATTGTATGTGTTCATCACACCCTAGGTTGTGGGTAAATACAACAATAGTACGTCTAACCCTTTTCCACTCGCAAAAACATTCTGGCGTACATGTATACGCAGCAGACGACTTTTAAAACATTGTGGCAAAAGGAGCAATTTCTCTATTTATGTTTTCAACTCTATTAAATTAATAGTATATTAGTTGCACATCCACTTTGCAGGTTTTTTTGTGTTACATATGTTATAAACATATCAATATTACACAATGTTATACTATATAGTGAGCGATTCCTAAGAAATATAACCCAAATAAAGAATGAACTTTTGTAACTTGTCAAAATGTCTTTCGTAACTGACTTAGACACCCCCCCCCCTGAAAACGCATTATAAGAGTGGGCATTGTCGGGGATTTGGATTTGGGATCATAAATAAGTGAACTGTCGCCGTGATTTAACTGAGATAATGTTGTAAACGGCATAAAACCACAATAAAACGTTTTAAAATCAATCAGTATTAATCATGAAACTTTATCTTGTTTCATATGCTCATAATTGGGATTATCCAGTGGATTAGGATGAGATATCATTTGATGCTAAAAGTTCAATTTATAACTTTTCTGAATCCGCCTGGTAACTATGTCGTTCATGAAGAGGGTCACAGAGGTAACAAATTGACAAGCACTTTTAAAAGAATAGAGTTTTGATATTTTGTCATTTTATCCTTTTCTGATGTCACCTCGCTCCTCTTTTTTCAACCAACTGATATGGTTTGAACAATGTTCGTAGAGAGATTGTATTGAGAGAAGGATCATTTCTACTTGATAACTAGAATCGGACAATTTAAATACTGGGCATCTTGCTCCCTTTCTCAGATACCGCACAAACAAGAGTTCTACACATATCTTTAAACATAATTAAGAAATGGACCGCCAAAAGAACATTCCTTGTACTTTTGTTCAGTGGATAAGGATGAGAGGTTATTGAAGCTAAACGTTCAATTTCCCCCTATTTAGATGACACGTGGTTTCTACGACTTTCAACCAATCAATAAGACTTAAAACATGTAGAGAGTCACTGAATGAACAGTTCTGCTAAACTATCTTGAAATCAGACACTTTCATAAGAAGGTTGTTTTAAACTTTTGTAATTTTGCCCTTTTCATATACCGACTGATCGCCGTGTTTAACAATGTATCAATATGGTTATATTTGTAGAGAGTTATCCAATGATAACATTATACCACATTATATTGGTATCAGACAAACTAATTAAGAAGAGAATATTTTAAAAAATTTGAAAACATACGCATGATATGGAAAATCTCTATACATTTTGAATATATTTGAAAACGTAGTGGCAAAGCGGGAAATTGCTCTTCATTTCAAAGGTCGGCTACAGATGCGTCAGAAAGTGTCTGTATATTTGAACTCGCACTCACCTGAGTGTTCGATGTGTTCAATTTGAGAGCTCGGTGTAAATTTGAGTGCTCGGTGTGTTAAATTTGAGTGCTCGGTGTGTTTAATTTAAGTGTTCGGTGTATTAAATGTGAGTGTTCGGTGTGTAAAATTGGAGTGTTCGATGTGTTATATTTGAGTGCTCGATGTATTATATTGGAGCGCTCGATGTGTTATATTGGAGTGTTCTGTGTGTACAATTTGATATGTTAAATCAATCTGAATACACCCCTGTTAACCTCAGTTCCAAAAAAAATATTTCATTCAACTCAACAGAAAAGTGTGAAAAGAATACATCATGTTCTAAAATAGATGTCCGTTTTTGGAAAACTAGTTTCGCTTTAACGCGGAATGAATGTAATTTGAGCGACTTCTGTTCTGTATTACAAACCTTTTCCCAAATACAAACGCACCCTGTCTGTAGCAGAGGACTTTGGTGAATATGGTAACAAATGGAGAAATTGTTTTTAATGTGAAATTTATTTTATTTTAAGACAGCGTCTGTTGTAGATTTGTTGTATTTTGCAAATCCGATCTACGTGTAGTATAGTTAAAATTTATGTATAACGAGATCGCGTCTGTTGTAGATTTGTTGTATTTTGGAAAGTCGACCTACTGTAGTATAGTTATGATTTATGTATAACGAGAGAGAGTCTGTTGTTGATTTGTTGTATTTTGGAAAGCCGATCTACGTGTAGTATAGTAACAATTTATGTATAACGAGATCGCGTCTGTTGTAGATTTGTTGTATTTTGGAAAGTCGATCTACGTGTAGTATAGTTACACTTATGTATAACGAGAGATCGTCTGTTGTAGATTTGTTGTATTTTGGAAATCCGATCTACGTATAGTATACTTACAATTTGTTTATAACAAGAGATCGTCTGTTGCAGATTTGTTGTATTTTGGAAAGCCGATCTACGTGTTGTATAGTTACAATTTATGTATAACAAGAGAGCGTCTGTTGTCGATTTGTTGTATTTTGGAAAGCCGATCTACTTGCAGTATAGTTACAATTTATGTATAACAAGAAAGCGTCGAAGTCCAAGATTCGACTGCACGTTTGTTCTATATTTAGTTTTGTTTGTAAGTGTTAGTAGAAAACCGTTCAACAGGAAAAAGTATTCATTCTTTCCCTCGTGTAATACATCTGTAGCTGACGACTATGAAAACATCGATGCAAACTATGGGTAATTTCTATAAAAATGAAATTATATTTATTTAAATGAGCTAAAATCATTGTGGCAAAATGATAAATTGCTCACTATGAGCACATTTTTATTTCAGTACAATGTTTTCAATAGACGTCTTCTACATATATTTCAATATCTGCCTGCGTTTGAGAAAGTGTTGATCGAATTCAAAGACATTCGGATAACTCCTACCTTAGTAAGAATGAACTGATAAGAATCGATCATTGCAGATAGAACCATGTTTACTTTAGAGATTAAATCATTCGAAAAGTAATAAATTCTGAAAATAAAAATCTTCATTTTTGAGCGAAGGGTCGCGAAGCGATCCGAAAGCTCATAGCATGCCTGCTTTCGAAAATCCAACTTAAAGCTGCAACCACACTCAACCGCGGAAGGATTCGAGATTACTTCATTTGATTGGCTTTCATTCGCATCGCACTACTTTCGACACGCCTTTTTGACCGAGTCCGCCTTCCTCATGAATGAGTTCAAAAAGTAATTCCACTGTGGACTAGATTGTTATCAATATGTACAATGTCAAATACTTTTGATTTCATTCAATATTATCACACTGTAGACTAGTCACCCAGTCACTTTAAACAACAATCGCAGGCTTCGAACGTTTTCATTAATGAACTGTCAGTGTTCACCCTTTACATGATAGAATACGACACAAATGAAGCGGGTGAATTTTGAAAACTTTTCTAGAAAATGTAACAATTACTCAAAATGACTTATTCCTCCCTTTTACACAATGTCTCAAACCTGTAGCATGAAGATTAATTCAATATTCTAGATATCACACACTTTTCTACAGCTATTCTTATACCATTTTCCGCCACTTATCTGCGTTCATGTTATTGGGCAGGGACAATGTATAACCTATATTAGGGGACATTAAGCAGAACACTTTTGAAAATCATTGTGCCAACGCTTCCCGCTTTATTCAGTTAAACTTATTATTCCCATATTTTTGTTTGGATATGTTCCAATTCGCCGGCCTCTAATTTCGGTTTAGAGAAAAGGGGTAAGTAAGTTGTAAAACTATCAGATATCATAAACGGTTATGAGGTCTCCTGTTACTATCTCGATTATATAACTGATTCTCGCTCAATAAGTTCAGAGAGCGGTCATACAGGGCATGAATAAATGGATCTTCCTTTATTCCTTTCCTCTGTGTTTTGAATTAAGGTTTAATTAATGTCTTTCGGATAAACATACACGAGGATAATATAATATTTTGCATAACCTTTTTCTGTATCAAAAGTAGCACTTTCAACAATAAGGGTAAGTCCATATATGTTGATGCAAATAAGATGTAAAATGTGTTACATTCATGTATACAGTCAAATTGTTTCAACAACAATACATTTATCCATGATAATACTAAGGTAGTGATATTGCATTATTTACTGCGAATGGACAGATACTCAAATTATTCTTTAATGTAAATTAGCGCATCTGCGTATTCCGATCAGGATCTGCATTGCACACACAAATTAGTCATAGAAAGTGTAACCCTTTCCCTCATATAGACGCTTTCTGATGCATCTACAGCAGACGGCTTTTTGAAAACATAGTGACAAAAGCAGAAATTGCACAACACGTGCAATTTCTCCTTTTGACACTCTGTTTTCAACTTTTAGTCTTATGTTTTCCATTCAAATATAGAGATTTTTCATTTTTTGTAAACAATATGTTCAAAGTCGTCTGCTACAGAATTGTCGTAAGAGGGAAAGTGTTAAAGGATTTTTTTTTGTAACACAGAATTCATTTGTTTCTTATGTGTTGAACCTAAGACAGGTCTTATACGTATCGTCATGCTGGTTTTCACAGTTACAGCGTCAACATAAATAAAGGTACTTCGCTCAATAGTGCTATCAGCGCTTTGATTAGAAAACTAGTTTCGGTTTATTAATAGTGAGTTTTACCCCTGTTCAGCCGAATTCGTGACCTCTATAATCTATAATTTCATTTTGTAAAAAAAAAAACATTTCATGATTGCGCTATGTATGTGTCTGTCAATCTGTTAAAACAGTTCAGACTTCCCTGTGTAATATGGTGAAATGAAAGGTTATTTTGGGTGTTGTGAGGTATCTCTATCTACCAATTGTCCTGTATGTACATTTGTCGCCTGCCATTATGCTTTTTTTTTAGCTCACCTAATCACTCACCGTCCGGCGTCCGTAAGTACATGTACGTCCGTTTGTAAACAATTTCCCACAAATTACTTCTTCTTCTAAACCAATGGATTGATTTCAAAATAACTTCACATGAGTGTTTCTTAGGTGGTTCTCTTTAAGAGATGTTCAAAGAATTTAATTCCAAGAAGAACGTTGATTGCTGCGGCATCAGAAAAGGGGAAAATTGCCAAAAGTTTAAAAATCTTCTCGTCCAAAAGTACTTGTCTGATTTAAAAATAATTTGGCACAAATGTTCCTTGTGTGACTTTCCAACAAGACTGTTGAAATTATTCCGATCTGATGAAACACATGGCCGCCAGGGAGCGGGGCTCGTTTTCCTTATATGTATGTAATATAGTGAAAACTTAAAAAATAAATCCTGTACTAAATCACTGGCCCGATTTGAAAATAACTGAAAAGTAACAAATGTTCCTTATGTAACCCTCTGCCAAGGTTGTTCAATTTATTTAGATCCGTTGAAAAACATGGCCATCAGGGGTGTTGCTTGTTTTCCTTAAATATATACAGTAACAACTTTGAAAACTGTTGAAGTTCTATTTATTCAGGTGAGCGATATAGGGCCATCATGGCCGTCTTGTTATTTTTTTTTAATTGATAATGCATATCGATCCGTCACTTTTTCTGAATGCCATTACATTTGAACCAAGTCATGCCAACTCCGACCTTCGGAGGATGTGAACTTGATATCGATTACGCTCAGATAATCAGATTACATACTTGAACAGTTATAGACTTTATCATTATGGAGCCCATCATAAATATCATCCAGAGGATTCAAAGATCCTTGTCCGACTAGAAGACGAACAGAGAAGGTATCGGTCGGATCATTTCCGATTACATAACCCCGAAGGTTGGTTTTCGTGTGTAATGGCCAATATACCAATAACGTCCAACTTTTGTTTCCTAATAATCACCTTATCAAAGAGTTTTTTGTTTGTTGTTTTTGTTTTGGGTTTTACAGCTTAGATTCAGATCAGCCTGAACACCTTCTCAGTTTCATCAGAATCTAAACAAGTCGACATAATCTTCAAGCAAGCTTATATAAGTATTATATGAGCAGTGTATATCTTGCTTACACTGTGTGGATGCACAGACTGATGTGAATCTATACTGTTCACAACAGCCAACATACACGCGCTCATATGGCTGAACAATTATAAAGTATTTCTTGTTTCGATGTTTGTTTTCAGGTGTAATATAACACATTCCTGTCAGAAATACATATGGAGACAACAGACATGCATTCGGGGATAGTAGATGACGGTGCAGATTGGTAAGACTCTGTTTAATCGGTCTTTTCGACTTTCAATTATGACGTCTGATATGACGGTTAGACGTTCACAGGTATTCAAAATATGGTCAATATAGTGACAAATCGAGAAATGTTTGCCTTCTTGATGAACCATGCGGTAGAAAAGAGAAACAATGAAGACGCATAAGAAGGAGTAAAATAAGAAGAAAAAAGAAGAAGAAACAAGTAGAATAAGGAGATGAAGAAGAAGATAACCTTTATGATAATGAAGATTTTGGCGATGACGATGATCGTCATGATCATGATTGGGAATCTGATGGTTATATTAATTGATGATGATGATGATGATGATGATGGTGATGTAAACAAATATGCTTGTAAAAATCATTACAGTTATTCATTAATACTCATGCTGACGCTGACGTCACAATTTGCAACATTCCGCAGCGAGAGATTAATCAAATAACGATTTAAAGCACGGTCTAAAAATTATTTATTATACTCCTTTCGCTAACGTACAAATAAATACCGTATTTTTTATGAATAATATTATTTTTGGAAGAAATATTATTAAATGCCAACCCCAACAAAGATTGCTCAGGTACAATATTCCAAAGACCTAATAACACACGTTATTAGGTCTTTGAATATTCTAAAAAAGCGGGTCATTTCGCGTTAAATATTCGCTGCGGAACGTGATTATTGTGACGTCAGCGCATGCAAATTTCCAAATATAATGAACATTAAGCTTAAAAACGCCGGCGTATTTGTCGGTTGGCAAATATTGATGTGGTGGATCACGAGAAAAATCATTTATGAACCTGTCTCTACCTGGGACCAGGTCGTTTTAGACGTTTTTCTGCGGAAATCATTGCCCGAATCGAGCGAGGGCGTAAAACCCCGTTGCACACCTTGTCATTATTATTACACTATATGGACGTATAGAGGGGCTATTTATAGTAACACGTGTGGGATTTCCCAAATTACCATTACGATCATTTTTATCAAAGCGTATAGACAATATAGAGATACTTTTTGAGTATTTTAACGAGGTATTGTGTGATTTTTCGCATTCTTTGCAGTAATAGAAATTCGGACGCCTGTGGAACAATATGTCAATATTCCTTTTACTTTACACACGCGTGTAACTTCACCGTTAGTTGGTTTATATCACCGGAGAAACTGCCATCTAATACACGTACCGTACAATTACCTGTTTCGCTGACTTGTCTTATCAAAATTCTTTTAACAACGTTGAAAGTTTGAAAATGAAAAGAGAACAATCAAATTTTGGATTAAATAATGTACATTTATGTTAAAAGTTCAACCTCCTGAAAGAAACTCTGTTTTTTAATTTGCTTATACTCTCGCGCCAAAATTTAACATAATTGGTTTCAACAATGGATACATCTGAAGACTTGACAGTTGTTTAGGTCGCTGCTTTCTATGAGAAAGTCCTAAGACGGACTGTGCACTGTAAATGTTGAATTGGCACCTAACAGTTTGATTGAGTACTATTATGTGATTACTTTCTCATTAGTTCCTTATATGAAACATTAGTTATAACTGTCATGCTTAGCACATAGTCTCTGCGAATTCCATTCGAAGTCGTAAGAGATCGGGTCTGTTCGCAAAATTACGATGGAAACTACATCAAACGGAAATCGCCGAGTTGTATTCAGTTACATCGGGGAACTGGAAGTAAATTTGTTGACAACTAGTGTCGAACACATAATTTGGAAATGAAAAAGTGTTCATCTTCAGTTTCTCTTTATTTATCAATATTTCCTTAAGTCGTCTGTTGCAATACCAATTAGCGTCTGTACGGTGGAAATTCTAAATGTTGACGAAATTAAAAAACATTTTTTTTTTTTTTCACTTGGTATAACTCTGGTACTAGCATAACCAGTTTCTACAATTAGTTTTAGTCTAATAATGCATAGGTCACACTGTAACGGTATGATCAAACTTTTGAAAACAATACAAACATATTCGGTGTTCCGATTTTGACTATGGCGACCAATTCTCAATTATAAACTTCTAACCTAAAGGGAACATTTACTGAATCAGAAAATATTCCACGAGTCAGTATGCCTCATCAGCACGAATAGAAACCTGACTCTGAAGAATGAGGAAGATGCGGTGAGAGACCTAGAGAGCATTGACAAGGAGGTGAATGTGGTGGCCATTACAGGCTTATACAGGACCGGCAAGTCCGTACTTCTCAATCAGTTGGCCAGGAGAAATGATGCAGGTTAGTTTATATCTAAGAGTCTCGTAATCATAACCAGTAAAATGAGTACGAAATGAATATTTATACATCTGAAAATAATTGGACACTTCTCAATTGACTGCTAATATAAAGTCAATGACGTCAGGAACTAAGGTAGATCACGAAGTTTAAATACTCTACGATACTACTTGATTTTAAATCGGTTGCCAAACAAGCGTTCATATTATAGTACTTAAACATTCAAAAACAATAGTTAAGAACATAGGCTTTTAATCAGGCTCGATGTCTGCTGCCTGCATAGTTACATGTAACCAGTACTCACGCCATTAGCGTGAAAAATCCCGGCACATACCGCTCATCACGAGATTTGAACCGGGACCTTTGGTGCGATATGTCGACGCTCTACCACTGCACCACTGGGTATTACCAGTACAGATATACAATAAGATTACAATGATAACTCTTCCCGACTTGCTGAAGCATTTTAACCTGTTTACAGTAGAAGACAGCTGAAAACATTGTGATAAAACGAGAAATTGTTCAGAATGAGCAAATGCTTTTTTTGCCACAATGTTTTCAATTTTATTCAATAATGATACTGTCAAAAAGAGATATTTTACATACGTTGTTTCAAATGTTTTCAACGAAATCTGCTATAAATGTGTTGTATGTGGGAAAGGGGTAAAATGTTTATCAGAACAAAACCATTTTTACTTGTGGCATTCGTTTTCCACCAGCAGACGTTTAAATAGTCTATGTGAGAAAGTATCCTATCGCCTGGGAAGAATTGTGTGTTGATTACAAGTGAGAGAAAGCCAGGAAACACAGGCTAATTTAACTGGCCGTCGTGGTATGACTGAAATAGTTATTAAAATGGCGTTAAACTCTAATCGTTCAGAACAGAACCGTATCTTTTAATCTCTCGGGTATAAATGTTGCACAGCATTGTATAATGAATATTGATAAATACACCTATAATCAATAAATGAATTGAATTCAGTCCCGTTAACATTAATCAATCAATAATATCGAGGTAATTGGATATCATTTTTAGACATAAGGAGACAGCTTTTGAATATGAATGAATGGTGGGCACTCAATCCTATTTGTAAATGTAGTAGTGATCACGCACCGGGTAACATGTACTTTTAACCTTGCCTTTAAATTGATAATGTAGCAATGCTATGATAAGTTATTATTACGATAAACTGAACGTTATTGCCTTGGACAATTAACAGTTGTAATTGTATTGTTTTTATCAATTCTCGTATTTGCGATCAAATTATAAAAGTATTACTAAATACTTTCCATCTGATTCGGAATAATTTTTGAACCAACGAAAGAGTAAATTTTGTCCTAAGACGCTTTCCTTTGAGCAGCATTCTGAAGCCTTGTTTGTACTTCCTTTAGTATTTAAATAGATAAAATAATTATCTTTTAATTTAATACTTAAAATAGAAAATTACAAATCGTTTGTGAGCTCAAAAGTCTATTTAATTACCGAGTAAAAGACCTAAGAAACGAGAAATTGCAGTTTTACTGTTATGCCGTTGTACGTTAAATCAAATCAATAAGCATCTTCAAATGAAACGTTTAAAACGAAACAATATGAAATTGAACAGTGTGGACAACTATGTAAAACACCAATTGACTAAAATGACCGTAAACATAACATTTATAGGCAGCCCAGTGTTTGGTGTGGGACATGACACGACCGCAATGACTACTGGCATATGGGCAACCTGTATGCGACATCCGGAATTCAAGGACCAAGTTTTAATGTTGTTGGACACCGAAGGTTTAGGGGACATCAAAAAGGTACACTTGATTTTATAATTTGGTTCAATCTCTGCTGTTGGCACCAATGTGACCCGATGAACAAATAGTCCGAGGATAGCCATGCTCCAGCTCGAACCCTTTTGTTTTGTAAGTAACCACTATACCACGTCACTTGCAAAATAGAATTTCAGTAGTAAGGCTTTATGGGTATCCTCATATACAAAGACGTAGTTACTCATTTGTCGCTTTAGAGAACACATCGCTATGCCACATAAACCATTTTAAAAAGAAATCGATACATTTTTGAAATTTTGCGAAGATTGTATCTTCGCATGAAGAGTTCTTTATGGGTTGCGTCAGGTTTTCAGGTCACGTGTTGCATATACGAACAACGAAACCTCATGTGAGTTCGTGACATGGACCATCAACGGTATCTAGAGTTATCACCTCCATTTATATATCGCTATCACAATTGAGTAAATAAGTAAATATACAACTGATTTTCGTAAAATCTACAGTGGACCATTACAACTTGATGTCTGAAATCGATACAAAAATAATGAATCAAACTACATTTTAAGTTTGTGGTCGACAAAGCGGCTGTCTTTCTATAGCCTCTTGTTTGCTGCACCAGTTCAAAAGGCCACTGTCCTTATTAGCGTAAGCCTGATCCTATAATGTCATGTCAGGGGCATGTAATTTCAGACTGTTAGTTAAAAGCCACAAGTTTCGTGACAAATTGAGATTAAACTCCTTTTTTTGCAATAGTAAAGTTATATCACGGCGTCAGTTTACCTATTTATGTTCCCTGGGGAAACAAACCAGTACTATGCTAATAAATGTGCCTTGAACAAGGGCGCTCCGTCGTGACCGCCGCCCCTGTGGATCGAACCTGGAATCCCCGGTTCCAAATCCTCAACGCTAACCGCTTGGCCAAATCGGATTTGTCTCGAGACAAAATACCCGTTGTGGATACCGATTGGAGATATCACATGACCACTTTTAATCTGACGAGGCTCGTATGCTTTGACAGGGAGATCAACAGCATGACAACAAAATATTCACCATAGCAACGCTATTGAGCAGTACCCTCATTTACAACATCATGGGTCCATTCAACCAGGATGCGCTGGAGAAGTTGACGTATCCTTTAACTGTTGTTGAACTATTTGACTGGTTAGTTGTTACCATGAAAGGTTGGTTTTATGCGTAACTTTTTTCAGTGTACATTAGCAACTCTGCATCAGACGACTTTGAAATCCTAGTCGCAGAAAGATGAAATATCTCCAAAAATGAGAGCTTAATATTTGAATAGAATTGAAACCATTTTTGCAAAATGTGAAATTGGTCAATAATTTCTTCTTTTGCTACAATGTTTTAAAAAGTCGTCTCCGCTACAGAGGGGACGGAAAACGTCTGTTTGAGGGAAGTGTTGATTTTTATCATTTTACAATATAGACCTGATCTTGTCTTCTGTGCAATGCCATATATTACCATGACGTACACGAATGTTCATCATATTTTTGATTTGTTTGATGACCAAAAACATGGTTATATAATCACGGGTTTCCGAGTTTTCGTTTGAGAAATTTTGGAAGAACTCAACAAAATCGCGTTCTCATAAATAGCCTCTCTATATGGATTAATATTAAGAAAAGGTAAACATTCTTGTTATAGTATACGAACCAATTATGGAGACTATATTGCAACACTGTCTTGTGCTTTTTTCTCAAATGCCTATGACATAATTGACAGTTTTAATGTAATTTAAATACATGCACATCATAAAAGTATCAATATTTGTAATGTTTTAACTGACACCGAGATTGATTATCATTATTTTAAACTACGAGTTCATAGGCGTTCATCTCAATAACCGATAAGTACAATAATATACACTTTTTTTGCTGACATAACATGTTTTTTCAGCATGTCAAATATATGTGGTAACTGTCTTTTACAACACGTGTCCCCTCGCTATAACGCAAAATGCATTGCCTGCCATTTACTTTTTCATTTGCATACAACATCTACTTGAGGGAAAGGGTTCAGAAACCTGCCTGAACAGGTCTTGACAAGGCACTTCCGAGCCGTTTATCGAACATGGGATGTGCCTCAGTTAAAATCACATGAACCATCACTGGACGACATTGGACGTCTTACACGTTCAGAAAGTCTACGTACAGACGTCAGTTTGTGTTTGTGAAATACGACCGGTCTTTGGTTGAAATTTTAATTGTATCATAACCACGGCATAGCTAATGTTTATCGACAACGTCGTGGTAAGCCGTTTCCAGACACAGGCAGCAATACAAACTATCTTTAGACTACAAGATATACATGTCATCAAACTAGCCATGCCAAAGGGGTTTACGCCGCTTTCAACGTGTTTTCAGTTATATCACGGCGTTTCCTGGTTAAGTTACAAGTACTACCAGTCGTAATGCTAACCCCGCAACCCTGAGCGCCAATGAGGGCAGCAATTACTTCCATATTAAGATATGACTCAGACCTCCCGGGCCCTTTACCACTATATCACCGAGGAGGGTCTAAAGGAGGATGTGTACGCGCTATTTACGAATGTGTACATTTCAGTTTTACCACTTGACTTTCATAAAACATAAATGTTTTCCACATCTATTTGACGATCTTTATTGAAATAGACATTATTTAAGCTTATTATCAATATTTAGTGTAAGTATCTCATTTCATCCCGTGTTACTTATAAGTAAAACTTATTTCGGTAGTTAGCACATTTTCTTATGTATTTGCCTGCTTTTACACAGCAAACCACTCGCAATGTTAATATCTTAAACCTTTACAAGCCAAAAAGACGGTACAGCCTACCAACTCGAAATCAGAGTCTGAGCCTTTTTGTCGACGGCGAACATTCCTCTATCTCGCCGAAAAACTCAAAGCTTTAGCAAAGCTGTATGATTATATCCTTAAATATAAAACACATCTCGATTGTATTGGGTTGCACAATGAACAATCCACTCTACTGTATACGTTTTTTACTTAACTATCAAAACTAGGTGACGATTTTACGGGATAATTGATTGATTAAAGTTTAAAGCCGTTTTCAATAAATGTTCAGTCATATTACGTCGGCCGGTTCATCTCTCCTTGTGCAACCTTGCGTACTCACATACAAACTTCATACATAACACTATTAGCCAGCAAACATAACGTAATATTAACTTATAACCTTTGCAAACCATATACAAAGACGTTAAAGCCTACCAACTCGGAATCAAAATCTGAGCCTATTAACTAATTTCTATTTTTCAACTTTTTTTCACTGTCTTAACCATTTTTGAATGTACATTGGTGAACATCAACCATGAGCTGTTTATGCTAAAGTTGAAAACCAAATTTCTGTTCTGTTTTGTTGTGTATTTTTCTTAACACATCCATAGTTTTATTGCCCAGATGTCAGATAATGTAGTGTTGTCGGGAAAACCAGAAAACGAGGATACGATTATAAAATATGCTTTCCCAGCATTTGTATTGTGCATGCGAGACTTCTTTTTGGACATAAAAACCAAAGTTGGAGTAATCATGACATTAAACGAGTACCTTGAGGATTGTCTTCTCATAAAACGAAGCGATGACGAACTGTCGGATGCAAGATATAACGCACTTAGAAGGGCGATAAAGAGATACTTTAAGCGGCGACATTGCTTTAGATTCCCACTTCCAACGGCAAAACTTGATGATCTGAAGTCTTTAGATATAACATCATCTGTGACGTTTTCGGATGAGTTCCAGGCGGATTTAACGAAATTTACGACTTTTATACACAAGTGCAAACCAAAAATGATGCTGAATGGACAGAAAACTACAGGAAAAGGTAACGTTAAACTAGAAACATAGATTGATTACTGGTAATGTAACATTAAAATAGATAAATAAATTTATGACAGGTAATGACTGATTAATGACTAATCCAAACATGGTTTGATCGACACTGTTTGCTTTGACATATTTAATTATTTAATTAGATTGGCAACATGATGAATACAATATTCTTTCTGGAAATGCTAGATTGATTTAACCAGGTTTTGTGTCATTTCAACATCATTTCAGTTATAATGTCTGTACATTAATGCGTTATATCTGTATGACTAACCAATTCTAAAGTAGGAATCCAATACTAGGCTAAGAAAGGTGCCTGATCCAAGGGCACTGCACTTTCCACATATATTCAAACCAGAACCAGAACCAAAATGGCGACTAGATATGTAACCTCCACTCATATATTTCTATCGCATATCTATCAAATTATATATATATAGCAAATATGCAACTGATTAAACGTAAACGCTTCAGTTGAAAAATTTGGAATCAATACACAAATAGTAAATGAAACTTAATTAAGAGTTTGATATGATAACCGGTTGGATCACACTGACGAAATTATAGCTTCTTGCTTGCTAAATCATTTCTAAGTGGCACTGCCATTATTGGCCTATATCTGACGCTATAATGTAATGGTGATGTCAGGTTACTTCTGATAGCAGAGAGGTTGGCTTACAATTAAATCGTGCTCATCACTCGGTCACGGTGTCTTACAATAACAATGTAATTAGGCCATCTGTAATTTGTTATTTATAGCACTTGCCTCCGTGGCTCGAACCTACGTCCAGTGTATTAGTGAGGGTAATGTACCGTGTGTTGGAGACGCCATGATGTGTGTAGCGGATAAGCGGAACCAGAAGCTTATAGGAGATGCAGTGAAATCGTTCACATCAAAAATACAGACAATATCTATTCCGGAGCCCAATTTGGAAGTGTTTGAAGTCCATTTCAAGAAATATCTGAATGAGGAGATAACTGAGTTTAAAGAAGAAATAATATTTGACGAAAAGGATCTATGCCTCAAGGAATTAAAGGTAACTGCTCTATCACCGGATTACAGCTGATTACAACTGATTACAGGAATTGTCCTCTTTCTACTTTTAATATCTGAGCGGTTCTCTGCGAATACCTGCCTGCGTATCCATGCCAGTTGTTCCAAATAAAAACCTTTTATGACTGAAAGTGCAGAGTCTGATCAGATTGCATAAATGTGCTGGCTGATCTGGTCTACACTGGTCGCAAAACATCGGTTGATTTTCGCAGATCACCGCTCATCTATTTGTAATGTCAGTGCTGTTTTACCAACGCATATGTACGCTAGTTGATACCTTGTAAGAATCAGACACACTTTGATGCCAAGCAATTAACGAATATAAACCAAATGTTCTTTTTTCACAATATTCTCAACTCTATTCAAAGTATTCGTTTGAAAAGCAGACAAGTCCAAAAATAATATATTAGGATTCTATAGTTGTGCTTAAGTTTGTGATTTTGTTAAAATGATTTAAGTAAATTGCTTGGATACACAAGCTTGATCACAAACATATCATCTGCTTTTATTTTTCAGGAAAAAACTTGAATGGCAAATGATTGTTACGCATAACACGAGCATTTTATTCCAAAATGGTATAGATGAATTGGAGAAATTACACAAAAAAAATCTCAAAAGATGTAGATCGTGGTATATTCACCCACAAAGAAGGCTATACAGCGTATAGAGATGCTATGGGCAGACGTGATGCGTATTTCAAGACTTTACCGGAAATATACGGAATGCAGGTTAGACGGATGGTGTTTTACTGTCGCTCTAATTCTTTTTTCTAGGTTTTGTTCATTTATCCTGTAATCAGCGAGTCAGCCGTAAGGATTATCCATAAATCATGAACGCCAAGGAGGGAATTCCATTTCTACCTTGTTTGTAGTATTTGTATGACCCGGTCGGGGTTTCAACCTGTGACCAAGGTTAGATGGCTACATCTCTATAATGATATGTACCTAGGTTTCCTTTTTAGTTTAATTCGGACATAGCTAATTTAATTTAGTTTCTCATTTGGCTATACAAAAATATTGATGTGCGACTGAAGGAGTACAACCGTTACCTGTGTAGACACAAAAGTTATGTCGGCCAAGAAACACCATCTGGCACTAAAACATCCGAGTTTGTTGGACCAGAATTCTAGACATCACAGTCACTAAAACAGCAAACTGCTAACAGTGTTGGTGATTTACTTTAATTTAAACCTACCGTACATACAACGTTATAAAAGAATACAGTGAAATTCAGATCGTTTAAAGTTTACAAAAATAGTTCGAGAAAAATACATTTGACCCGCCACGTACTATTCTGAAACTTCAAAGCACAGCAGAACTAGAGATTAAAGCTGAGCCGAGATGTCGTTGATATTTATATATGGATGACCCCTTAACATTCTCGTGTAAATTTTGTGAACGATTGAGGTCCAGAGCAGACACTACCCTTTCCCACATGGAGTAAACCTGTGCACACGACATTGTTAACAATAAGTGAAAACCATGGAAACCCCTGATTAATTAAAGAACAATTATACTTTTAAAAAGTGAGTCTTTACAGATCCAGGTTGGGAATAGAAGCATACATATTGCAAGTCTTTGGTATTTATGTGTTTTGTTTTTTAGAAGCCAGACATTGTTTGTGAGTTTAATCGCTTGAAAAGTGCGGAAGGATAAAAGGTTCTAGCTGACGTTGTTGCTGCTAGGAAACAGTCTGATCTGGAAGGTAATTATTTAGATAACCCGTGTCTCTATTCACATTGTACATCTTTGAAGGTTGATATGTTTAACTCTTTCTCTCCCTCTCTTTCTGCTTTTCTATAAGGAGGATTTGTTATAACCTCTTATCTGCTATGTCGTTTCTTTTGACTCATCTGTAGCAGACAACTTGTGAAAACAGTGTGGCAAACGGCGTAATTGGTTATAAGGAGCAAGGCGTCTCCTTTACTCACTATATTCCCAATTATATTTAACCACCAACATGATTAAGGCGCTTGCTAACGCCTTTGAAGCAGAAGACTTTTGAAAACATCGTTGCGTAAGGTGAAATTGCTCATGAGGAGCAACTTCTCCTTTGACCGAAATATTTCGTTCTCAACTTTTTTCATTAATCATACTTTCAGTTATATAGATTTTCAACGTTTTTCCCTAGATGTTTTCAAATTCGTCTGATGCAAATTTGCTGTTTGATGTAAAGGTATAATAATAATATTTGGATTTAGACAACTTTACTTGGCATCCACACAATCAGGTATGTGAATTACTGAATACTCCTCGAACAGTCTCTGTAATAGCATATGTTAGTTTTTCGAATCTATACGCATACTGTACCCTCAATGTCACTTGTATTTTCCATTGAGTCAGCTAGACACACATATGGAAAATGATATATGGGAAGTCTTGAAGAGACAATTATAGAGGAGCAATTTGAGCTTCAAATCACATTTAAGCTATTTCTAGCTGGTATCTCAAATAGAGCAATGTTGTGATAAAAACAAAAATGTTGTTTTTGTTCAATAATAGGTTGAAGATCTTTCATTTTCGGCTTATACTACCCTGTCTAAGATGAGTAGTTTTGGACCGAATGATTCTATATAATGCGGTAATATTTCACCTTCATTTTAGGGCCATTTTAACCGCACACTAATTCACAACACACAGTTTGTATGTTCATTAACGGCATCCGAGGTCCAAAACCAGTTAACGTATTTAATTGAAGGATTCCGATTGTTAACACATATGCAGTTTTTCGCTTATAAGTCAAATGTCATCTGTTTACATTATTTGCATCTGGATGTTTTTAACCTAGATAAACCATTTACATAATGAACGATGATCACGGATAATCAAACCTTAGCGTAACTATAACACCTGTGGAAAAAAGGCTGTCTTAACCTTAACCAGAGACATATACATACATGTATTAACATGTATCTGGCTGAACCGTTGTTAAATAACCAACTGAATACTGTTTTACAGAAGTTTCTTGATTATATGAGTATGTGGTGAACAGTGCAGAACCAGATCAAACTACGCGGACGCGTTGGTTGATAGTGGTATACACTGGTTGAAAACGCCTTGCAGTTGGATTTGCAGAGCGCCTGTCTAATATATATGGTACATATTTTTCAGGCGATGTCCAAACACTGAACAAACAAGTTAAGGAACTAGAAAGCCATCTTAAAAAACAAGAAGAAAATGGAAAAGTATGTGCGATTTTCCTTTTTTGATGTTACTGTTTGAGCGGAGGTTGTGTCCTTTTGTTTCGTCCGATAAAAATCTGCTTCACTTTTTGAAAGCCAGGTTTTGAAAATATATTCTGAATCATATTATTACTTTAGTAGAGCTAAAAAATGTCAAAGTCTATTGCGATATGTATAATTATTTACCTGTATATGCAGTAGTGTGTATTGACCTTCTACTTTGGAAGATCAGTCTGATAATCACATGATGACAAACAAGGTCAGCTCATTCGGCAAATAAATTTTAGCGTGCACGTACGGGATTGGCTTATTCAGTACACATGTATAATAGATTTTCATTTCAATATATTGCATTAGACGACTTCAGTCAAACAACAATCAAAAGCATTCAAAACAAACAGTTTGACTACTGAATTGCATAACGGCGGATTCCAAAATATGTACTGGAAAGAGTCAATTGGATGCTGGAGGCAGGATATCTTAGTGAAAAGAATGAAATATAAGTTGAATCATAAGTCAATTTGTATCGCCTGCGTTGACAGGAAGACACTTTAGGGACCAGGGTCAAATTCAACCAACTGTACTTCATCATTTTTGTTTCCCTAATATTTCGTTTAACAAGAATAGTGTTACCTAGAACTAAGTTAGGTAAGTGGAATTGGACCTTTCTTTTTACATTTATGTGTTTCTTCGAACACCATTGTTATAATTAAAAATTGCAGGCCTCGTTGGATGAAATAAAAAGAAAATATGATGCCAAGGATGAAGAACTCAAGAAACTAAAGGTAATAGCCGATAGTAATCAGCAGTTTATCTGTCTTTAATATTTAAAAGAATATTTATTTTGTTTGTTCATATCGTTTTCGATACTTCAAATTTTCAATAAATTGGAAGCGTTTTTGTTGTAAGAGTAATACCTTCATAAACAAATAATATAAGCACACAGCTCAGTGCGGGTTTTGAATAACTTTATAACAAAGGGTTAATTGTCTACGAAAGGTGACTTGTCTTTGCAAGATCGGGATCGGACAGACTATATCTGATATCAGTTCTTAAATCTTACTTACATTGCAGATCTCGGTGAATGAATTGCAACGAAAAGATACAGGCAATTATTTCCTCAAGGTAATGAAATCCTGATTCAAGATATTTCTTTTTATAATGGTATAACCTTTCTATTTATAATTATTTAGCGAGAGGACAGCGTTCGATATCCTGTCGGTTCATACCAATGACCTGAAGTAATTGAGCTGTGTATCTAGATTTTACGGGTTATGACTAAGATGAGTTTGTGTATCCGCAATATCTCACTGGATCTTTCACTGCCCGTTTACATCTTATTTAGTCCTAGATGCAGCTAAATATGAGCCGTTCCACGATAAAACCAAGATTGTGGACTCTGCGTAAAGTATATACCCGGATCCGCATAAGCATATCCTGTGTTTGTTTTGTTTCATGAATCACTACTCCGTTCCTCTATCCCCCTGAGACAGAATGTCTCGGCCCAGATTAGCATGAGCGGACCATAAAAGAAACTTGCATATAGTAGATGTTAATTGTGACATGTATAATTATCAACCTGTATATGCAGTAGCAAGTATATACGTTCTACTTTTGAAGATAAGTCAGATAATCACCTGATGTCAAACAAGGCCAGCCCATTCGGCAAATATATGTTCACGTGCACGCACGGGATTGGCTTATTCGATACAAATGTAGAATAGATTTTCACTTCAATATATTGCATAAGACGACTTCAGACAAACAAATATTAATATACATAAAAAAATAAACCGTTTGACTACTGAGTTTCATAACCACGGATTCCAACATATGTACTGAAAAGAGTCGATTGGATGCTGGAGGCAGGATATCCTAGTGAAAGTATGGAAATACAAGTTGGATCATATGTCGATTTGTATCGCCTGCGTTGACAGGAAGACACTTTGGGGACCAGGGTCTAATTCCATCAACTATACTTCATCATTTTTGATTTCCTAATATTTGGTAAAACATGAATAGCACATAGCACTAAGTTAGGTAAGTGCAATTGGACCTTTTTTCATTACGATGAAACAATTATGTGTTTCTTCAAACAACATTGTTATAATTAAACTTTGCAGGCCTCGTTGGATGAAATGAAAAGAAAGTATGATGCCAAGGATTTAGAACTTGAGAAACTAAAGGTAACAGTCGATAGAAATCAGCAGTTTATAAGTCTTTTCAATTTAAGAATCTTTTTTTCTTTTTCTTTTTTTCGATATATTTCAAATTTTCAATAAATTGAAAGCGTTTTTAGTGTAATAGCAATACATTTATAAACAAATAATATAAGCATACAGCTCAGTTCGGGGGTTTGAGTAACTTTATAACGAAGGGACACTTGTTTACGAAAGGTGACTTGTATTTGCAAGATCGGGATCGGACAGACTATATCTGATATATGTTCTTAAATATTACTTACATTGCAGATCTCTGTGAATTCAATGAAAAAAACTGAAACAGACATTTACTTCCTCAAGGTAATGGATTCCTGATTATAGATATTATCTTCTTAAACATGATATAATCTTACTATGTTAAATGATTTTGCGAGCGGACAGGGTTCAATATCCTGTCTGTTCATACCAATGACCTGAAGTAATTGAGCTGTATCACGACTAAGGTGAGTTCGTGTATCCGCACAGTCTCACTAGAGCTTTCACTGCCCGTTTACTTATTATTTAGTACTAGATGCATCTATATAGCCATTCCAGAAAACAAAAACCATTGTTGACTCTACGTAAAGTATCTACCCGGATCAGCCTAAGCATGCAGCGCAGGATAACCCTGACAGACATGTTTCGCCTCCTGTGGGTTTTCTGTTTCAGGAATCAATACTCTATTCCCCTGAGACGGAATATGTCGGCCCGGATTAGCATGCGCGAACCGTAAAAAAGACACTTGCGTACAGTAGATGTTAATTGTGATATGTATAATCATCAACCTGTATATGCAGTAGTATGTATTGACCTTCTACTATTGAAGATCACTCAGATAATCACCTGATGTCAAACAAGGTCAGCTCATTCGGCAAATATATTTTTACGTGCACGTACGGGGTTGGCTTATTCGATACACATGTAGAATAGATTTTCATTTCAATATATTGCATTAGACGACTTCAGTCAAACAAATAATCAAAAACATTAAAAACAAACTGTTTGACTACTGAGTTGCATTATCGCGGATTCCAACATATTTACTGGAAAGATCCAATTGGATGCTGGATGCAGGAATTCCTAGTTAAAAGATGGAATTACAAGTTGGTCATATGTCAATTTGTATCGCCTGCGTTGACAGGAAGACACTTTAGGGACCAGGGTCTAATTCCACCAACTACATGTATACTTCGTCATTTCATTACGTAGATATATGTATGTGTTTCTTCGAACACCATTGTTATAATTAAACATTGCAGGCCTCGTTGGATGAAATGAAAACAAAATACGATGCCAAGGATAAAGCACTTAGGAAACTTAAGGTAATAGCCGATAGTAATCAGTAGTTTATCTGTCTTTTCTATTTAAGATTTAATTGTTTTGTTTGTTCATACCGTTTTCAATAATTCAAATGTTCAATACATTAAAAGCGTATTAAGTGTAAGATCAATACCTTCATCAACAAATAATATAAGCACACAGCTCAGTGCGGGTTTTAAATAACTTTATAACGAAGGGACACTTGTCTACGAAATGTGACATGTTTTTGTAAGATCGGGATTGGACAGACTTGATCTGATATCAGTTCTTAAATATTACTTACATTGCAGATCTCGGTGAATACATTGAAAGATAATGATGCAGACATTGAGTACCTAAAGGTAATGGAATCCTGATTCTAGATATTATCTTTTAGAAATGGTATAACCTTTCTATGTAAAACGATTTAGCAAGAGAACAGGGTTCGATACCCTGTCGGTTCATACCAATGACCTGAATAAATTGAGCTGTATCTACGTATTACGGGTCAAGACTAAGGTGAGTCTGTGCATCCGCACAGTCTCACTACAGCTTTCAATGCCCGTTTACTTCTTATTTAGTCTCAGATGCATCTATATATCCACGAGAAAACCAACACTGTGGGCTCTGCGTAAAGTATCGACATGGGTCAGCATAAGCATGCCTCGCAGGCTAACCCGGACAAGCACTTTTCGCCTCCTGTGGATTTTCTGTTTCAAGAATCATTACTCTATACCTCTATCTCCCTGAGACGGAATGTGGCGGCCCTGATTAGCCTGCGCGGATTGCGCAGTCTGATTTGGGGCGATACATTACGCAGAGTCTAAACTGCTGGTTTTGTCATGGAACGGCTCATATGTAAACTTAGCGCCGTAAGCTATCGCCAATATACCTTTATGTGGCCCCCTTATAGATAATAAAAAAGACCCTGGCTTGTCAGAAGCAGCTCAATTGTAGTGGTACTCGCGGTTTGAGTTCTATATTAATTGAAAATTTAAGTTGTTTCAAACAGTTAACATTTATTCAGAGGTTGAGATCTTAGAAAAATGAGTAAAAGTCATAAATTAATAACATGGTAATTCTCGTTAAAGCTCGGTTTCTCCTTCACCTTGTCGATATTCTGTACACCATTTTACCCTATTGATTTTCTAAATAAAAATATGTATAGCCCATTAGGGGGAAAGTGACTTGTAAGTTGTCTAAAGAATAAGTGTTACGCTAGTATTCGAACTCAAGAATTGGTATCTCAGGATCAAGATCCAATGTAGATATTATTATTCCATCTAAATTGGACTACTAAATGAGTTCCTTCCTTATTTCCATGTAAAACAACAGCTGTCAGAATTTCTTTTAATATCATATAGTCTGAAAATGATAACATTTCAGGGGTTTGTTTATCTTTTTGGGTAAACCTTATCAGCAGACATCGTTGACAAAAGAGAAATTGCTTATAACGAAGAATTTTCTATTGCCGAAATATTTCAACTGCATTTGATAATTATACACTAAAATATGAAGATTTCCATCTGCTACAGATTTATTTTATGTGAGAAAGGGTTGAGCTAGTTTCGAACCTCGTCGTGTCTAGCATTAACTAATTTGTTCGACATCGTACTGGGTGCAACGGAAATAAATACGGATTTAACTTGAATGTCAGTGTTTCAACAGTTTCGTATCGCCCGCTTTGAGAGGAAGACACTTTAGAGACCAGGGTCCAATTCCACCAACCATACTTGCCGCTTACTTATACTTACATACTTAATGCATATTTCATCATTTTTGTTTCCTTAATATTTAATTAAACATGAAAGGTGGAATGTAATTAAGTATTACTTAGCACTAAGTTAGGTAAGTGAAATTGGACCCAGTTATCCACTGACGTCTGTTTTTGCTTGCAAATAAACATTTATGTTTTTCTTCGAACACCATTGTTGTTATTAAACATTGCAGACCTCGTTGGATTACATGAACAGAATGAATGATGCCAAGGATAAAGAACTTAATAATCTAAAGGTAATAGTTGATATAAATCAGCAGTTGTCTTTTTCTGTTTAAGAATTTAACCCTTACCCTTAAAATAAAACAATGAAATTAACGATTTTCAACGATTCAATGTAAACCTTATCATATTTTCACTAATAGCGCGGAATCTATTTACCCCCACCCCTCCCCAACAGCAATATTGGAATGCAATTAGATGGAGACATACGTCCACCGTTTTCATTGAGACCGTTTGGCTGTAATTTTACCATACATTATTTAACCATATACCCTTTCCCACTCATGACAAATCTGCAACAGACGACTTTGAAAAACGATAGGCAAAATGCAAAAGAAAATCTCGTTTATTGAAAGTATAATTATTGAAGAGAGTTGCAAATATTGTGACCAAAAAAAAGAAATTGCTCGTTGTGGGTTATTTCTCCTTTTGCCACAATGTTTTCGAATTTCGTCTGCTACAGAGGAGTAAGAAAGCGTCTGCATTTGGGGAATGGTTAGTCGGTTATGCCTGACGCAGTTGAACCACGATAGCTAAGTTGGTAGCCACTACAGTTATCAACTAAGGTCTTTATTTCGAAACCCTGCTTTGCCAATCATTCTTTCCAGTGATTGTTAAAAGACATAGCAATAATGACTTGGGATAACATCCGAAGCAGCTCGAATGAATGAGATCAACTTACAATCGCAGAAGATTCGATTCGGAACTAGATATATATAAAGATGGCATGTATACTTTAATCATTCTCGGGATCTATTTCCGAAAATGGCCGAAATGGCGATTCATACGTATATAGTATTTCTATATCCATTGCAGGTCGATTTTCAACACTTGAAGGATGAATTTGAACAAGAGACTAAATCGACAAAAGCTAAGATTGGCCTGATGGGAAGCAAAAGTAACTGTAACATATTGTAAACGATGTTACACTGAACATTTGGAATTCGTATAGACATTACTCGGACATATTTGTTCTTTATATGCATAAGCGGTCACTCTTACATGCTGCTTTGCTAAAGTGCTATAATTCAGTTGTTACAATGCCACTAAGTGTGGGACTACATCGGAAAAGCCTCTCGAACGTTTCACAATTTCTTAGGTCGAACTTAGTATTGGGAGTGTTATATGTAACCCTTCGTCTGACACCCACGGTTGTTGCCTCCGCTATCCTCGAACCTCACCCTTGGACATTTTTTCTCTGTCGTTTTGCCGTTTTGACAGATAGCCAGTATTGTTTCTGATTGGATCAAACAGTCAATTATATCGTAATAAAACTAGTATAGGTTCAATTTAAAAATGGCAACCTCATTTGAAATTGAATATACTCTGGCATGCAAAATGTTTAAAAACGACACGTTTTCGTCAGTTCGTGCATTTATCATAGAAATAGATGTGTTTTTATCAATGGAGACAGCCGGTTTTATGTTATTTGTACACAATTGGAGAGATTACATGTAAGCTGTCCAATTAGCGGTTGAGTATTCGCCCTGAAATTTTATTAAAGTTTTGTCTTGTCTTGTCTGTCAAAACGGCGAAACAACAGTGAAAAGTCCCACGGGTGCTGTTGGAGCATAACGGAGTCAACAACTGTGGGTGTCCAATGATGTATGTAACCTACATACATGTATAAGGGGACATTTGTACTGCATTGCTAGATATTTAGGTTTTGTAGCGATTTTGTAGAGCGTTCCCCTTCTTACCAAGAGGTCCCAAGGTGTGAGTCTCGGTTAGGTCCTGATTCTAGATATTATCTTTTAGAAATGGTATAACCTTTCTATGTAAAACGATTTAGCAAGAGAACAGGGTTCGATACCCTGTCGGTTCATACCAATGACCTGAATAAATTGAGCTGTATCTACGTATTACGGGTCAAGACTAAGGTCAGTCTGTGCATCCGTACAGTCTCACTACAGCTTTCAATGCCCGTTTACTTCTTATTTAGTCTCAGATGCATCTATATATCCACGAGAAAACCAACACTGTGGGCTCTGCGTAAAGTATCGACATGGGTCAGCATAAGCATGCCTCGCAGGCTAACCCGGACAAGCACTTTTCGCCTCCTGTGGATTTTCTGTTTCAAGAATCATTACTCTATACCTCTATCTCCCTGAGACGGAATGTGGCGGCCCTGATTAGCCTGCGCGGATTGCGCAGTCTGATTTGGGGCGATACATTACGCAGAGTCTAAACTGCTGGTTTTGTCATGGAACGGCTCATATGTAAACTTAGCGCCGTAAGCTATCGCCAATATACCTTTATGTGGCCCCCTTATAGATAATAAAAAAGACCCTGGCTTGTCAGAAGCAGCTCAATTGTAGTGGTACTCGCGGTTTGAGTTCTATATTAATTGAAAATTTAAGTTGTTTCAAACAGTTAACATTTATTCAGAGGTTGAGATCTTAGAAAAATGAGTAAAAGTCATAAATTAATAACATGGTAATTATCGTTAAAGCTCGGTTTCTCCTTCACCTTGTCGATATTCTGTACACCATTTTACCCTATTGATTTTCTAAATAAAAATATGTATAGCCCATTAGGGGGAAAGTGACTTGTAAGTTGTCTAAAGAATAAGTGTTACGCTAGTATTCGAACTCAAGAATTGGTATCTCAGGATCAAGATCCAATGTAGATATTATTATTCCATCTAAATTGGACTACTAAATGAGTTCCTTCCTTATTTCCATGTAAAACAACAGCTGTCAGAATTTCTTTTAATATCATATAGTCTGAAAATGATAACATTTCAGGGGTTTGTTTATCTTTTTGGGTAAACCTTATCAGCAGACATCGTTGACAAAAGAGAAATTGCTTATAACGAAGAATTTTCTATTGCCGAAATATTTCAACTGCATTTGATAATTATACACTAAAATATGAAGATTTCCATCTGCTACAGATTTATTTTATGTGAGAAAGGGTTGAGCTAGTTTCGAACCTCGTCGTGTCTAGCATTAACTAATTTGTTCGACATCGTACTGGGTGCAACGGAAATAAATACGGATTTAACTTGAATGTCAGTGTTTCAACAGTTTCGTATCGCCCGCTTTGAGAGGAAGACACCTTAGAGACCAGGGTCCAATTCCACCAACCATACTTGCCGCTTACTTATACTTACATACTTAAAAGCATATTTCATCATTTTTGTTTCCTTAATATTTAATTAAACATGAAAGGTGGAATGTAATTAAGTATTACTTAGCACTAAGTTAGGTAAGTGAAATTGGACCCAGTTCTCCACCGACGTCTGTTTTTGCTTGCAAATAAACATTTATGTTTTTCTTCGAACACCATTGTTGTTATTAAACATTGCAGACCTCGTTGGATTACATGAACAGAATGAATGATGCCAAGGATAAAGAACTTAATAATCTAAAGGTAATAGTTGATATAAATCAGCAGTTGTTCTGTCTTTTTCTGTTTAAGAATTTAACCCCTACCCTTAAAATAAAACAATGAAATTGACGATTTTCAACGATTCAATGTAAACCTTATCATATTTTCACTAATAGCGCGGAATCTATTTACCCCCACCCCTCCCCAACAGCACTATTGGAATGCAATTAGATGGAGACATACGTCCACCGTTTTCATTGAGACCGTTTGGCTGTAATTTTACCATACATTATTTAACCATATACCCTTTCCCACTCATGACAAATCTGCAACAGACGACTTTGAAAAACGATAGGCAAAATGCAAAAGAAAATCTCGTTTATTGAAAGTATAATTATTGAAGAGAGTTGCAAATATTGTGACAAAAAAAAAGAAATTGCTCGTTGTGGGTTATTTCTCCTTTTGCCACAATGTTTTCGAATTTCGTCTGCTACAGAGGAGTAAGAAAGCGTCTGCATTTGGGGAATGGTTAGTCGGTTATGCCTGACGGAGTTGAACCACGATAGCTAAGTTGGTAGCCACTACAGTTATCAACTAAGGTCTTTATTTCGAAACCCTGCTTTGCCAATCATTCTTTCCAGTGATTGTTAAAAGACATAGCAATAATGACTTGGGATAACATCCGAAGCAGCTCGAATGAATGAGATCAACTTACATTCGCAGAAGATTCGATTCGGAACTAGATATATATAAAGATGGCATGTATACTTTAATCATTCTCGGGATCTATTTCCGAAAATGGCCGAAATGGCGATGCATACGTATATAGTATTTCTATATCCATTGCAGGTCGAAATTCAACACTTGAAGGATGAATTTGAACAAGAGACTAAATCGACAAAAGCTAAGATTGGCTGGATGGGAAGCAAAAGTAACTGTAACATATTGTAAACGATGTTACACTGAACATTTGGAATTCGTATAGACATTAATCGGACATATTTGTTCTTTATATGCATAAGAGGTCACTCTTACATGCTGCTTTGCTAAAGTGCTATCATTCAGGGTTGTTACAATTCCACTAAGTGTGGGACTACATCGGAAATGCCTCTCGAACGTTTCACAACTTTCTTAGGTCCCGGAAATTCTAGGACGGACTTAGTATTGGGAGTGTTATATGTAACCCTTCGTCTGACACCCACGGTTGTTGCCTCCGCTATCCTCAAACCTCACCCATGGACATTTTTTCTCTGTCGTTTTGCCGTTTTGACAGATAGCCAGTATTGTTTCTGATTGGATGCAGTACAATGGTGTACTGCGTCAAACAGTCAATCATATCGTAATAAAACTAGTATAGGTTCAATTTAAAAATGGCAACCTCATTTGAAATTGAATATACTCTGGCATGCAAAATGTTTAAAAATGACACGTTTTCGTCAGTTCGTGCATTTATCATAGAAATAGATGTGTTTGTATCAATGGAGACAGTCGGTTTTATGTTATTTGTACACAATTGGAGAGATTACATGTAAGCTGTCCAATTAGCGGTTGAGTATTCGCCCTGAAATTTTATTAAAGTTTTGTCTTGTCTTGTCTGTCAAAACGGCGAAACAACAGTGAAAAGTCCCACGGGTGCTGTTGGAGCATAACGGAGTCAACAACTGTTGGTGTCCAATGATGTATGTAACCTACATACATGTATAAGGGGACATTTGTACTGCATTGCTAGATATTTAACTTTTGTAGCGATGTTGTAGAGCGTTCCCCTTCTTACCAAGAGGTCCCAAGGTGTAAGTCTCGGTTAGGTCAGTTCTTTTATGACTGTTTATTTATATATATATATATATTGTTAAGTATAAAATAAGTCACACATTTGTCTAAAAAAAAAGGAAGAAAAACAAGATTTCGGAGAATATTGTCTTCTATGTGATAAAGAAGTTTACTTTTAACATCATTTTGATCAGGTCATATCTTCTATGACTGTTTATATATACATATTGTTAAGTATGAAATAAGTCACTAATATGTTTAAAAACAGGGAGAAAAACAAAATTTCGGAGAATATTGTCTTCTATGTGATAAAGAAGTTTACTTTTAACATCATTTTGATATTGATTAATGAATTAAACTTATCGTATAGAAGAAAAACTCTCCAAATTTGGTTTTTCTGCTAATGTATATATATGTTTGGTTGATTTTTGATTTCTGATTTTAATGATGTTGACAAGACGATTTACAGACAGTACACGTGCTTTTTACAAGTGTTAGAACTTACGTATGCACACTTTGATGCACGCACGACTTCTTATTCAACTTGGGTTTCTAAATGACAATGATCGTTTACAAACACAAATTCATTGGTAGATTTACTAAAATTATACTTTCTAAAAATGACTTGAAACACATGTGTTAATTTAATCAATTGAAAGAGATGCCTCAAAATTGCTATTTATTATATTTCATTAGTATCCATATGAACAATGTAATCAATTATGAAAATATGTCACTGATTTTGGGAAGATTTAGTTCATGCCATATCTGGGAGACAGGTTTAAAAGTACATGTATAGACATACAATGTAGTAGATCGGGAAAAACTACTTAAGATCGACACGAGCTGGTGAACATCTAAAGTAATTTAAACTATGGCAAAGTTGAATGGATTAAATTGTGCTCTTGTAAAGAATAGTGTTAAACAACATCCGAGAGGAATATGTCAAGCATAAACATAATGAAAATAACAAAAACAACATGAATGGAAAGAACTATACAACATATGTACATTCAGTGGATGTAAGATTAACCCGAGAATACAAAGAGTGCTTTTTCCGACAGTAGATCATAAAGAATGCGAATGAAGCACGTGACAGTCATACTATGATCTGATTGGTTGACCTTAGCCTATCGTATGTGAATTAATTATGTGAATATGAATAGTTTAGATCAATCGTGCGGACTTTAGGGGACGCCCCAACACCGCCCTGAAACATTCATGAATTACTTTATGTTTTAACATAAAAAATCATAAATGTATAGAATCCTTAATTAATGAGATTGAGTTTAAGACATTTGTCCGAAGGCAATGTAACTGTAACTACCATTCGATGTCAAGTAATAACGCTACACGTTGAAATTGTAGCAGAGATATTTGGCAGATACGAATGTAACATGCATTGTTTATTGTTCATCTAAAGCTGGGCTTTCGTGTACTTGGACTTTACCATAGTATGTACATACTGATTTGATTGTACCTCTGCTATGACAGACATATGGAACATTTTGGTTGATCTCAAATTGACTTTATGCTTTATATTGCTATAGTGGAAACTTAATAAAACTTCTCCTCCGAAAATGTCAGGCCGATTTTCAATTAATTTGATCTCTATCAGATTCCTTCAAGCCATGTTGATTAAAAAAAGACATGGCCCCCAGGAGGCAGGGCTGTTTTGCCTTAAATGGCTATAATGAAAACTTGAAAAATCTTCTCCTCCAAAAGTGTCTGGCAAATTTTTCAATAATTTTGTAGAAATGTTCCTTTGATAACCCTCTGTGAGATTCCTTCCAGCCATGATAATTGGTAAAATAACCATGGTCGCCAGGAAACAGATCAAATCGGTTTGCATAATTCAGATGAGCGATCCAGGGCCATTATCACCCGCTTGTCTTTTGTACAGTTAAACCTGTACAAAAGACCACCTTGTTGTAGCAATTCCCTGTTTAAAGCACCCACACTTTTAGTTACCCAATTATAATGTTCTGCTTAAATGACCCTGCAAATTAAGATCACCTGTGACCAGTGACCAGATTGTTGTCTTCCAAAGGGCTGTTTTTATACACAGGCTCCCTGGATGATGTTTCATCTCAATTGGCCAAATGACTACAGTGAAGAAGTCGTTTAAACAAAACGTTTACACACGAAGGGACCAGCTAATAAAGACACCACTGACCATTTAACTAATCGACCTAATTGCTTTCTGAAGGATCTATAGATACCTTAATGTTATGTTATGTCCTTCCTGTAATCCAGCTTCTATCATGCAATGATCACTTGTGTTTGTGTGTAAGGATATTAACCTTTACGACTTAAACTAAAGATGTGCTTTTATAACTGCAATACCTATATACTTATTATGCCTTCGTAATATTTGAAGGAATATAATATCTTTAACCCCTTTCATAATAACGCTGTCATTTTAAGAGATTTTAAAAAATGTTGCCTAAATGATTTCAAAACCGTCTGTCAAAGATTATTTCTATATATGCAAGGGTCAAAATCGTTCTTGTGGGCAAGGGTTAAAATCGTTCTTAATGGGCACGTAAAGTAAAGTTTCAGTAGAATATGTATATGTTCTGATGTAGTCTCACCTTAACACTCCATATCCGCAAAAATAAAACATAGATGCATGTAGTATTTAATTAACTGTTGGGTTTAAACAAGAAGTGAAGCCCACTAATGTGAAAGCTGTCTTATGTGAATTCAAAACAGGGGTACAACAATCTGTCTTATAGTCTGGTCAATCTACTTAAAAAAAGGGCCAAACCTGGAAAAAATTAGGACACAAATGAAACCTAAGAGATCATCATCTAAAACTATTCTAGTGTCCAAAAATAAAAAGTTCCCAAAAGTTCCATTGGTGGAAAAAAAAATATTTGAAGGTCAAGGTCACTCATGAATTGATGATATTTGATTTTCTTCGTAACTTTTCAAATACCTACGTTATATAAAATAGCTTTAATATTTTTTTTATATATATATTATTTATTTTTTTGATGAAATAAGAGAAAAGTTATGGAGTTACCATATTTTCATTGATTTGATAAGTAACCTTGACTTTTTATGTAGGTCATGGCCATGTTTTTTAGTAAAATTTAATTAAATTTACAAAACAAAAATCAGTAAATCTTTTATTAAACACATTATTTTTGTTATATTTATCATTAATATCTATTAAATCATACTTATTAGTTATTCTAATAGTATGAAGGCTAACATGTATTCTAACATCTTCAATTTTCTAAATCTAACATGTTTTTTGCAATTATAATTACCCCACCCACCTAGTTCAATCATAATCTAAATAAGTTACCTATCTTGTAAAACACACATACACTAATAAATAACAAAACTATTTGTTGACTTATTATGTTGAAATATCTTGTTGATGATGCGTAATGTATGTAACAGTGATCCGGGTTTTAGACATGATCTTTTTTAACAAAAGTTACTTCCCCTAGAGATGAAATGATGATTGCAGACTACAATTGACTCAGCCCTCTAATGTAAGTAACTGTGTTTTTAAGGACGTTATTATGTATAATACATATATGGCAATGATTTTTGTTGATGTTTGCTTTAATTTAAAATCAAAACAAAAACGTTTTTAACAAAAGAACTCTATAAAAGAGTCCTATTTGTCTGTTTTCAAAAAGTGTAGTAGTGTTCGGATAGGACCAGTTTTCGGATATACACATAATTATCGTTGGTTATTATACTTTAGAATTTATTTATTTACTTTCAAAATATTCCATTTTTTTTTCTATTTTATTATCACACTTAGTTTATTTAATAATTTTTTATTTTGCTTCTTTTCAGAGTAACTGACAGAGTAACCAGATGTGTATTAAAAATCACCAACACTGCATGAATGATGAAACTACAAGTGAAATTCACTTTTGAATAGGTTTGTGTTTTAATAATGTTTTTAAATGATACCAATCAAACAACGATACATTATTTATTTATTAATAAACATTGTCAGTTATATAATCATTATTTTTACAATTAAAGGCAAAGTAAATGAAAAAAAGTATCCGAACATTTTTAAATAACCTGTTCAGATTGAAAAGGTCTAATTTATTGGAAAGTGACAAATTAAAATTTCAAAAAAAAAAAAAAAAAAAAAAATACACATTGAAATTATTGATATTGACTTTACGTAACACTATATGATGTAAATTTGAAATGTATTAAATGGGCATGTGCAATTGTTTCAGGAATGGAGAAACTTGTGTGTGTTTTCTGCAAGGAAGGCATCGGGGATGAAGAATCGGCTGTATTAGGTGCCAAGGGCTGTGCAAGTATAAATAACATAAGTCAGGAGAGAGGAGAAGAACTTAATGTGCAGGAAGGACATGCTGCTCATAAAAGATGTCGCAAAAATTATTTATTAAATCGACAACCGAATAACAGCAAAAAGAGAAAATCCACTGAAAGTGATACAAGCTCAAAAGTATTGCGATCTTGCAGACAATTCAACTACAAAACTGACTGTTTTTTCTGTACTAAGACTATTCCTACTTACCACCTAGCCGGGAAAAAAACTCCTGAAAAGTCACATCAGGTGAAAACAAAAATATTTCAAGAAACAGTAAAAAGTAAATGTTCTGAAAGAATGGATACATGGGCAAATGAAATTTTAGCTAGGATAGAATATGCACAAGATTTGGTGGCTACTGAAGCAATTTATCATCAATCGTGTAGTGTCGCATTCAGAAGTGGCCGCGACATTGGCGATTTGTCAACACAAAATATAAAAAGAGGCAGAAAGTTAACATATGATCGAGAAGCAGCTTTTCTTAAAGTTGTTGTATTTCTTGAAACAAGGGAAATTGATCAAGTGACATTGCAGGATTTAGTGCAGCTTATGAGTGAACATTTGGACGAAAACAGTGAACCATTCACAAGTAAACATATGAAATCAAGACTGATAGAACATTTTGGAGAGAGACTTTTTGTTACAGATGAGAAAGGAAAGAAATGTATTCTTACTCTTCAAAGAACAGCATCATTACTGATTCAGTCATTGTACAAGGAGTCAAAAGATAGTAACCCGGAAACTCAAAAACAAAACATTATTGAAACAGCTGCGAAGCTTATTAAAAATGACATAAAAGATATGAAACAGTGTAATGAAATTTATCCAGATGTGACAGATATAGAGAGTTCTGAAAAGTGTATGGCATTCATACCAACTTCATTGAGAATCTTTCTAGACAAGCTCATTTCAAGCAAGCAATGTACACTGAGAATTGCTTCTGTTGCTCATGCAATCATACAGGCGACCAGGCCAAAAACTATTATTGCTCCACTGCAGTTGACATTAGGTGTTCAGTTGCATCTCTTGTTTGGTTCAAAGATGCTCATCGAAATGCTTAATGAGCTTGGCTTTTGTTGCTCATATAATGAAGTGCAAAAGTTTGAAAAAAGTGCTGCAGTGTCTCAAACATTTGATGAACCAGATTTAAGTGGAAATGAATTTATCCAATTTATGGCTGACAATGTTGATCACAATGTCAGGACGCTAGATGGTAGGAATACATTCCATGGAATGGGAATGATGGCCACAGTCACACCAGGAATTTCACATAAGAGACAAGTGAGGAGAGTTGCTGCTTCTCTAGAAGACATTGCTGTTGTTGGTAGAATAAATATACACTTCAAAGGTCCAGTTCAGAACACTGATTTGACATACCCATACCTACCCGTGGCACTCATGGAAGACACAGCATACAATGTTGACATATTGTGGAAAATGTCATGGCTTCTACGGCCCAAAACACCTTTATGGAACGGAACAATGCAGATGATTTATGATGGAAATCATCCAGGAGAATCGTCTACGATATTCCTACCAATAATTGACATGGACCCAACCAACGAAACATGCATATACTCAACGCTTCATTACATTGCCGGACTGTCCAAGAAATTCAATACTCTACCAGTAGTAACATTCGATCAGCCGCTATGGTGGAAAGCAATGCTTATTGTGCATGCTGAAGACGAGGGAAGTTATGTGAAAAAGACAGTTCTAAGACTTGGAGGGCTGCATATTGAGATGAGTTTCTTGGGTGCCATTGGACATTTAATGACTGACACCGGACTGAAGGAAGTTCTTCAGACTGTCTTTGCAGATACGACAGTTCCACACATGCTGAATGGTAAAGCGTTAAGCAGAGCAATCCGAGGGCATATGCTTACGGAGACTGCTTTGACGGCATTGATTGTTTCAATGACATTTGATATTGATATACCAAGGATAGGCAAAGAACCGGAGTCCGGGCAGCAAACAGAGGACACAGAGCTCACTTCAGTCACATCTGATACTGAAAACATTGAAGCCAATGCACATTCTGACGAGATACACATAAACACAGAAAGAAAGTTACTTGAAAACGCAATGGAAGTTCTAGACAAATTAATGAACAAAACAGTTGATCTTGACGAGGCTGTAAAGTTCAAAGAGGTAACCCATGTTGTCAATTCTCTTGAGACAGCAATCCACAGCCTCAAACTATATAGAACAGCAAAACTATGGATTCAGTATATGGATATGCTCGACATTCTAAAACAATTCATAAGAGCAGAACGAATCGGAGACTGGAAACTTCATCTCCATTGCATATCACTCATGCTACCTTACTTTGCTGCTTGTGGACGCAATGCATACACAAAGTCAGCTACACTGTATCTCCACAACATGTGAATTCAAAAGTGAAAACAACAATATATATTATGTGAATTCAAAACAGGGAACACCAAGCTATCTCATGTGAATTAAATACCGGGTAAAGCAATCCCTTATTTGAGTTCAAAACAGTGAGCAACAACCTATTTATGTGAATTCAAAACTAGGTAAAACAATCTATCTTATGTGAATTAAATACAGGCTTCAACAAGATTTCTTATGTGAATTCAAAAGATAGAACAAAACAGGAGTACAGCAAGCTATCGTATGTGAATTCAAAACAGGGAACAACAATCTAGCTTATGTAAATTTAAAAGAGAGAACACAATTTATCTTATATGAATTCAAAACAGGGCAACAACAAGCTATCTTATGTGAATCCAAAACAGGACACAACAAGCTATCTTATGTGAATTGTTTTACCCTGTATTTAATTCACATCCGATAGCATGTTGTTCCCTGTTTTGAATTCACACAATATAGCTTGCTGTACCCCTGTATTTAATTCACATAATATAGCTTGTTTTACCCTGTATATAATTCACATCTAATAGCTTGTTTAACCCATGTTTTGAATTCACATAAGATAGCTTGTTGTTGCTCTGTATATTATTTCACATAAGATGGCTTAGCTTGTTGTACTCCTGTTTTTAATTCACAAAAGACAGCTTGTTTTAACACTGTTATTAATTCATATAATAAAGCTTGTTTTATCTCGTTTTGAATTCACATAAGATAGCATTGTACCTTTGTATTGAAATCATATATATTAGGTTGATGTACTCCTGTTTCGAATTCACATAAGATCGATTGGTGTTGCCGTGTATTTGATTTCACATACGATAGCTTTTTGTACCCTGTTTCCAATTCCCATAAGATAGCTTGATGTTCCCTGTTTTGAATTCACACAGACAGGTTGTTTTACCTCTGTATTTAATTTATATTATAAAGTTTGTTTTATCCTGTTTTGAATTCACACAGACAGGTTGTTTTACTCCTGTATTTAATTCATATCAAATAGCTTGTTGTTTCATCAAATAGCTTGTTTTACCCTGTATTTAATCATATAACTTTAGCTTGTTTTATCCTGTATTGAATTCACATAAGATAAATTGTTGTACCCCTGTTTTGATTTCATATAACATAGCTTGATGTACCCCTGTTAAGAATGCGTATAAGATGGCTTGCTTGATCCTGTTTTGAATTAACTTAAGATAGCTTGTTTTAGCCCTGTATTTAATTCATATAATATGGCTTGTTTTATCCTGTTATGAATTTTACCCTATAATAATTCACATCAATAGCTTGTTGTTACCCTGTATTTAATTCATATCCAATAGCTTGTTGTTGCCCTGTTTCGAATTCATATAAGATAGCTTGTTTGATCTTGTTTTGAATTCAAACACAATAGCTTGTTTTACCCCTGTTTTGAATTCACATAAGAAAGCTTGCTGTACCCCTGTTTTGAATTCACATAAGAAAACTTGCTGTACCCCTGTGTTGAATTCACATAAGAAAGCTTGCTGTACCCCTGTTTTGAATTCACATAAGAAAGCTTGCTGTACCCCTGTTTTGAATTCACATAAGAAAGCTTGTTGTACCCCTGTTTTGAATTCACATAAGAAAGCTTGCTGTACCCCTGTTTTGAATTCACATAAGAAAGCTTGCTGTACCCCTGTTTTGAATTCACATAAGAAAGCTTGCTGTACCCCTGTTTTGAATTCACATAAGGAAGCTTGCTGTACCCCTGTTTTGAATTCACATAAGAAAGCTTGCTGTACCACTATTTTGAATTCACATAAGAAAGCTTGCTGTACCCCTGTTTTGAATTCACATAAGATAGCTTGTTGTACCCCTATGTTGACAGCTTTCAAATTATTGGGCTTCACTTCTTGTTTCAACCCAAAAGTTTAATCGGATACTATCTATGTTTTATGTTTGCGGATATGGAGTGTCATGGCGAAACTATATGAGTTCATGTACATATTCTACAGAACCTTTACTTTACGTGCCACAGTAAGAACCATTTTGACCCTTGCACACATTATTGAACAGGGTTGAAAACATTGTTGCAAAAGGACATTGCTTATTAATTTTTTCAAAGGCCGTCTGCAGCAGATGCATCATCGTGCATCTGCAAGAATGAAAGGGGTTAATAAAACGGACAATTGCATGATGTTAAATAATATATTCTATCAAATATTACGTTAAGGCATAAGAAGTACATATGTATATAGGTATTGTAGTTATAAAAGTACATCTTTATTTTAAGTCGTAAATGTTAATATCCTTACACACAAACACAAGTGATCATTGAATTATAGAAGCTGGATTACAGGAAGGACATAACATAGCATTGAAGTATTTTAAGATTCTTGAGAAATTCCAACAAACAAATGGCAACATAACATAACATTGAGGTATCTATAGATCCTTGAGAAAGCAAGTAGATCGATTAGTTAGATGGTCAGTGGTGTATTTATTAGCTCGTCCCTGCGTGCGTAAACGTTTGGATTAAACAACTTCTTCTATGTAGTCATTTGGCCGATTGAGATGAAACTTCATAGGAAGCATCCTCTGAATGTCCTCTCCTAAAATCATTTATTTTTGTTTTGAATCCACGCATAATTCTAGATTCCATGGCAACCGAAAGAAAAACTTTACAAATCTTCTCCTCAAAAACTGGTTGGCCAACTTTCAAATAAATTGTGTAAAAATGTTTTTTGAGTGAACCTCTATCATATTCAATCAATTCATGTTGATAGGTAAAACCAAGGCCACAGGGGGTGCTGTTTTGCGTTATATGGCTAAAGTTAACACTTGGCCTATCCCCAAATCAATTTATAGAAATACTCCTTGGTTGTATACACAATTCCTTTATGCCATGTTGATTGGTCAAACATGATCAAAAGGGGGAAGCAGGGGCAGGACTGTTTTGCCTGGTATGTCTAAAGTGCTGTAATGTTTGACGTGTGCAGTGACAATGACAATGATGACAATGACAATATTTTATTGACATGAGGCCACCGGCTCATAACAATTATGTTTACATCATATAACATTTTCACACAGCACTTGTTTTACAGTTTACCTTATATGATATGTTAAGATCTGTCTGTATTGAAAGCATACGAGAATGAAACAATTGGTATCTTAAATGTGGTTTATATAAAACCTTGAAAACATTGATGCGAAATGAGAAATAAGTTATTTTGAGCAGTTTCTACTTTTCCCATCATGTTTTGAATTAGTATCTACGATAGAAGCATATTTTATTATGAAAAAGCTTAAGGTTTACACATAGACATAGGTATAAATTATGTTATCACGTCGTATAACAGTTGATTCATGTACTTATAACTTTCTATAATATATACATATGCATACGTTTTGTTATAGCATTTTAAATTCACTGCTGCATATAGAAATAACATATGGGAACTTCGATCTGATGGAATTACATATCTAGTATACACCGACATAAAACTTAATCATGTGACTTAAATTCATACCAAACACCTCTTCCTTCGTTCAAAAGCATAGTATATATATATATGTTGCAAGAGATTTGATTACCGACTCGTTTTTAGACGACATAAGTAAAATGAACCTGTTATACAAAATGGGATTACAGTACTTAAGCGGTATATAATGATTTCTCAAACTCGCATAACATGTACAATGCATAACAAAATAATATTCGTCTTCTATTGCCTGAGCGTCACATAACTTGCATAACATATCGGGATATAAGACGTTATTACGTCTATACTTGTCAACTTGTAGAGAATGTGATCCGTTTCGTAAACAGGACATAGCACGCCTGAATTTTCTTATAGTAATGATTTCTAGATATTATTCAAATTCTTACACCAACTTGTATTGTCTATAGTGACTTAATTTTGAACTATTATCAATTTTGCTGCGCCAGTTTTGTAAATACTGCTCTCGAGCCCTTGTTACAAAAGAGTTTATAAATACATTCTCATTATTCACATTTTGGCTCTCCCATACGTATCCGAAACCATTGCTTTGCAGACATGATCGTAGCTATGTTACCCAATTGATTTTACCATAAGCGTCTTCGTTTTTCAACATTATATAACACTGTTTTGGATATCGTTTATCCAGCGATGCTGGCCATCTTCAACCGATTGATGTATAGCCGATCTATGTCACGTCTCAGAACATTTTATATTATGTCGAGTCGCGATAACTAAGCCGGTAACGGTGAGGGCTGTCGATTCAGGTATCGGGAATTCGATTCTCGTCTCGGTCATTATTTCTTTCAGATAATTGACAAGGTTCATCTTCCACCAATAGGCTTAACACGCTATGTTTGAATATAGCCGAATGCATATGAAATACTGGTGTGAAACAGACAGGAAACGCATATGTAAGTGAACTTGTCTGTCGTGACATAACTTAAATACTGTCGTGAAACAGACAGGAAACGCATGTGTAAGTGCACTGGCATGTCGTGACTCAACTTAAATACTGTCGTGAAACAGACAGGAAACGCATGTGTAAGTGAACCGGTCTGTCGTGACACAACTTAAATACTGGTTTGAAACAGACAAGGAATGCATGGGTAAGTGAACTGGCTTGTCGTGACTCAACTTAAATACAGTCATGAAACAGACAGGAAACGCATGCGTAATTGAACTGACCTGTCGTGACTCAACGTAAATACTGGTGTGAAACAGACAGGGAACGCATGGGTAAGTGAACTGGCCTGTCGTGACTCAACTTAAATACTGGTGTGAAACACACAGGGAACGCTTGTGTAAGTGAACTGGTCTATCGGGACTCAACTTAAATACTGGTGTGAAACACACAGGGAACGCATGTGTAAGTGAACTGGCCTGTCGTGACTCAACTTAAATACTGGTGTGAAACACACAGGGAACGCTTGTGTAAGTGAACTGGTCTATCGGGACTCAACTTAAATACTGGTGTGAAACACACAGGGAACACATGTGTAAGTGAACTGGTCTATCGGGACTCAACTTAAATACTGTTGATAACGGCGTTAAATACCAATCAATTAAGTTATGTTATGAAGCACACCACTGGTTAACAGACTTCCGTGACCTATTGACTCGAAGAGATCCTAATAAAATTGTACATTTGCGCAGTTTTGGCAGAGTTTCTCTTTTTGTTTGAACATCTATTCAATCGTTTGTTCAGCTATGTATTCAAAGCTTGTGAACTCAAATCGACAAAAAGAGAATGCGAATGTGATTATCAAATAGTCATTAATTTAAAGCGAGATGCATACATACGTTTTGCGAAAATATTTAATGTCGAATTATTTCAGGTTTTATGTCATATAATGAATGTAGGCCTATATAAAGATAAGCTGTGAAAGAATCATACATGGATTTGTAAATCAATAACAATGATGGCCACAGTCTTGGCCCTTGCTTGAACCGTTAGAGTCGGCTGAATGGGTCTGACCAATTGAAGTCAATGCAACTCTTGAGCTCCAGCAGGTGAGGTGGTATCGGTTTTATACCTTGTATATTTTTATATTTTTGGACTAATACCATCTTTCCTGTTCGCCGCGATATGACCTCCGCTGTTGAAAGTGGCGTAAAAAAACGAAAACTGTTTTACCTTTCATGACTTCACCTCTGAAGAGAAAGTCCCTCTGCAGAAAAACACGTCATACTCCCCTCATTACTATGAGCATATGGACAAAAGACTTTATACATTCGGAATGGAATGGGAATAAACAGTGTTGGGTAGAGGAGAAATTGTGCATTGTGAGTAAAAGTGTCTCCTTTTCCGACAATGATTTCCATATAGGTCTCCTTCAGAGCTGTCAGAACGTGTTTCTATCAAGGAATATATACTAATCTCTATAGAACGACACCTCCGTACACGCACTTTTCTGTTTCATGAATCGTTACTGTATACCTCTGTTCCCCGAAATGGAATATGGCCCGGATTAGCCTGCGCAGGTTGATCAGGGTCGATACATAACGCAGAGGCCATTATGTTGGTTTCCTCGTGGAACGGCTCACATAACTCTCTTCATTGGTGTACCGAGGAGAGGCATCCCTGTGTTAAACTCACAACATATGTTACCATCAATCGGAACTTTTTCAGCGTCGATGGAAAAATTTGGAAGTTTGGCAAATAACAGATTCAGGCGAGTCAACAATATATTGTTTCTTCAATATAAACAAAACTACAACTGTAAAATAAGTATAGAGGTATACTCTAATGAAATAAGCAAAACTTGGAACCGTTGATATTCTTCGGCCCACAAAATAAAATATGTTATGATAAAAGTAAAATCTTCTTTAACCTATGTCCACATACGGACGCTTGCGGACGCCTTTGCAACAGACGACATTTGAAAACACTGTGACAATAAGAGAACTTGCTCAAAACGAGCAATAACTTGCTTAAAATGAGCACATTTTTCTTTTGTCCACAATGTTTTCAACTTTTTCAATAATTATACTTTCATTTATAGATGATTTTCACGTTTTAGACTAAATGTTTTCAAAGTCGTCTGCTGCATATTTGTTACATGTGAGAACAGGTTAAACGTCTTTGAATGGCTTTCTGTGAAAACCAACCATATTGCATTTGCGACCTGTGTAGATTAAGATCCAAACAAAATTATTGAGTATGTATGTATGTGTAAGTAAGATGGGTCATAATATAATTTGGTAGACTATTATCCATACACTTTCCAAATGTTTAGCTTCTTAATTATATTTCTTTTGAAACAGTTTTATAGACACATTGGGCTGGGTGTAATTTATTACGTTTTGTACTTTTGTATTTTTTATGTATATACACATGTCACTATAATACAAAAAAGATTAACTGTACACAATTGAGAATTCTGATATACGTTTGCAGTATTTGTGTTGTTGATACAACATATCTGCAGCAGACGTCAGAAAAGATGTCCAAGGGTGAGGTTCGAGTATAGCGGAGTCAACAACCGTGGGTGTCCGACGAAGGGTTACATATAACCCCCTTTATTTTAAATTCGTCCGAGAATTTCCGGGTTCTAAGAAAGTTGTGAAACATTTGAAAGGCTTTTCCGATGTAGTCCTACACTTGGCGCCATTGTTACAGTCCTAGATGATCAAATCTGTCCAATACTCGAACCTAAGACCTCTTGGTTTGAAGGCGAACGATCTACCACATCGTAACACAAGATAGCACTTTAGCGAATCATCATGTCTTGGTTACATATATATATAAAGAACACATATGTCCAATAAATGTCTATACGAATTAAAAATACCAAGGTATCCCGATGACATGACATATCGACGACGTTCAGTGTAACATAGTTTACAATATGTTACAGTAACTTCCAGATCTGCTTCCCACCAAGTCAATCTTATAATTTGTCAATCTAGTCTCTTGTTCAAACTCTCTCTTCAAGTGGTGAATTTCGACCTGCAATGGATATAGAAATTATATATACGTATGATCCGCCATCAGAGCCCTCTCGGCAATTTCCGGAAATAGATCCCGTGAATTATTAAGTTATACGTGCCGTCTTTAGATAGATCTAGTTCCGACTCGAATCTTCTTCGATTGTTAGTTGATCTCATTCATGCGAGCTGCTTCGGATATTTTCCCATGTCATTATTGCGTATTTGACTTTTATCAATCAGTAGAACAAATGATTGGCAAACCAGGGTTTCGAAATAATGAGGTTGATTACGGGTCAAGACTAAGGTGAGTCTGTGTATCCGCATAGTCTCACTAGAGCTTTCACTGCCTGTTTACATCTCTTAGTCCTAGATGCATCTAAATATGAGCCGTTCCGATAGAAAACCAACATTGTGGACTCTGCGTAATGTATCGACCCAGGTCAGCCTGCGCTAATCCGGGGCGACACATTCCGTCCCAGGGAAATAAAGGTATATAGTAATGATTCCTGAAACAGATAATCCACAGGAGGCATAAAGTGTCTGTCAGGGTTAGCCCGCCCGGCATGCTTAGGCTGATCCGGGTCAATACTTCACGCAGAGTCCACAATGTTGGTTGTATCGTTGAACGATTCATATATAGATGCAGCTAGGACTAAATAAGATGTAGACGGCAGTTAAAGCTCTAGTGAGACTGTGCGGATAAGCACACTCACCTTAGTCTTGACCCTCAATCGCTAGATACAGATCAATTACTTCAGGTCATTGGTATGAACCGACAGGATATCGAACCCTGTCCTCTTGCTAAATCATTTTACATAGTAAGGTTATACCATTTTAAAAAGATAATATCTAGGACCAGGATTTAACTAACTTTAGCTCTGTATCATTTATTTTCAATTCATTCACTGAGATCTGCAATGTAAGTAATATTAAGAAACTGATATCAGTCTGTCCGATCCCGATCTTGCAAAGACATGTCACCTTTCGTAGACAAGTAACCGTTCGTTATAAAGTTATTCAAAACCCGAACTGAGCTGTGTGCTTATATCATTTGTTTATGAAGGTATTGCTCTTACACTAAAAACGCTTTCAATTTATTTAAAATTTGAAGTATCGAAAACAGTATGAATAAACAAAAAAGTTAAATTCTTAAATAGAAAAGACAGATAAACTGCTGATAACTATCGACTAGATACCTTTAGATTCTGAAGTTCTTCATCCTTGGCATCCTTGGCATCATATTTTCTTTTCATTTCTTCCAGCGAGGCCTGCAATGTTTAATTAAAACAATGGTTTTCGAAGAAATACATACATGTATCTTCGAAATATATAAAAAAAAAAAGTCCAATTCCACTTACCTAACTTAGTGCTAGGTGCTAGATAATACTATTCATGTTTTACCAAATATTAGGGAAACAAAAAAGATTAAGAAAAGTTGGTGGAATTAGAACTTGGTCCCTAAATTGTCTTCCTGTTCAACGCAAGCGATACAAATTGACATATGACCCAACTTGTATTTCCATCTTTTCACTAGGATATCCTGCCTCCAGCATCCAATTGGCTCTTTTCAGAAACTATTTTAGAATCCGCGGTAATACAACTCAGTAGTCAAACGGTTTATTTTTTAATATTTTTGATTATTTCTTTGACTGAAATCGGCTAATGCAATATATTGAAGTGTAAATCTATTCTACATGTGTGTCGCATAAGCCAAACCCGTGCTTGCTCGTGAAAATGTATATGCCAAAATGAGCTGAATTTGTTTGATATCAGGTGATTATCTTCATGATTCTGCATATACATGTTGGTAATTATACATATCACAATAAACCTTGACATTTTTAACTTTACAAAAGTGATTTTATATTAAACCTGGTTTTCCAAAAGTGAAGCAGATTGTTATCGGACGAAACAAAAGAACACAATCTCCGCTCAAACAGTAACATCAAAAAAGGAAAAACGCACATACTTTTACATTTTCTTCTTGTATTTTAAGATGGCTTTCTAGTTCCTTAACTTGTTTGTTCAGTGTTTGGACTTCGCCTGAAAAAAGCGTACCATATGAATTAGACAGGCACCCATTGTATACCCAGATCAACCAGTGCGTCCGCATTATTTGGTCTGGTTCTGCACTGTTCACCAAATATATACAGGTTAATAATACATATCACGATTAACATCTACTATATGCAAGTTTCTTTTATGGTTAAGCATGTTTTATGAAAACCTGGCTTTCCAATAGCTTATAGTTTTTCTTCGGATAAAACCAAAAAGACACAGTTCTGCACTTTCCACATAACGCTTACGCTTGATTTTCCTATCCTCGGTACCCAGGCTAGTCATACAATATATCATATCATATATTTAATGAATATCCTGTGTACCGAGGATGGATTTTCCTGGAGCACCAGTCATTATGTAAACGGTTTATCTAATAAAACATACAGACTACATTTTACGCATTTGCAACAGACGACATATGTGTTGAGAATCGGAATTCTTCAATCAAATGCGTTAATTCGTTTCGGACCTCGGATGCCCTTAATGAACACACACATGTGTGTTGTGAATTAGTGTGTTGTATTAACGTGCCGTTAAAATGGCCCTAAACTGAACGTGTAATCGTCTCTTCAAGACTTTCCATATATCATTGACCATGCTGTATCAATATGATATACAAGTATACAATTGAGAGTACATGCTGCGTATAGATCCGAAGGAGGTCGTAAGCTTAACCATTCAAAGAACTACCCTGCCGATAGCCAAATCAAAATCGTGATTACAGACTGCAAGTGGGAAAAGATTAAATCATAAACGACTTTATCACAACAACGAACATTTTTAGTCGTTCTTTTCACACCATGCATTGGCCCTAATGCTAAAAAAGAATGGCATTCACAGTCTGACACTTGCGAGAACCGAAAGAGCCCGCTTAATTGGACTGAACGATTGGAGTCAATGTATCTATTGAGCTGCAGCAGGAGGAGTGGTATTTGTTGCATACGTTGTCTAGTGTGTATCTCTATGTAAATATAACGGACCATTAGTTTGTGTCCTGTCCGTCGCGATGTGAACTCAGCTGTTAACAACGGCGTAAAACCAAAAACAAACAAATCACACGATTCATGCGCTATTTCATAGCTAACAGCCTGATATAGTATAGTAGTCTAAATCCAAGTACAATTTACCCTTCCCAACATATAAGAAATCTGCAGCAGACGACTCTGAAAACATCTTTAGGAAAAACGTGGAAAATTCTATAATTGCAGGTATTAATACTGAAAAAATATGAAAACATTGTAGTAAAAGGAGAAATTGCTGATCATGTGCATTTTCACCTTTAGCAATTATGCTTCCAAAAGTCGTCTGCTTCAAAGGCGTCAGAAAGCGTCTAAATCATAACAATTGTTATATAGAACTTCGAACATTGTGAGTATAGGAGACCTTGCTTCTAATACTCAATTTCTCCGTTTGCCTCGATTTTTTCATAAGTTGTCTGCTACAGATGCGTCAAAAGGAAAAGTTTTACAGATAACAAGATATAAAAAAAATCCTTCTTATTTGAAAGTGGAGAGAGAGTGTTAAATATATTAACATTCAAATAAGTACACTGTACCTGAAAACATGGATTTACAATGCACCCGAATAGAAACATGGATTTCTCGGTTAATTATTATCTTAAGAATTACCTTCCAGCTCAGACTGTTTTCTAGCAGCATCAGCGTCAGCTAGTACCTTTTTGTCTTCCGCACTTTTCAAGCGATTAAACTCACAAATTATGTTTGGCTTCTAAAAAACAAAACTCATAAATACCAAAGACTTGAAATATGTATGCTTCTATTCCCAACATGGAACGGTAAAGAATCAGTTTAATAAAAGTATGATTGTTCTTTATTTCTCACGATTTTCCATACTTTGACGTATTGTTAACAGTGACGTATTTACATGATTGCTGTATGTGGGCACGGGTAAGGCCGGTATTCCATACTTCCGTGATCCGTATCCGTGTCCACGTCGGTGTCTGGGACATATCGCTCAACAAAGCAAACGGTGGGTACCTTCCATACGTGTGTGGCGTGTCCGCTCACGTGCCCGGGTCCGTTTCGTTTCGCTCAATGAGCGATTTTTCACGGAAACGGACGGTTCACGGATGGACTAAGTAATAGAAATATGCAAGTAACAATGCTTATTTGAGCTTGAGTCTAAATAAATCATCGAAAAACTGATGATGCCTCAATATTTCTAAACAAAGGACCTGAAGTCTATCATACCTTCTTTGATGGAATTATTCTCCTTTGTAAACAACAAGTATTTGCTTTCGCATGATTTCCTCTTGGTTTTAAGGCTATGACATCGGGCTTTGCTGGCGAACATTACGCGACACTCCGAGAAGTGCCTCGGCAACAATCCGATGGAATATTCACCTCAATCTCAACAGTTCTTCCCACATACACAAGCACACTCATTCCCTCAACAACAAGTGCCAGCATCTGACGAAACATTTACGTACTTGCCAAATACGGGCATTGTGAATGTTGGATCTGCAAGACATACAACTATAAACTATCCAGGACTTGATACATGACCATGCAATCATTGGACTAGTTGTATTGACAATGTGTTGTATAGAAATGCGGTTGCACTTTAACATGTAAACCGAAATAGATAACGTGTACATAATATGTCCTCAAATTGCAATGCTCAATACAGTTGATTATCTTACTTTTCTTCACCGATATTGGTTTTTCAGTGTTCTGTATGTATGCAGAGGTCAGTTACTTATGTATTATTTTCAGTTTCGTTATTCAAAGTTTAAAAGCGGATAAAAGATTATATGATAAACTTCAAGCTTGTTAAATATGAAATGTTTGACGGATGAATGGAATACATACCTACGGACGCTACGGAAGGCGAACACATGCGCGGAGAAGGATATCGGATTACGGAACTATGGAATACCGGACTAAATGTCAGCTTTCGACCTCAATCGTTCACACAATTATCACCAGAAATGTCGAAGCCACCCATTTATAAATACAAACGACATCGGCTTAGCTTACCTCTCAAAATATGCTGTGCTTTGAAGTTTCAGATAAGTACGAGGCGAGTTACATGTATTTTTCTCGGAATATATTTGTATTAGTCAAAGAAATATAAATACATATGTCTCTGTATAAGTTTACTTTTAAGAAGAATAATAAAACACCATCAACTTTAAACAAGGGGCCAAGAGGGTCAGTATCGCTCAACTGCCATTAAGCAAACATTAAATCTCCAAACAACCCTGCCCCCTGGTGGCCATGGTTTTTTTACCAATCACCATGGCTTGAAAGAATCTCGCAGAGTGTCACTCAAGGAACATTTCTTCAACATTATTTCGTCCGAACAGTTTGGGAGGAGAAGAGTTTCACTAAAGCCAATATAAGGCCCCTGACAGCCATGTTTTTCAACCAATCAACATGGCTTGAAGGAATCTGATATAGGGGTCATCCAAGAAATGTTTTTATAAAATTATTTGAAAATCGTCCAACCAGTTTAGGAGGAGACATTTAAAGTTTTTTTCTTTTTGATTGTCATGGAAACCAGAATTGTGCATGAATCCAAACAATTTGAAGAAATTTAGGAGAAAACATCGAGAAGATGCTAACTATGAAGTTTCATTCCAATTGGCCAAGGAGAAGTTGTGTTATGCAAACAATTGACGCACGCATGAGCGCACGCACGACGAAAAATTCGCCATGACATAAGCTTTCAGCCAGTAGAGCTTAAAAGCAATGCATTCAAGGCAAATGTATACTATTTTTAAAACTTAAAACTAGTTTATGCAATAAATATGATTTTGCTGATTTCAGAACTTTTAAGGAAAGGTAGTATTTTGTTTGTACATGATTTTTAATTGTGTGTAGATAAATCTTGAGAAAAAGGTGTCACTTATCAAAATATGGTCACATTGACCTTTGACCGTATTTTACTAACATTTTAACCCTTACAGTGTTTTGTAAAAATGTAGAAAAAAGAAGTTGAACGACTTCAACAAAAACAAAAAAAAAAAAAAAACAAAACAGAGAGAAAATCGCAATAATTTAGACAATGAGATTTCTATTTCTTTCTTTTATAAAATTGTATTTAAGGACGGTTTTAATAGTGTCCCTGGTTTTATTTAAGAAATTCACAAACAAAGTAATACGTCTGCGGGTTTAGTACCAAAGATGAGTATCTGGTCGATCACATTTGTGGTGTCACATAGGTAATGGTTCTCCACCTTTAATCATTTTGTTTTCGTACTTAACGTAAAGCGAAATGCAAAAGCAAAATTAGATAAAGTTAAAGATGAAACCTTGGTGCATTTAATTATAGAGATAATTCCATCTTAACCTGGATCGAGGGTTCGATCCGTAGCCGGGTCATACAAAAGACTGTAAAACTGGTAGTAATGGCATTCCCTTTCTTGATGTTCAGGATTTAGGGATAATAACTCGCTGATTACTGGATAAATGAACAAGTATTACTAGTATCAACATAAAACGGCCTGACAAATTATAAGAAAGAATTAGAGCGACCATAAAACACCATTTGTCTAACCTGCATTCCGTATATTTCCGGTAAAGTCTTGAAATACTCATCACGTCTGCGCAAAGCATCTTTATACGCTGTATAGCCTTCTTTGTGGGTGAACATACCACGATCTACATCTTTTGAGATTATTTCGTGTAATTTCTCCAATTTATCTATACCATTTTGAAATAAAATGCTCTTGTTATGCTTAACAATCCTTTGCCATTCATGTTCAAGCTTGTTCTAAAAAAAATCCAAAGGATAGAATAAGTTTGTGATTCAGCTTTCAGTATCGAACTTGTGTATCCAAACATTTAACTTAAATAATGTTAACAAAATCACAACCTTTAGCACACATATAGAATTCTAATAAACTGTTTTTGGAATTCCTGCTTTTCAAACGTCTAAATAAAAATCGAATAAATTGAATCCTTTGGATAGAGATGAAAATATTGTGAAAAAAACAACATTAGCTTTTGATTCGTTAATTGCTGGACATCAAAGTGTGTCTGATTCTGACAAAGTATCGACTAACATAGCCTACATATGGGTGGGTGAAACGGCACTGAAATTATTTATAGGTGAACGGTGATCTGCGAAAATCAACCGATGTTTTGCGACCAGTGTAGATCCAGGTCACCCAGCGCATCTATGCAATCTGATCAGGCTCTGCACTGTCAGTCATACAAGGTTTCTATTTGGAACATTTAGCATGGATGCGCAGGCAGGTCTTCGCAGATAACCGCTCAGATATTAAAAGTAGAAACAGTTGTAATAAACTGTAATCTGGTGAGGGAGCATTTACCTTTAATTCCATGAGGCATTGATCCTTTTCGTCAAATATTATTTCTTCTTTAAACACAGATATCTCATTGGCTAGGTATTCCTTATAATGAACAGCAAGCGCTTCCAAATTGGGCTCCGGAATAGATATTGTCTGTATTTTTGATGTGAACGATTTTACTGCATCTCCTATAAGCTTCTGGTTCCGCTTATCCGCTACACACATCATGGCGTCTCCAACACATGGTACATTACCCTCACTGATACACTGGACGTAGGTTCGAGCCATGGAGGCAAGTGCTGTAAACAACCAATTATAGACGACCTGAATACATTGTTATTCAAGTCAAGTATATTTATTGATAATAAAGGCCTCCGGCCCAAGATATGTTGTTAAGCATTCATAATAAATGATGTGGCCCCTATTGTTTTATATGAACATTCAAATTTATATAAAGGAAATGATAAACAAAAATACAAATATTCTTCAGAGTCGTCGAGGAATCGGAGTTCAGAAGAAAATAAAAGTTGTCTAAAGATGTTCCCTTTGTATACCAACTTAAAAGAAATTGCTCACGTAAGACATTGTAAGACACCTTGACCGAATGATAAGCGCGATACACTTAGTGTTGAGTCTACCCGTTGTCTGGACTAACCTGTCCTTACCAATACATTATAGGATCAAACATACGCCAATAATGACAGTGCCCTTGGAAATGGTGTAGTAAGCAATAGGTTGTAAAGAAAACCTTGTAATGGTTATCCTATTAACATCTAGATTTAGATTGATACATTATTTATGTATTGATTCACAAGAGGTCAAAGGTCAAAATGAGTATTGTTTGATCGGACTGTACCTTGTCCGGCTCACATCTCAAACAGGCGTCATAGGGTGCAAAAGTTTCTGGGCACACATGTTCACTATGATGAGATGACATGTGGCACACAAGACACAGGCTTGTACCTCAAAGGTCAAGGTCAAACTAAGAGGTCAAAGGTCGAAATGAGAAACCATGTATCATATAATTCCCAAGGTACTGGGCACACATGTTCACCATGATAAAGTTACATGTGGCGCACAAGACACATGCCTGTATCTCAAAGGTCAAGGTCACACTTGGAGGTCAAAGGTCGAAATGAGAAACCATGCATCATATAATTCACAAGTTAGTGGGCACACATATTCACCATGATGAGCTTACATGTTGCGCACAAGACACAGGCCTGTACCTCAATGGTCAAGGTCACACTTACAGGCAAAAGGTCGAAATGAGAAATGTTTGATAGGACTGTACCTTGTCCGGCCTACATCTCAACGATGCATCATAGGATTCCAAAGTTACTTAGCACACATGTACGCCATGATCAAATAGCGTGTCAAGTGAAGACATAGGTCTGTATATGAAAGGTCTGGGTCACAAATTTTAAAGATGAACGATTTGATTGACTTCGAGACAACAATGAAATACGTCAACTTCATTAATACTTCGTGTTTGACAAATTTGAGGATAAGTACATGTGTCTTTCAATACATGTGTAAGTTTGCAAAATTATTCCTATGTTAAAAAATCCTGAATAAGTCAGACATCGGTTTGGGAACAATAGATTTGCTCGCGTCTATCTGTCTGTCTGACAGTCCCATAATTTCGTATCTTCCACATGCTTCAATGTATTCTGATGTAACTTCACACCATTTTTCTAAATAACAAGATTAAGTGTCATGCACATCACCCAGCAACCTTCTCCAAAGGCCAATGTCAGAGTTTGGGCTCAAACATTGCCAGTCCCCAATTTTGTCATCTCAACATGCCAAAATCTTCAGTCATTTGATCTGTTGGTATTGTGACTTTGAATATGTTACTGGTTTGAATATAAATTCCCCCAAGTGCCCCATGGCAAACTAATAGTGGCATTAATAGACCATGTATGACCCTGGCAAACAGTTTGGCTCCAGATCATGTGCCAAATAATGTACAATTTGATATGACATATTAATTGGATGACGTTTTTCAAATTGCATTAATCTCTAGAATTACTTATCATGCAATTATTTGACAGTAACTTGTATTGCTGTCTATAATAAAATTATAAATACAGCACTTCTTTTCATTTATCTGGCACCAGGTTAAGATCAAGATACATTTTTCATCCAAGATGTATGCAGTGCATTGCTGTTTTTGTCAAAAAATGCACATACACAATGTGCCGTTTTCGTTTAGTTTAATGTATCCAGGAAAAAAATAGGACCATAAACATATTTTATAGAATATTCAATACAAATAATCAATCTTAAATCTACACTATTGCAAAATTCCTTCAGAGCGAATTCAAATTAAGAAGCGGAATTCTTTCAAAATCTTCATGAAGCCATATTAATCAGAGTTATAATGCTTGTCATGCTCTTTGTTGTATATACCTATCAATTATGCTGTAACTGTGTCATGAATTGCGAATTAAACATCTTGAATATTGCATCTTGTCGCCAGCATATCAATGAAATGACATAAATGCTTCATTTGATTTAACCGGGTTGAAACATTACCTATCATAAATATATGTTTCTATTTTAATGAAACATTACCTGTCATACATTTATGTTTCAGTTGTAACGTTACAATACCTCTGATAAACATGTTTCTATTCTAACGTTACATTCCTTGTCATAAATCGCTGTTTCAATTTTAACGTTAGATTACCTGTAATAAATCAGTGTTTCTATTTTAACGTTACATTACCTGTTATAAATCTATGTTTCTATTTCAACGTTACCTTTTCCTGTAGTCTTCTCTCCATTCAGCATCAGCTTTGGTTTGCACTTGTGTATAAAAGTCGTAAATTTCGTTAAATCTGCCTGGAACTCATCCGAAAACGTCACAGATGACGTTATATCTAAAGACTTGAGATCATCATGTTTTGCCGTTGGAAGTGGGAATCTAAAGCAATGTCGCCGCTTAAAGTATCTCTTTATCGCCTTCCTAAGTTTATTATATCTTGCATCCGATGATTCGTCACCGCCTTTTTTTTTGCAAAGACAATCATCAAGGTAATCGTTGGATGTCATGGTATCTCCATCTTGGTTTTTGATGTCCAAAAAGAAGTCTCGCATGCACAATACGAATGCTGGGAAAGCAGATTCTACAATTTTATCCGCGTTTTCTGGTTTTCCCGACAACACTACATTATCTGACATCTGGGTAATAAAACTATGAACGTGTTAAGTAAAATACATGAACAGTGGAGTGGATTGTTTTATGTACAGCCTTATTAAAACGTGATGTATAAGGCTATAATCATACATACAGTTTTAGTAAGGCATTGAATCTTGTTGCAGTCGACAAAAGGGCCTAGATTTTGGTTTCGAGTTGGGAGGTTTATGAGTCTTTTTATATGGGTTCCAACCATATCAGATTTGTATAACGTATGGTTTGCTTGCTTATTGCAGGCAATTAAAGAAGAACATGTGCTGACTACGGAAATAAGTTTTACTTATAAGTCACATGGGATGCAATGATATAATTACAGAAACGTCGAATGTAGTTTAAACCAAGTCATTGCGAGGCTGTAAACTGATATTGTTGTTTTACTGGTATGTTATTGTTTGTGCCACTTTCGACAGTACTTTGATTATAGCTGGGAACTACACGAGTATGTAAATAATAAGCTTAAATAATGTCGGTATTTTCATCCTTAAAACGACTTTGTCACAATGTTATCCCAACAGATCTTTGTACCTAGAAGGAAGGTCGTAACTGGCATGTTCCAATATATAGCATTGCACAGAAGACAAGATCAGGTCTATATTGTCGAATGATACAAATTAACACTTCCCACAAACAGACTCTTTCCGTTCCCTCTGTAGCGGAGACGCCTTTAAAAACATTGTCGCAAAAGAAGAAATTAATGACCAATTTCTCATTTCGCCAAAATGGTTTCAACTCTATGTAATCAAAGTACTGAAAGTACTCAAATGTGAGGATGTTGGCTCTAGAGTGTTAACAAGATTTTCCTTCAATTTGACCTAGTGACCTACTTATTGACCTAACATGACCCATGTTAGAACTTGACCTAGATATCATCAAGAAAAACATTCTGATAAAGTTTCAACATGCTCAAGTTAAAAATGCAGTATCCAGAGTGTTAACAAGATTTTCCTTCAATTTGGCCTAGTGACCTAGTTTTTAACCCGGCATGACACATATTCAAACTTGACCTAGATATCATTTAGATAGAATTCTGACCAAAGTTCAAGCTGCTGTAGCCAAAAAAGATGACATACAGAGTTAACAAGATTTTCTTTCAATTTGGCCTAGTGACCTAGTTTTTAACCCGGCATGACACATATTCAAACTTGACCAAGATATCATTTAGATAGAATTTTGACCAAAGTTCAAGCTGCTGTATCCAAAAAAGTTGCCATACAGAGTTAACAAGATTTTCCTTCAATTAGTCCTAGTGACCTAGTTTCTGACCCAATGTGACCCATATTCGAACTTGACCTGGATATCATTAATACAAACATTCTGAGTGTTAACAAGCTTTTACTTTAATTTGACCTACTGACCTACTTTTTGACCCATCATAACCCATGTTCGAACTTGACCTACATATCATCAAGACAAACATTCTGATAAAGTTTCAACATGCTCAAGTTGAAAATGTGGCCTCTAGAGTTTTAACAAGATTTTCCTTCAATTTGACCTAGTGACCTAGTTTTTGACCTCAAATGGCCCAGTTTCGAACTTGTTGAAGATTTGATGGAGATGAATGTTCCAATAAACTTTCATGAAGATCCGATGCAAAATGTAGCCTGTAGAGTGTTAACAAGGGAAAATATTGACGATGCACGACAGCCGTGTTTCCGTATTTTTCCTTGCAGGGATTTTCTCAAACGGTTTATGAGCTACCCGCTTCCAAGCTACTCGTTTTCCATATATTTAAAAGAAACATTTAAGATCCTTATGTCTAATTTAAATTTCTAAATTATGAATACAACTTCATAGTTTAAAACTTTACATTGTGTACGTTTACTTTGTATAATGTGCATACTGTTTAGCTTTCATTTATGGAAATATTATACCCTTTTGCCGATATGATATCAAAATCGCCTTCTGCAGATTTGCTGTATTTTGGAAAGAGTTAAGCTTACAACAGACCATCCTTTCATGGTAACAACTTACCAGTCAAATAGTTCAATAACAGTTAAAGGATACGTCAACTTCTCCAGAGCATCATGGTTGAATGGACCCATGATGTTGTAAATGAGGGTACTGCTCAATAGCGTTGCTATGGTGAATATTTTGTTGTCATGCTGTTGATCACCCTGTAAAAAAATACGAGCCTCGTCAGATTAAAAGTGGTCATCTGATATCTTCAATCGTTATCCAAGACGTGCAATTTGTCACGAGAGGAATCCGCTTAGGCCGAGTGGTTATCGTTGAGGATTTCAGAAAAAAGCACATTTCCTAGTCAAGTACTGGTTTGTTTACCCAGAGATCATGAATAAATTAACTGTTGCCGTAATATAACTTCACTTTTATAGAAAATGAGTTAACTCTCAATTGATGAATCAATTTGTGTCGAAACTTGTGGGGTTTAACTAATAGTCTGAAATGACATGCCCCTACCATTGCATTAACGGATTAGGCTTACGCCAATAAGAACAGTGGCGTTTTGAAATGGTGTAGCAAGCAAGAGACTATATAGAGACAGCAGCTTTGTCGACCACACACTCAAAATATAGTTTGATTCATTATTTTTGTATTGATTCCAAACATCAAGTTTAGGGTCATACTATATGCAGGTAGACAAAGGATTTCTTGCAAACTGTTTTGTTCAGGAACTGTTATGGGGTTTCCTTGTCCGTATATGCAACACGTGACATTAAAGCCTGACGTGACCCATATCTACATAATCTACATGCACAGATACATTCTTCACAAATAATTATTTTTTCTCTGGCAGAGTGATGTGTTGTTCGATACAGCGACACATGAGTAACTAAGTCTTTGTTTATGAGGATACTCATAAAGCCTTAGTACTGAACTACTATTTTGCAAGTGACGTGGTACAGTGTTTACTTGCGAGACAAGAAGCTCCGAGTTAGAGCATGGTTCTGGTCGGACTAATTGTTCATCGGGTCACATTGGTGCCAACCGGAAATGGCCCACAGTATTGTGAGTAATCCTACTATAAAGCAGTGTAATTATTCAAATATTTGATTGAACCTTTCGTTAAACACTTTCCCTCATATAGACGCTTTCTAACGCCTCTGCAGCAGACGGCTTTTTGAAAAGAGCAATTTTTCCTTTTGTCACCGTGTTTTTAACTCTATTCAAGTATTGTTCTTTCATTTACAGGGATTTTCAAAGTCGTCTGCTGCAGATTTGTTGTATATGGGAAAGTGTTAAAAATACCAAATTGTCAAATCAAGTGTACCTTTTTGATGTCCCCTAAACCTTCGGTGTCCAACAACATTAAAACTTGGTCCTCGAATTCGGGGTGCCGCACACAGGTTGCCCATATGCCAGTGGTCATTGCGGTCGTGTCATGACCCACACCAAACACTGGGCTGCCTATAAATGTAACGTTTATGGTCAGTTAATTCAATTCGTGTTTTACATCGATTTGAACGCTGTTCAGTTTTATATTGATCGTTTTAAACGTTAATTTGACGATGCTTACTGATTTGATTTTACGTACAACGGTATAAAACACTGATACTGCAGTTTGTTGTTTCTTAGGTCTATAACTTGGTAAATAAATCGCTTTTTGCGCTCCACAAAAGTTTTGTTATATTCTATTATAAGTATTAAATTAAAAGTATTGTATCTATTTAAATACTAAAATAAGTAAAAACATGGCTTCAGAATGTTGCTCAAAGGAAAGCGCGATGGAGCGATACCGTCTTAGGACAAAATTTACTCTTTCGTTGGTTCAGAATTATTCCGAATCAGATGGAAAGTATTTAGTAATACTTTTATAATTTGATCACAAATACGAGAATTAATAAAAGCAATACAATCACAACTGTTAATTGTCCAAGGCAGTAACATTTAGTTTATTGTTATAAAACCTCTCATAGCATTGCCCAATTGTGAATTTAAAGGCAATGTTAAAAGTGCATGTAATAGCATATACATGTTACCCAGTGGGTGATCGCTAAAACATTTACAAATAGGATTGAGTGCACACCATTCGTTCATATTCAAAGAATTCTCTCCACATGCAAAATGTATAATAAAGTTATCTCATAACCTTAATCTTATTGATTGATGATAACGGGAATGAATTCAATTCATGTATTGATACTAGATGTATTTATCAATATTCATCATACTATGCTGTGCAATATTTATACCCGAGAGAGTTAAAGATACTGTTCTGTTCTGAATTATTAGAGTTTAACGCCATTTTCAACAGTATTTCAGTCATACCACGACGGCCAGTTACACTAGCCTGTGTTTCCTGGCTTTCTCTCAGCTGTAATCAGCGCACAATTCTTCCCAGGCGATCGGTTACCTTCTCACATAGACTATTTAACCGTCTGCTGGTGGAATACGGTTGACAAAAGTCAGAATGGTTTTGTTCTGATCAACAATTTACCCCTTTCCCACATACAACACATTTTCAGCAGATTTCGTTGAAAACATTAGGAACAACGCATGAAAAATATCACTTTTTGACAGTATAATAATTGAATAGAATTGAAAACATTATGGCAAAAGGAGTAATTGCTCATTTTTAAAATTCTTCAGCAAGTCGGAAAGAATTATCATTGTAATCTTATTGTATATCTGTACTGGTAATAACCAGTGATGCAGTGGTAGAGCGTTGACATCTCGTACCAAAGGTCCCAGTTCGAATCTCGTGATGAGCGGGTTGTGCCTTTGGGATGTTCAACGCTAACGGCACGAGTATTGGTTAAGTATCCAGGAAGCAGACATCGAGCGTGATTAAAAGCCTATATTCTGAAAGCTTATTTTTGAATATTTGAATAGTATAATATGAACGCTTGTTTCGAAACCGATATAAAATCAATAATTTTAAACTAACCTGCATCATTTCTCCTGGCCAACTGATTGAGAAGTACGGACTTGCCGGTCCTGTATAAGCCTGTAATGGCCACCACATTTACCTCCTTGTCAATGCTCTCGAGTTCTTTCACCGCATCTTCCTCTATCTTTAGAGTCAGGTTTCTTGTCGTGCTGATGAGACATACCGACTCGCGGAATACCTTCAGATTGAGTAAATGTTCCCTATAGGTTAGAAGTTTAGAATTGAGAATTAGTTTCAAAAGTAAAATTTCTCTGGAAAACGAATAATTTTGTATTGATCTTGTCGTTGCATATTGTAAATGTCATTTATTTTACAGTGTGCAAAATCAAAAAACATTTCCTTTTAACTTGGTATAAATATGGTACTAGCATTACCAGTTTCTACAACTAATTTTAGTCTAATAATGCATAGGTCATAGCATAACGTGGCCTTAGTACTTTTCAATAAAGAGGTGCCCTGTGTCATTGTCTTTAAGGTCATACATTTGAGCCGCATTAACCCCCTTTCCAAATGCAGAAGCATCTGTAGCACATTACTTTTGAAATAATTTTTGCAAAAGGAGAAATTGGTCATGATGAGAACGATTTTCTTTTTCTATAATGTTTTCATCTCTATTTAATTATTACACCTGTCTACATTTTAAGATACTTTTCATATTTTGCCTAGAAGTTTTCAAAGTCGTCTGCTGCATGTTTTGTATGCGAGAAGGGGTTAACCCTTTCCGACATACGACAATTCTGCAGCAGACGAATTTTAACATAATTTGTCAAAAAGTAGAAAATCTCTATAATTGAATGGAAAACCTATGTCTAAAAGTGGAAAACATTATGACAAAAGAAGAAATTGCTCGTTTTTAGCAATTTCTTTTTTTGTCACTATGTTTTCAAAAAGCTGTCTGCTGCAGACGCGTCAGAAATCGTCTATATGGGGGAAAGGGTTCAGCGGAAAGTGTCTTATTATCCGATATCCCGTCTTAGTATCGCGTATAGGGCACACATGATTGGAAGCAGTCGTGTTGCAGTTCTTATCGTTCGTTTGATGTTATTATATTACATCTATGTGTAATAATTGTTGTTTGTCAATCACACATGAGGAAAGAGGAAACAAAACAAGAGCACAAACGTTTGAGCTAGACTAAAGTTTATCTAAGACTGAACGATTTAGGAGATATGAAGATATATCTAAAAATAGAGACAATGGTCAGCTTGACAGTTAGCAGGCAATATTACTTAATCTATGGGCGCTAGTTAATGTAGGCCGATAGTACAGACTCGGGTCAGACACATGCTCACCGTTGTCTTCACTCTGGACAGATGTATGATGAATCTCTTTTCGCCTGACGGTGCTGATGATCATTAGCATTTCCCCTATACAGACGAAAATTCGAATTTCAATAGTAGACGACTTACCAAAAAAGTAACGCAAAATAGAGAAACTGCTGAAAATGACCACTTTTTTATTTCCACATTATGTGTTTGACTCTAGTAGTCAACACATTCACTTCCAGTTTCCCGATTTAACTGAACTCAACTCGGCGCTTTCCGTTTGATGTAGTTTCCATCGGAATGTTACGAATAGAACCGATCAGTTACGAGTTCGAGTGGAATTCGCAGAGACCATGTGCTAGGCATGACAGTTATAAATATGTGCTAGGCATGACAGTCATAACTATGTGCTAGGCATGACAGTTATAAATATGTGCTAGGCATGACAGTCATAACTATGTGCTAGGCATGACAGTTATAAATATGTGCTAGGCATGACAGTTATAACGATGTGCTAGGCATGACAGTTATAATTAATGCTTCATATTGGGAACTTACATGTATGAGAAAATAATCTCACTAAGACTCAATCAAACTGTTAAGGGCCAATTCAACATTTACAGGGCACAGTGTTGAAACAAATTATGTCAAATGTTGGCGCGAGAGTATAAGAAAATGTTGGAGATTGAATTTTTAGTACTCTGTAAATTATCTAATCCAAAATTCTCTTTTCATTTTCAAAATGTCAACGGTGTAAAAAGAATTTATTTTTCTTCTTTTACTCATTCTTCTGTGTTCTTTTCTAACGCATGGTTAATCAAGTAGGCAAACATTTCTCGATTTGCCACTATATTGACAATATGTTGAATACCTGTGAACGTCTAACCGTCATATCAGACTGATAATACAGATTAAAAAGCGTCTTACCAATCTGCATCGTCTTCATCTACCAACTCTGAATGCATGTCTGTAGTCTCCATAGGTATTTCTGACAGGACTGTGTTATATTACACCTGAAAACAAACATCGAAACAAGTAATACTTTATAATAGCCCGTGAATGTTGGCTTGTGTGAACAGTATAGATCCAGATCAGTCTGTGCATCCACACAGTATGATCAAGATCTACAGTGCTCATATAAAACATATACAACCTTGTTTAAGTAGTACATATATATCAACGTGCGTAGATTCTGATAAGACTTAGTAGATGTACAGGCTGATCTGAACCTACATGTAGGTTGTTCAGAAATGCCAACGTGTACCTTTATTCATTTACTGGTTCATATCGTATTTAAAAGGGCCGAGCTCCATTTCCTTCGGGAGTTTGCGACTAGCAACCGCACAGTCTGATCACAATCTACCGTGTGCGTCACCTAGTTGTGCAAGCAACCTATGACTCTGTGAAGAACGGTTTCGACTAAAGGTCGAGTATACATACACGTGAATGCTATTCTGTAGTAAATTAAATAATTTTCAAAACGAGCAATTTCTCCTTTTGCCTCAATGTTTTTCAATTTTAATCATAGTTTATCCATTCAATTACAGAGATGTTCTATTTTTTGACAAAATATGTTCAAAGTCGTCTGCTGCAGAATTGTCGTATGAGGGGAAAGAGTTAAATTCAATAAAACAAATAAAACCTCTTTGATCAGATGAGTATTAGGAAACACAATTTGGAAGCAATGCGGACTTAGAGTCTATTGTTGTCTGTTTTGACCACAATACACGAGAACTGACCTTCGGGATTTTGTAACCAGAAATGATCCGACCAGGAGCTTCTCTGTGCGTCTTCTATTCGGACAGTCAACTTTGAAACCTCTGGATAATGGTTATGTCCAAAACTGTTCGAGTATGTAATTTGCAGTGTAATTTGATCATGTGAGCGTAATCGAAACCAATTTCAAATCCCATGACGTGGTTCAAGTGTTTTGGCATTCAGACAAGGCGACTGATCGATATGTATTATTGATTTTTTAAAAGAACGTAAAATTGCAGGCGACACATGTACATACGAGACAATGTGTATATAATAGATACAGATAACTCACAACACCCAAATTAACCGTTCATTTCACCATACCGACACTTAAAAATGCATTTAATTACTCCGTGTTGGCGTCACAGTAAAATGAAAGTTGTCTGAAATGTTTAATAGACAGATTGACAGATTAACAGACACATACATAGACAGGTTTACTTCGAATGACGGACGCATACAAAGATAGGTTTACTGTGATAGACGGAGGCATACAAAGACAGATAGACAGACACATACATAGGCAGGTTTTCTAGGATAGACGGATGAAAGGAGACATCCTGATATATCTATGGAAAGAGATACAAAATGAATAGTGTGACTTACCTTCTTAAAGTTGGTAAACTCTTTACCTAGCGCATTCATGAAATGAGATTTATAGACAAAATATAATAATAGATTATTGAGTATTGCCTACAGATAAGGTACACGAATTCGGCTGAACAGGGGTAAAACCTGAAACTAGTTTTATAAAAATGAAGATTTCCTTTTTCGGAATTTATTACGTAGGGAAGTGAAAGTTGTCTGAATTCGGCTGAACAGAGTTAAAACTCACTATTAATAAACCGAAACTAGTTTTCTAAAAATATTTACTATTTCAGGATTTATTCCTTAATGATTTTTCGGTTGATTTAATCTCCCGGAGCGTTTCGTACAAGATCATTTTTGTGGCGATTGGTTTGACAATCGCCACAATGTTAACAGAAACAACAACAACGAAATGATTTACATAGTCAGTTTTGTACAGCCCGTTGACTTTTTATTCCTTACTGCAAACCAATTAATCTACATCCGTTAATCCGCCAAATTTATAGTTCCATCAGTGATGCAGAGACACGATTAATAATATTCATGTCAGTGCTACTTTGGTACCGGATTGATTCTAAGAATGAGATTTATTGAGATAATATCTACATAGAGTTAATTTATGTAAATATTATCTTTCTTCATGTTTGGGCAGATAATAAATATCATTGCGCGTTCTATAACTCGCATAATAAATTTCAGGGTTTTCAATAAGGACCGGTTCCGACGTGTGACAAAAGTCATTGCGACATGCGTCATTCGTCTTCCACCACTGGGCTAAGTCTGTGTGGAAAAGCAGCCAATTGCTTGCGAAGATTGTTGTGTGGAGTACTGGTGTTAGAAAACCAGGAAACATATGAGTACGTGAACTGGCCGCCGTGTTATGACTGAGAAATTGTTAAAAACGGCGTTAAACCCCAATCAATAAGGACCAGCACTCGGCGAATCATTGCCGTTTCGTTTTGTCAAAATCGCCGGTTCAAATCTGTGCCACAATCAAACAATTATTAAAGGTGTATTTTAAAATATATAAATAAATAGTGTTCTCAGGAGTATTCTGCGATCGCTGCTAGCACTCGCCGAAAGTCGACGATTAACGATGACTTTTGCTGTGTTTAGGTGTCTTCGACAAGGTCCGCGTCTAAATTCTCGATTTTCATCAAGTCATTTGAGCGCTTGAAATTACGACGACTGGCAAACATTTGCTGGTCAATGTACTAAACGTTTCTTTATTGTAGGGATGCTTAGAAATTTCGAACAAGGAGAATATTTAGACCTGCCAGAGTGACCACATATCTTGATTTCTCTTTGTCCTTACTAAGTACATTAATTTAAGTTAATGACTTTTAAAACATTCCTTTTACACTCTATATACACGTGTGAGTTTTACAAATTAAAAACAAAAGACAAAGGCCAGTATATTAATTGAATATATGTACATTTTTATTTAAGCGAAATTCATACTCTGTCTTGTCTAAACAGTAAACTGAATTGGTTACCTGCCTCATACGCTTTTTTAGTTCGATAGTATTCTAAACCGGGAACCATAAACAAGAGAAGGCACGCAGTAAATGTAATCTGTTTCTTGTTGTTGTTTACCCTCGCGCTCGGCATTAATGCCATTCCGTTCCTTACATGCTATCATATATTACGCAGTAATTCTAGATGAAGAAGTGCAGACATGAACATATATAAACCACAGAAATATCTGTTTCACAATAAATGTTGCCGTCTAGTTGAAATGTTAATGTTTATCAAACTTATTCATACGAATCACAAGAAAAAAATCCTGGTAGTACTTAAAGGGAGGTAATTTGAGGTATATACGCACAATTTAACTAAGTTCCCATTTGGTCTGACACCTTTGTCTAATAATACACATGTATGACGATTTAAATAAACAATTTAAAGGGAATACAAATATTTAACACAGTTAAACATTTATTTAAGCGAAACTCATACTGTATCTTGTCTAAACAGTAAACTGAATTGGTTACCTGCCTCATACGCTTTTTTAGTTGGATAGTATGTTAAACAGGTGTGGCGTGAAATTTGTTCTCCCGTTGTGAGAGTTCTCATGCGCATGCGCAATGAGACTGAGACCGCATACCACGCTGGTGTGGCGTGAAATTAGTTCTCCCGTTGTGGGAGTTCTCATACGCATGCGCATACCGAAATGAGAGAAATTCGGGAGAACAAATTTCACGCCACACCGGGTTAGCTAGTCTCAATATAAAATCGCAAATATTGTAAATATACTTATACACAAACGGACGTTTCTAGTTTCAGTACATACAAAAACGGTTCATACTTAAATTTACTTTAACATGTTGGTATATTGAAATTGGTGTTTCTGTGAGATTCACAGACTTAGTACGTTGAAATGAAATTTGTTTATAACATTATAAATGTTATATTCATACCTATACATTAGGGTATCTACAAACAATTAATGAATGTGTACACATTTATCTTGGCTTAAATTTGCGTGAAATTAGTTCTCCCGTTGTGGGAGTTCTCATACGCATGCGCATACCGAAATGAGAGAAATTCGGGAGAACAAATTTCACGCCACACCGGGTTAGCTAGTCTCAATATAAAATCGCAAATATTGTAAATATACTTATACACAAACGGACGTTTCTAGTTTCAGTACATACAAAAACGGTTCATACTTAAATTTACTTTAACATGTTGGTATATTGAAATTGGTGTTTCTGTGAGATTCACAGACTTAGTACGTTGAAATGAAATTTGTTTATAACATTATAAATGTTATATTCATACCTATACATTAGGGTATCTACAAACAATTAATGAATGTGTACACATTTATCTTGGCTTAAATTTGATTTTGATGTTGTTACTAATTTAAATAATAGTTTTCATTCATATAATTTCAATGTTTATTAATCTTATTCATACGAATCACAAGGTAAATATCCTTGTATTGCTTAAAGGGAGGTAATTAGAAGTATACACCAGTCTTCAAAGGGATAAATATGTCAGCGTATTACCGTCTACAGTTGTTTGTGGATTTAAAGGTTCTTTTTTCTTTTTTCTACATGAACAACGAAAAATTGCGGCTTCTCTTTGGCGTCAAACATTCGTCTTGTAAAGCGTTTATAATACTTTGATTTTAGCAGAACGAATACGGCACGATTAAATCCTGCAAGAATGAAGAAGAAAAAATCGATCATTTCTTTCGGCCGAAATCAGGTAAACAATGCGGTTTTTTTCGTTTACAGAGTTGATTACTTACAGATGACCGAGTTTGTGATGGCAAGAACATGAACAAACTAACATCATTCTACTGTCAAAAGACGCAGCTTTTCTCAAATTTACCCGCAAGGCCTACACCGAGATATTGCCTTTTTCTATACGATCGCCACTACAGTGCCATCGGCGCTTTGATTAATAAGGTAGGAGTTATCCGATTGTTTTAGAATTCGATCAACACTTTCACACACGCAGGCAAATAATGAAGCAGATGTAGCAGACGACTTTTGGAAACATTGTAACGGTTCGGCTTTTCAAAATACAACACATCTACAACAGACGTTCTCTTGTTATACATAAATTGTAACTATACAACACGAAGATCAGCCTTCTAAAATACAACAAATCTACAACAGACGCTCTCTCGTTATACGTAAATTGTAACTATGCTACAAGTAGATCGACTTTCCAAAATACAACAAATCTACAACAGACGATCTCTTGTTATACATAAATTGTTACTGTACTACACGTAGATCGGCTTTCAAAAATACAACAAATCTACAATAGACGGACTCCGAAAAAATTGTAGCAAAAACCTATCGAAACACCATTGTGGACTCTGCGGATCAGCCTAATCATGCCGTGCAGGCTAACCCGGACAGATTATTTTCGCCTCCTATGAATTTCTGTTTCAGGAATTATTAATCTATACATCTATCCACCTGTGACGGAATGTGTCGGCCCGGATAAGACCGCGCGGACTGATCTGGGTCGTTACACTTCGCAGAGTTCATAATGTTGGTTTACACGTGGAGAACGGCTCACTTATCAAATAAAGTTCTAAACATGATGACAAAAAAATAAATTGCACATTAAAATCAACTTCTCCATGTGTCACCATGTTCACCAAAGTGTTCTGCTACAGAGTCGCCAGACAGCGTTTTAATCTGGGAGAAGGGTAATAGATAAAACAGGACAAATTACATTCCTTCAGCGAAACTAGTTTTCCAAAAACGGACATCTATTTTTAGAACGTGATGTATTCTTTTCACATTTTTCTGTTGAGTTAATAATTATTGAACTGCGGTTAACAGGGGTGTTTTCAGATTTGTTCAACGCATCGAACGCTCAAATTTAACACATCGAGCACTCAATTTGAACACACCGAACACTCAGATTAGTGCGAGCTCCAACATACAGACACTTTTAGACGCATCTGCAGCAGACGACTTTTGAAATGAAAAGCAAAGTCGCTTACTGCTGATTTTTTGGTAGAATGCGATAGCAAGACTACCATAGTTGCAAGTGAGATTTTGAAATGATGTAAATGACTGAGAACAAATACAATTTATGTCATATCAGTGAGCCAACTGAATTACGAATGCAAACATAAACAAAGATTAAATAAGTAAAATAACTTCCAATTATTCTAGGTAACGAAATAAAATTACAAGTCTCTGAATGTGGAAATAGCATATGTAAGTGTAAGGATACGGATATCTCTACGCCACAAAATATTCTCCCTATTAATTAGCTTGTCTGATACCAATATAATGGTTTAATGTTATCATTGGATACCTCTTTACACATATAATCATATTGATTGTATGTTGCACACGGCTATCAGGCGGTATAAGAAAGGGGGCAAAATGACAGACAAGAGGGTCATGAGGCCCTGGAATCGCTCACCTGAGAATGGGCTATTTAAGACTTTACTCTTTCAGCGCCAATGGCAATATCATCAAGACAAACTTTCAGACAAAATGTCAAGCTGCTCAAGTCAAAAATGCAATCTCTATAGTGTTAACTAGATTGTTCTACAAGTAACCTAGTTGTTGACAGGACATGACCCATATTCGAACATGGCCTAGATATCATCAGGACAAACTTTCTGATAAAAGTTTCAACATGCTCAAGCCAAAAATGTGGCTTCCAGAGTGTTAACAAGATTTTACTTAAATTTGGACTTGTGACCTAGTTTTTGACCAATCATGACCTATATTCGAACTTGACCTAGATATCATCAAGACAAACTTTCTGACAAAGTTTCAACATGCTCAAGTTTAAAAGATGGCTTCCAGAGTGTTAACAAGATTTTCCTTCAATTTTACCTAGTGACCTAGTTTTTGACCCATCATGACCTATATTCAAACTTGGCCTAGATATTACTAAGACAAATATTTTGACAAAGTTTCAACATGCTCAATCCAAAAATGTGGCTTCCAGAGTGTTAACAAGATTTTCATTAAATTTGGCCTAGTTACCTAGTTTTTGACCCGACATGACCCAGTTTCGAACTTGGCCTAGATTTGATGGAGATATATGTTTTGATAAACTTTCATGAAGATTGGATGTAAAATGTTGCCTCTAGAGTGTTAACAAGCAAATGTTGACGACTGACGACGGACGACGGACGACGGACAAAAGGCGATCACAAAAACTCACCTTGAGCACAAAGCTCTGGTGAGCTAAAAATTAAAACAACATTCTTTTGAAAGCGCTTGTCTGATTTCAAAATAATTTAACAGAACTGTTCATTCACTGACCCTTTACACGTTGTAAGTCTTATTAATTGGTTGAAAGTCGTAGAAACCAGGTGGCATCTAAAAAAAGGGGGGGGGGGGGGGGGAATTGAACGTTTTCCTTCAAATAACATCTCATTCTTATCCACTGGACAAAAATACAAAAAATGAAAATTGTTCAAACCATATCAGTTGGTTGAAAAAAGAGGAGCGATGCGGCATCAGAAAAGGGGAAAATGACAACATTTTAAAACTCTATTCTTATGAAAGTGCTTGTCTTATTTGTTCCCTCAGTGACCTTCTTCGTAATTCTTTAAACAATATTGATTGGTTGAAAGACATAGTTACCAGGCGAATTCAGAAAAGGGGTAAATTGAACTTTTAAATTCTATGATATCTTATCCTAATCCACAGGGAAATTTCAACAAAACATAATAAAAGGAATATTCCTTTTGGTGGTTCGCTTTCAAATTTGTTCAAAGATATAAATAATAAAGACAACTTTTGTTGCTGCGGCAGCAGTAAGGGGGTAAACTTCAGATTCCAAGATAATTTGAAAACATGGCAGCCGGACGGCATCAGAAAAGGGGCAAAATTACAAAACTTAATAGTTCCGTTTCTTTTCAAGTGTTTGTCTGATTTTAGGATACATTTGTGATTGTTTCAAGCCATATTGATTGGTTTGAAAAGATAGTTGCCAGGCTGCACCAGAATAGCGATAAATTGAACTTTTAGCTTTAAACAAAATCTTCTCCTACACCATTGGACTGATATGTTTATTATCGAAAAGTTTCATTTACATTGTACACTCCTCGCAATTTCATTCACTCTCTTGATGAAATGTTCTCCAATATAAGCAGTTACACATATGCAATATATCACTCAGGTAATCTGAATACTCTCTGTTAGAAGAGAGATTTTCATACAAGTTAATTTTTGTATTTTGAAGAATTGTTCAACTGTCGAGAAACTTTACATTTTCATCGCATCAGAAGACGACGTGTGACAATATTGCAGAAAAAAATAGCAATTTCTCCTTTCGACAAACTGTTTCCTACTCAGAGAGTTCCTATAGTTTGCCAAACCAGAGAGGCAATTATCAATCGCTGCTCTAAAACGAGCCCGAACATGTGGAGAGGTACAAGTGGGCATTTCAGTACCGATCAACAAATGAATGGGCTGAATCATTTGCAGTAGACGAACTCTTAGATGAACAACACTCTGAAGGTTAGATTCACACGAGGCTTCGATCATACCCTCTATTGTCTAACATGGTCACTGTCGTCTTAATGTATGATGGAACAAAGAACTAAACGTATATTGAAATCACGTGTTGTGCTGATTCTTACCCGATGTCATATGTATATGTCGTTTCGCTCACCTTATTTTTACAATCATAAACGAGTATGTCTAAAAATAACAAAGTTGTATACAGTTAGTGGAATCAGCGAAAACTGAATACAATTTTAGACATTGCTCTTTTTTATTACAAGACAACTTTTAAATCGATCCCGACTTTTTTTATCCAAGAATATACAGTTAAAGGAATATATCAAACGCAAGGTTATCGGCAAGATTATAATTGATCTAACATATCGAATATGTAGCGAGGTGTACTGTCGTCCCTTGTGTATTAACCCTTTCCCTCATACGACAATTCTGCAGCAGACGACTTTGAACTTATTTTATCAAAACATAGAAAATCTCCATAGTTGAATGGATAACCTATGACAAAAAGTGGAAAACATTGTGGCAAAAGGAGAAATTGCACGTTTTGTGCAATTTCTTCTTTTGTCACAATGTTTTCAAAAAGCCGTCTGCTGCGGAGGCGTCAGAAAGCGTCTATATGAGGAAAAGGGTTAAGGAAATGATTTTCTTGTATGATCCATTTTATAATTCTTTCCGAATAAAGTTTAAATAAACGAATATATTGATGAAAGTCCACATGAACTCTTCGAGTGTAAATCACATGGATGATGTTTGTTTTAAAACACATGTCATATCTGGAAAACTGGAAGTGTTGGTGTTCTTTCGATACATATTTGAAAATATTGTGTGCCTGTGTCTAAAGCAATTTCATCATTTCCATCAATATTTTTAAAACTACAATTCTGCAAATGAGTGAAAAGCCTTGCGAGTCGGTGAAAGGTTTCATATTTAGTGTAGAATAAAACAGTGTTTATTGCGAGAGAAACATGTTATGTACAGATGTATTCTATATAAACATGAATAAATATAAACGAATCACGAAAAGCAACGTGTGTTGGAAATTAAAGCAACACAACAAAAAAAATATACAGTAAACATTTTTTTTTTTAAATATATGAGCCGTCCCACGAGAAAACCAACATTATGGACTCTGCGTAAAGTATCGACCCGGATCATCCTAAGCATGCCGCGCAGGCTAATCCGGACAGACACTTTTCGCCTCATGTAGAATTTATGTTTCAGGAATCATTACTCTATCCGCGCAGGCTAATATGGGTCGATACATAACACAGAGCCCATAATGTTGGGTTTCTCGTTGAACGGTTCTTTAATGTGAGTACTACACTGTGGCATATTAACAAACTTACATACAGTTTCTGCAGAATGTATTCAAAAACCCATCTACTGCAGGGATATGAGATAATACTTGAATTCCGCATTCAGGTCCTGTAAATTGCGTTTAATCCTTTCCCACAAACAGACGCTGTAGCAGAATTCTTTTAGAAACATTGTGACAAAAGAATAAATTACTAAAAAAAAACGAGCAATTTCTCCCTTTGCCACAATGTTTTCTTCAACTTTTTCTGTAATTATGCCTTCATTCATAGAGATTAATTACATAATTGAATCCCGATAATATAATGGAAAACATGCCAGCTGAATCAACCCATTTCCCCCATTTCCACGCAAGGCAATGTAGCCACACAGGCCACGGTGATATTCATATTCCGGTAGCAGTCTCCATTACCGCAGTCGCAGTTTCGAAGCCTAACCCTCCGAATTCCATATTTCGGGTGGCATTCTAGTAGCGAATTACCGATACCCGTAACCCTCGTTTGCAGACAACTCACTCCTCGAATGGTGTATGCCAGGGGCTCGTTCCCATATTTCCGGATTCGTGTAAATCTCCAGGGACAAAGCTCTCTTTGTCTAACGGACGGACATTCCGCACTTCTTTTTATTATGGTGTGCGACGTTCCTATCACGTGATCGATGACGTTACTGTTATCAATCTTTGGTACTGTGTTGTCTACAAAGACAGTACGGTTGTTCTGGTGAAATGTGTTGCTACCGGTTAAGTTTTTAACGCGGATATTGTTTTGTTGTAGTATTTTGCCCATTAACCCGGTCTGGTTCTGTACGTCCGTATGTTGGACCTTGTAATCATTTCCACTTTTTGTCTTATTGTAAGTGGTTTCATCTTTAAATAACTTTACGATAGGAACATTTTCATTCTTAAAATCCTTCAATCTGCTGGAACTGATCATTGAAATATTTTGAATATATCCTAAACCTTGATTGGTTCTTTTGCTGTTGTTGTAATTTTCAGAGGTATATTTTGTCCCTTGAACAGGCAAATGAAATTCAACATTTGTATCTTGTGTACGCTGTTGAATGAGTATGTACCCATGACTTTCTCGGGGGATGCCTTTATTCTGTAATATCCGATCGAGTTGAGTACCATTTCTGAATCGTATTTCAAGGTACGTTGTAGTTCTGCTAGTAGTAAAAGTGTTGCTTGTGCTAGTGGCTGTGTCGGCATTCAGAGACGTAGTACTTAAGAGTTCCGACATAATTAATGTAAGAACTGTTATCTGTAAAGGTAGAATATAATAGGTGTGAGACATCGAGTTTCGACATTATTAATGTAAGAACTGTTATCTGTAAAGGTAGAATATAATAGGTGTGAGACATCGAGTTTCGACATTATTAATGTAAGAACTGTTATCTGTAAAGGTAGAATATAATAGGTGTGAGACATCGAGTTTTGACATCAGTAATGTAAGAAGTGTTATCTGTAAAGGTAGAATATAATAGGTGTGAGACATCGAGTTTTGACATCATTAATGTAAGAAGTGTTATCTGTAAAGGTAGAATACAATATTTGTGAGATTTCGAGTTTTGTAATCACTTAAAAAAAAATTACTCCCTCTCTTTACATTTATTCTTAACGCTTGTGAAATAAGTATTTGTAAATGTGATCGGTGATATTAAAACTTGATAATTCTTCGAAAATGAACTGATATTATCTTTACAATGGAACTCAGTATTTCCTATAGCATACATATCAGTTTTGTCTATTACCCTGATACATTTTGAAAAAGAAAATCCTCAAGACAAGCAAAGCTCATTTTCAACTCTTCTATAACCATGTAACAATATTCAAGGTAGAGGATAAAAAACACCACTATATACTAAGGATTAATAAGGATAATGATAATAATAATAATAATAATAATAATAATAATATGGAAAAAATAAAATCAATAATACTATTAGTGATTTACCGTTTTCTCCATCACGATTTGGGCCAATAAAAGAAATATGTTAAAATCAGCGTTGAATGTCGGTTATATTTTCGAATTTCAATCTAAATTGGTTACCAAAGATATACATATTTATACTATATGGCTCGCATTCTGTATCCGTTATTGATTCTTTAAAAGAAATAGGGACTATTTTCTGTCTATTTTCAACCCAACTATTCGTCTGATTGATATACTATCTGCTTCAATGTGAAGGTAGGAGCAACAACGTTGTCTGGGGTCACCAATCAAACGTGGATAGTCAAACGGTCATTATCACCTGTGACGGAGTAAAACCACCACTTGATGTTCGTTTAACTCAGTCTCATATCAGCTTGTGTATTTTGTATAGACAGCGTCTGCAATGTCCGCATGAAGACAATTTTATTCCTTTACTAACACCAGGGGGAAAACTCATCGACATATGCAGCAAACATATTTTGGAAACATTGTGCCAAAAGGAGAAGAAACTCTCATAATAAGCAATTTCTACTTTTCCTTTATTTTGTTTAACTCCATTGAGTAATGATACTTTTCTATATGAGCCGTCCGTTAGAAAACATACATTATGGACTCTGCGTAATGTATCGTTCCAAAATCAGCCTGCGCAGTCCGCGCAGACTGATCCGGTCCGACAAATTCCGTCTCAGGGAAATAGAGGTATAGAGTAATGATTCCTGAAACTGAAAATCCACAGGAGGCGAAAAGTGTCTATCCGGGTAAACCTGCGCGACATACTTAGGCTGATCCGGGTCGATACTTTACGCAGATTACACAATGTTAATGTTCTCGCGGGACGGCTCATATAGGTAAACGAACAATGTAGACTAATGTTAAACTAGACCAAAATACAGGCTGATCTTGGTCTACATTTCTACAATTGAAGTTTTAAGTCGTGCATAGTATAAAATGCAAATGTTGTTTAACCCCTTCCCACTTTTTTATCGGGTTGTAAAAGGGTCTTTATCAAATATTGCGGTCTATTTACCGACGAACTTAAAATATTATCAGTTTATTTATCATAAAAATAACAGTCGAATTACCTCTTCTGGGGCAGGAACTCAACTATAGAGTATTTATTTAACAAATCAGAGTTACTTCTATGTTCGGCAGACCACACACTCAACCTATACGCGATACAGACGACTGTTGATGTACTTTCAGCTGATGACTATTAAAAAACCAACATTATGGTCTCTGCGTAATGTATCGACCCAGATCAGCTTAAGCATGCCGCAGAGACTAATCCGGACAGACACCTTTCGCCACCTGTGGATTTTCTATTTCATGAATCATTACTTTATACCTCTATCCCCCTGAGACGGAACGTGTCGGCCGCGCAGACTGATCTGGGTCGATACATTACGTACAGGCTATAATGTTGGGCAGCCATTTTTACTATTTGTTAAAGTCTTTGGTATGACCCGCCCGGCCACGGATCGAACATCCCGCACCGAGGCGGACGCTCTACAACTACTCCACGGAAGCAGTCAAGATGGTACGTACTATTGCACGTTGCTGATGGTGATAACACGACGGTACGATGGTGATAACGCGACGGTACGATGATGATAACGCGACGGTACGATGATGATAACGCGACGGTACGATGGTGATAACGCGACGGTACGATGGTGATAACACAACGGTACGATGGTGATAACGCGACGGTACGATGGTGATAACGCGACGGTACGATGATGATAACGCGACGGTACGATGATGATAACACGACGGTACGATGGTGATAACGCGACGGTACGATGGTGATAACACGACGGTACGATGGTGATAACGCGACGGTACGATGGTGATAACGCGACGGTACGATGATGATAACGCGACGGTACGATGATGATAACACGACGGTACGATGGTGATAACACGACGGTACGATGATGATAGCATGACGGTACGATGATGATAACACGACAGTACGATGGTGATAATGCGACGGTATGATGGTGATAACACGATAGTGCGATGATGATAACACGACGGTACGATGGTGATAACGCGACGGTACGATGATGATAACACGACAGTGCGATGATGATAACACGACGGTACGATGGTGATAACGCGACAGTACGATGATGATAACACGACAGTGCGATGATGATAGTACGAAGGTGAACACACGATAGTATATCGCATTATCAATCGTACTGTCGTATTATCGTGTTTTCACCATCATACTGTCGAGTTTTCACCATCATAATATCGTAGTATCGTACTGTCGCGTTATCATCATCGTACTGTCGTGTTATCATCATCGTACTGTCGAGTATCGCGTTTCAGATCAACACATTCATAGGCGATGGCCCTAACGGTATTCCGTATCAAGTACAGCAGTACAAATGGACGAGTTTATACAAACTCCGTTTTCTAAGAACATTGCAAATATGTATACACATGTTATTTTGGCTATTTTAAAAATGGACATAAGCGATAAGCGACGATCCTCATCAGTATATTTGACATGGATCTTCTCTGTACGATGATGATAATACGACGGTACAATGGTGATAACACGACGGTACGATGGTGATAACGCGACGGTACGATGGTCATAACGCGACTGTACGATGGTGATAACGCGACAGTACGATGATGATAACACGACGGTACGATGGTGATAACGCGACAGTACGATGATGATAACACGACGGTACGATGGTGATAACGCGACAGTACGATGATGATAACACGACGGTACGATGGTGATAACGCGACAGTACGATGATGATAACACGACAGTGCGATGATGAAAACGCGACAGTACGATGATGATAACGCGACAGTACGATACTACGATAGTACGATGGTGAAAACGCGACAGTATGATGGTGAAAACACGATAGTATATCGCATTATCATCATCGTACTGTCGTATTATCGTGTTTTCACCATCGTACTGTCACGTTTTCACCATCGTAATATCGTAGTATCGTACAGTCGCGTTATCATCATCGTACTGTCGTGTTATCATCATCGTACTGTCGAGTATCGCGTTTCAGATCAACACATTCATAGGCGATGGCCCTAACGGTATTATGTACTAAGCTCCTAGGGGTATTGCATCATTCGAATTTCCGCTAGATTGTCCACGCAATAAACGCGTGATCTATAACTGGCAACACGAATCTTATCTTGTTACCCAATTATTATGTTACTTACTAAGTGGTTAACTAGATAATATTCGTGTAGCAAATTATCGATTTATATACAACTGTATATCTGGTAACACGAATCTTATATAGTTAACCTGTTATTATGTGTAATATGCTTCAACTTTGTGTCGTCTGCTAAGATAGACACATACAGTAAAATCGTTTTAAAACTATGAAACTGCTGATAACAATAAATTGAGGTATTTTAGGCGACCAGTGTCATCTGCAGTTTCATAGTTTTGAAACGATTTTACTGTATGTGTCCATCTTTGTAAAAGACAAAAAGTTGAGGCATCTTGAAACAATGTTACTGTATGTGTCCATATTTGCAGACGACAATAAATTGAGGCATTTTAGGCGACCAGGTTTTTAAGTTTTGAAACAGTTTTACTATATGTGCATCTTTTTAAATGACAATAAATTGAGGCATTTTAGGCAACCAGTTTCATAGTTTTGAAACAATTTTACTGTATGTGTCCATCTTTGCACACGACAATAAATTGAGACATTTAAGGCGATCAGTTGCATAGTTTTGAAACAGATTTACTGTATGTGTTCATCTTGAAAGACTACACCAAATTGAGTCAGGACCATTTTGTGCTAGAGCGCATCTTATATAGTCCTTTGATAACAAGGAAATGAAATGAACGCATTACATATTATAAGAAATTTGAATCGCACCAAACATTTAGGCTTTACTATGTAAGGTGTTCATAAAAATGGTCAAACTCCTAGGTTTAAGCATTGTACAGAAGCATTTTAGACGATTGTAACACGTACGTTATGTGTCCATCTTTGTAGACGACAATGAATTGAGGCATATTAGGAGACCAGATTCATAGTTTTGAAACAACATCTTTTCAGACGACAATAAATTGAGGCAGTTTAGGCGACCAGTTTCATAGTTTTGAAACAGTGTTACTGTATGTGTTCATCTTGAAAGACTACACCAAAATGAATCAGGCCCTTTTTGTGATAGAGCGCATCTTATATAGTCCTTTGTTAACAAGGAAATGAAATGAACGCATTACATATTATAAGAAATTTGAATCGCACCAAACATTTAGGCTTTACTATGTAAGGTGTTCATAGAAATGGTCAAACTCCTAGGTTTAAGCATTGTACAGAGGCATTTTAGACGACCAGTTTCATAGTTGACACAAACAGTAAAACTATTTCAAAACTATGAATCTGGTCGCCTAAAATGCCTCAATTCATTGTCATCTGCAAAGATGGACACATTCAGTAAAACTGTTTCAAAGCTAAAAAAAAACTGTCTACTAAAATATCTCAATTTATTTTCGTCTGCAATGGACACAAGCATTAAACTGTTTCAAAAATAAAAAAATATTGTCGTCTGCTACGCCTCAATTTAGTGTCGTCTGCAAAGATGGACTCATTCAGTTAAAATGTTTCACAACAAATAGTTATTTTCAATTTAATACTTTAAGAGGCAGTGACAGCGATCTTTGTCATTCAATATTCAATTTTTGCAAAACAAAACTGGTTGCCTTAAATGCCTTAATTTAGTGTCGTCTGCAAAGATGGACTCATACAGTAAAGCTGTTTCAAAACTTCTAAAATGCACAAAATTGAGGCACTTTGGGTGACAGGTTTCATAGTTTTGAAACAGTTTACTGTATGTGTTTATCTTTGCAGGCGAAACAAATTGAGGCATTTTAAGCAACCAGTTTTCTAGTTTTTAAACAGATTTACTGTATTTGTCCATCTCTCCAGACTACACATAATTGCGTCAGGCCCCTATTGTGCTAGCGCGCATTTTTGGTCCTTCGATTCGATAACAAGAAAACAAAATGCACGCATTACATATAATAAGACATTTAAATCGCACCATACATTTAGGGTTTACTATGTCAAATGTTCATAAAAATCGTCAAACTCCAAGGTTTAGGCATTGTACCGAGGCATTTTAGGCAACCAGTTACATAGTTTTGAAACAGGTTTACTGTTTGTGTCCATCTTTTCAGACAACACTAAATTTAGGCATTTTAGGCAACTAGTTTCATAGTTTTGAAACAGTTTTACTGTACACGTATGTGTCCATCTTTGCAGACGACACAAAAATGAGGCATTTTAGGTGACAGGTTTCATAGTTTTTAAACAGTTTCACTGTATGTGTCCATCTTTACAGACGACACACAATTGAAGCATTTTAGGCCACCAGTTTTATAGTTTTTAAACAGATTTACTGTATCTGTCCATCTCTGCAGACTACAACAAATTTAGTCAGGCCCCTATTGTGCTAGCACGGATTTTTAGTCCTTCGATAACAAGGAAATAAAATGAACGCATGACATATTATAAGAAATTTGAAACGCACCATATATTAAGGCTTTAAAGTCATCTGCTATAATTTTGTTGATTGTTGGAAAAGGTTAAGTTTATAAAATAAAGGTCAAGTTTGATTTTAGAGAGAGAAAGAACTTATATACTGGCCAAGCCCCGGTAGCTCAGTTGGTAGCGACGCGGGCTGTCAATCCATGGATTGTGAGTTCAAATCCCGGCTCGGCCAACTTTCTTTTCGACGATTGACAAAAGTAAATGCGACATGCGTCATTCGTCTTCTACCAATGGGCTAAGTCTATGTGGAAAAGCAGCCAGTTGCTTGGGAAGTTTGTTGTGTGGAGTACTGGTGTGAGAAAACCAGAAAAATGCATGAGTATGTGAACTGGCCGCCGTGATATAACTGAGAAATTATTAGAAACGGCGTTAAACCCCAATCTACCAACTATTAACGTTCATACTGTTTTCTGAAAGTATTAATCACTTTCAGGGGTAGTTTGAATTTGTATCAGCATATATAGGTTAGTGTCACTATCTGTTTGTATCTAATTGAACATGTATTACATTTTAAGCTCATCTGAGCATGAATAGCCAGATGTAAACTTTAAACGTTTTCCACATACAGACACATTCTTTTAAAAACATTGTGCCAAAAGAATGAACATTTGTGACAATGTTTTGTACTCAATCCAATAGTTAAATGTTCATATATAGAGGTTTTCAATATTTTTGCCAACATGTTTTCAAAGTCGTCTGCGACAGATTTGTTGTATGTAGGACAATGTTAACAAGACGAATTTTGATGCAGAGCATCAAAGGACGCCGCGCATGATTTTGAAGCATGACTTAAAGGAAGCAGATGTAGTTCAGTACATTTAAATAACGTGTGAAAACAGACAGGATGTAAATATTTCGAACAAGAAGGCCAAATGTCCCTTTATCATAACCAAAAAGGCCAAGATGTGCCTATATTGCTCACCTGGCTACCATAGCCTATAATAAAAGGTTACCATACAACATGAAGTTTCTTAATTTTTTACCAATACACGGTTTCAAATCGATATCTCGAAATGTACTTGTCGATATCTCGAACTTTCCGATAAAGTTCGAGATATCGAGAAAAAAAAAATGAAAGATATCGAAAAGTTATTGGAAAGTTCGAGATATCGAGAAGAAAAAAAAAAAAAAAAAAAAAAAAAAAAAAAATTTTTTTTTCGAGATATCGAAAAGTTCGAGATATCGAAAGTTCGTGATATTGGAAAGTTCGAGATATCGAAAGTTCGTGATATTGGAAAGTTCGAGATATCGAAAGTTTCGAGATATCGATATGTTCGATTTGTCAATAAATGTTCAAGTTAAAAACATTCGTTTTATCAATGTATTCGAGATATCGATGTGTTCGAGTCATCGGTATGTTCGAGATATCGATATGTTCGAGTTATCAATATGTTCAAGTTATTTGACCAATAAGACATTCGTTTTTTGCGTGTACAATGACCTCAGACAAATTTCGTACCTAAACCTCTTAATTTGCGAATGTCTAATCGAATGTCTAATGTCTAACTGATCAATTAGACATTCGTTTTTTAATGTACATTGATCTCTGATGAATTTGGTACATAAATCTCTTAATTTGCGAATGTCTAATCGAATGTCTAATGTCTAATTGACCAATTAGACATTCGTTTTTTTAATGTACATTGATCTCTGATTAATTTGGTACCTAAATCTCTTAATTTGCGAATGTCTAATCGAATGTCTAATGTCTAACTGATCAATTAGACATTCGTTTTTTGCATGTATAATGACCTCCGACGAATTTGGTACCTAAATCCCTTAATTTGCGAATGTCTAATCGAATGTCTAATGTCTAACTGACCAATTAGACATTCGTTTTTTTAATGTGCAATGACCGACGACGAATTTGGGTTATAGATCTTGTAATTTGCGAATGTCTAATCGAATGTCTAATGTCTAACTGACCAATTAGACATTCGTTTTTTTAATGTACATTGATCTCTGACGAATTTGGTACCTAAATCTCTTAATTTGCGAATGTCTAATCGAATGTCTAATGTCTAACTGACCAATTAGACATTCGTTTTTTGCATGTATAATGACCTCCGACGAATTTGGTACCTAAATCCCTTACTTTGCGAATGTCTAATCGAATGTCTAATGTCTAACTGACCAATTAGACATTCGTTTTTTTAATGTGCAATGACCTCCGACGAATTTGGGTTATATATCTTGTAATTTGCGAATGTCTAATCGAATGTCTAATGTCTAATTGACCAATTAGACATTCGTTTTTTTAATGTACATTGATCTCTGACGAATTTGGTACCTAAATCTCTTAATTTGCGAATGTCTAATCGAATGTCTAATGTCTAACTGACCAATTAGACATTCGTTTTTTGCATGTATAATGACCTCCGACGAATTTGGTACCTAAATCCCTTAATTTGCGAATGTCTAATCGAATGTCTAATGTCTAACTGACCAATTAGACATTCGTTTTTTTAATGTACAATGACCTCCGACGAATTTGGGTTATAGATCTTGTAATTTGCGAATGTCTAATCGAATGTCTAATGTCTAACTGACCAATTAGACATTCGTTTTTTGAATGTACAATGATCTCTGACGAATTTCGAACCTAAGTATAGTAATTTGCGAATGTCTAATCGAATGTCTAATGTCTAACTGACCAATTAGACATTCGTTTTTTGCACGTACAATGACCTCCGACGAATTTGGTACCTAAATCTCTTAATTTGCGAATGTCTAATCGAATGTCTAATGTCTAACTGACAAATTAGACATTCGTTTTTTGATTGTACGTTGACCTACGACGAATTTGGAACCTAAATATCGTAATTCGCGAATGTCTAATTGAATGTCTAATGTCTAACTGACCAATTAGACATTCGTTTTTTGCATGTACAATGACCTCCGACGAATTTGGTACCTAAATCCCTTAATTTGCGAATGTCTAATCAAATGTCTAATGTCTAACTGACCAATTAGACATTCGTTTTTTGAATGTACAATGACCTCCGACGAATTTGGGTTATAGATCTTGTAATTTGCGAATGTCTAATTGAATGTCTAATGTCGTATTAGACATTCGATATTTAACATTTGTGATTTTTCTGAATGTCTAATTGAATGTCTAATGTCTAATTAGACATTCGATAATCAAAATTAGCGAATGTCTAATCGAATGTCTAACGTCTAATTAGACATTCGAATATTTTTTTTGAATGTCTAATGTCTAACGTCTAATGCTCTGCCAACTTCACACACTTTTATAAATAGGCAGGCAAAAACATCCGGCGAATTTTGGTCCCGTAAACTAAACAATTAAAAACGCGTAGCCTAGAAAGTTTGGGAAAAGTGAACTTTTTCTCTGAGCTTTGATGAATTGGGTCAGGGCCGTAAACCAAACAATCAAAAACAGCGTAGCCTAGACAGTTGGGGAAAAGTTATTAAATACAAATTAAATGTGTATAAAGTTTTGTAATAACGGTAGAAGACAAACGTATTTTGTATCTTGTTGTTTCTTAAATCAGTTAATACAATTTATTGATTCATAAAGGTTGTTTTTTTCAATCAAACAACAGAGGGTTTTTTAACAATAATAACATTGGTTTCTCCCTTTTCGATTACGTCACCCCATGGTACAAAATTAAAACCTATCCCATACTGACGCCGCGCTCCCACGCGGCGTCAATAAGGATGCAGTACCCTTTGTACATGATCAACACTTTGCTTGAGGAAACTTTCAATGCAACGATATCCATGAAATAACATATTCAGAATCATGAAACCTTCTTTGGCTTATATGCAAACAGTGCGGATCTGCTGGCTTGTCTTGATCTACACCGATCGCAAATACTTATTTTTTTCTCACAGAGTGCCATTCAATTGTTTTATAGGTTCACCTAAGCACTAAGTGCTTGGTTGAGCTATTGTGATCATGCATTATCAAGTAGCCTTCATCCTTTCACATTTTCCGACCAACAACTTCAAGACTTCTCGGAATCCGCTGTGGTCGAGTGGTTAGCGTCGGGGATTTCAAAACCGGATGTCCCGGGTTCGATTCCCAGTCGCGGCACTACGGTCATGGTGGAGTGCCCTTGGGCAAGGCACATTTTCTAGCCTAGTACTGGTTTGTTTACCCAGGGATCATGAATAATTAAATTTAATTGCGCGCTAAATGACCTTAGCTGTCGATGCGCCATAAGACATTATACATTCATTCATTCATTCATTCATTCATTCATTCATTCAAGACTTCTCTTAAACCAATCGACCAAATTTAAAAATAAAATCACAGCAGTATTCCTAACATGGTGCTCTTTCATATTTGTTTAAATAAATGAATTCCCTATACACAAGAGTGTCCCCATTATTGTTATCAGTTGAAAAACGTGGCCATTTTTTTCTTATTATAGGTATATAGTCAAAATTTGAAAAACAATCTTGTATAAAATTACTTATTTGCCCATTGGAATTAATGTTTCTCAAGTGACCCTCTTCAAAAAAAAATACAATCGTACCGATCAGTTGAAAAAAAGTAGACCCCTGTTACTTGGCTCGTTTTCCATATAAATAATAATATATATAGTAAAAACATGGAAATCCCTTCCTAGTCCAAACGTACTGGCATGACTAGATTTGAAAATAATTTGCTTGTCTCTGTAAAACGATAAGAAATGTATTGCAAGTGTAATGTTTTGCAAGTGTTACAGTTTTGTTATTTGGTATGAAGAATCACAAAGTGGTACTCTATCATTATTGTTGACAGTACACCCTTCGGTCAAAGATTGCCCCACACCAGGTGCACATGTTTTACACAGAGAATATAAGTAATGCAGCTTAATCTCATAAGGCAAATATGAGTACTTCATGATATTTCAATATTGATGTATTTGACTTAAGTTTAAGTTTTATTAAATCAGGTCAGCGATTAGCCCAGCACGGTCTTGCATTGTTTTATTGTATATAAATGGACCTTACAACTGGAAAAAATATGTTTATCTATTTGTTATATAGTTTCTTTTTCAACATATTACATATATTAGAAATCATTTATATGTTCTTTCTTTTTTTCGCTTCCTCTACCCTTTGATTTCATAGGATTGATGAATACTTTTAGTGGACTGGAGTTGAACGTTTATTTCAGTATTATATCACAGTGGCCAGATCACCTGTTAATTAACTAGGTTTCGACATTGACTATTTTGGCCCATTGGTGGAAGACAATCATTGGGAATAATGAATGGTTGAGCCGGGGTTCGAACTTACGACCCCAGGAGTGCGATAACTATTTGTCATGTGTGTGTGTGTGTGTGTGTGTGTGTGTGTGTGTGTGTGTGTGTGATCACAAAACGCCAAGCTTTCATTCTCACAAAAATTAGAAATGGCAATTAACTTGTTAACTTGTTAACACATCCGTCTTCTTGCAAAACGATATTAATCAACAATTATTTTACTAAATGTGACTCGAGTCTAACATCAATGATGCTCAACTGTCCGAGGAAAACTCGGTAAATATTTTGTTGGTATTTCAAGGCTCGTTAGAATGGAGATGTTTGAAACATGACCGCTCCCCGAGACCTATTTAGTAAATACGAAATGCAATAAGTCAAGTTAACTTTCATTGATGATGGGAATTGGAATAAATCTAGCAAACAGTTATCTATATGGAAGGGATAAGGTTTAATCTACGTTTAGGTAACACGGCATTATTCAAACTAACCGGAGGACACTATAGACTAAGACAGCCTACTATAAAAATGTCCTCTTGTTATCTCCCGAGTATCTATTAAAATCTCTGTAGATCTGGTCTAGACCATGTCCTTGCCGTCTTTGCATATCCGTGTTCACCTATAGTACTGATTGAGTTATTAAAAACCCTGTACATTGAAGAGATCAGCTAATGAATTCAGCACACTTGAATGTTACCCGTTCCTACGTGAAAATTGTCCTCCAATTCCTGTGTAGAACATATGGGGGTACCTATATAAAAATTATGATTGTGAACTAAGTGGTGATATAATTTGGACGAGGCATGTATATATATATATATATATATATATATATATGCTTGATGCAATACTAACGATTAACGGTCACTTAAGGTACGCTCGATGCATGGTTGAATGATGAATACAATATGTATACTCCATTCAGGCATATCCTAGATATTTCAGGACAGCACTCGGGTCCGGGGTTTCTTTGTCACGGGAGTGGAAAGCTCTTTTTTCACAGGAGTTGAACGCCGGCTCGAAGCGGGATGCTCACCGTGTCAGCACCGTGTTACAGTGGAGTACTCGGGCCCAGAGGCCCTTTGTCGCGAGAGTGGGACGTTTCTTTTTGTTATCACTTAGCAATATTGTCTGATGCGCGCGTTCAGAGCGTTCCACTTACGTAACAAATATCAGGCGCAGACGAAGTCTCTCTGCAAAGTTCTTCATTCTGGTAAAAGAAAACGGCTTCTTTTCTATTGACGTTGCATATATTGCTATCTTATCATTTGTGTAACTACATGTTACATTTTTACTCAATTGTTGACAAGTTTGTTTCTTAAATATCCGCCAAAAAACATTTTCGTTATCACTTTCAATCTTTGGTCAATTCAAATTAGCTACGTTTCCTACATTATTGTTACGTTACTGTTAAATGTCTTTAGAATTGGTAGGTCTAACTCGGGGAGAGATTCAAGTTAAGTGTATATACCAATAGATGAATGAGTTACAATTTTTTTATTTTATTGAAAGTGGCTACTTTTTCAAGATTTAAAACAAGTTAGACGTATGTGTATACACTACTTGTTTGCATCCTAAGGACTATTTATGCCTGTTATAATTAAAAACGAATAGAAATTGGACCATATTATAAGGTTTGATTAATGTTTTCTCTCGATGAGGTGGACTTTTCAGTCTTTATTTTATTTAAACTCGATCAACGGCTTTCCAGTGCGGAAATAGCCCTCTGTGAGTTTACCTTGCAAGCCCGAGTTGGCAAGGCCGAGTTGGCAAGGCCGAGTTGGCAAGGCCGAGTTGGCAAGGCCGAGTTGGCAAGGCCGAGTTGGCAAGGCCGAGTTGGCAAGGCCGAGTTGGCAAGGCCGAGTTGGCAAGGCCGAGTTGGCAAGGCAAGTACCCGCGGAAATTTCTTTTACACATAGAACCCTTATTGGCAGAGCTACTTACCCGAAATTTCTTCAGCATATACATGTGACATCGAGTTCTTAATCAAGATCATATATTAAAACAGCAGTTAAATGTTTATTGTTTCAATCGGCAATTAGACATTCGGATGTTAATGTCCTGTGCCCAACGTCTATGTTGGGCTCTAGATATTCGATTGCTCGAATGTCTAATCGAATGTCTAACAAGACAAATCGACATTCGTTTTTTCCATGACCAATGACCTACGTTGATTTTGGGTTATAATTATTGTAATGTGCGAATGTCTTATCGAATGTCTAATGTCTAACTAGGCATTTAAACATTCGTTGTTTGCATGTAAAATGTTCAACGTCTACTTTGTGTTCTAGATCTTCGAACTTGCGAATGTCTTATTCAATTTATCATGTCTGACTAGACAATTAGACATTCGTGTTATGCATTTACAATGACCTATGTCGAATTTTGATTCAAAATCTTCGTATTTGCGAATGTTTAATGTCTAACTAGGCAATTCGACATTCGTTGTTTGCATGTACAATGACATTCGACGAATTTGGTTTCTATATCATGTCTCATCAATATCGAATCAAATGTCTGATAGAAAGTCTAATGTCTAACTAACCAATTAGACATTCGTTTTTTGAAACATATAATGTTCAATGTCTAATTTGGACTCTAGATCATCTTATGTGATAATGTCTTATCGAATGTCTAATGACTAACTAGGCAATACGACATTCGTTTTTTTTCCCAATGTATCCTATGTCGAATTTGGGTTGTAAACATTCTAAGTTGTGAATGTTTAACTAGGCAATGTTTAACTAGGCAATTTGAAATAATTTTTTTGAATATCTATTTGATCTTCTAGATATTCTTTGCGAATGATAAATTATGATGTCTAATGACATTATGTCTAATTAGACATCCGTTTTTTTAATGTCTATTGTCTAACGTCTAATTTACCGTACAGATATTACAATTTGCGAATGTTTAATTGAATGTCTGATTTCTAATAAGATATTTGAATTTGAATAATATTTAACTTGCTTTCTAGATATTAAAATTTATGTCTAATGTTTTACGGCTTATGTCAGGCCAACTTCACACATTAACATGCCCAGATGTACTTAAAGGCAAACTATTGAAAATCAAATAATAAACTCTGTATTAAATGTTTAATACAGGTCCATTCCGGTATTTCCATTGTCCATTCCCGTCCATTCCGGTATCTCCAATGTCCATTCAGGTCCATTCATGTATTTCTATAAGTCCATTCCGGTCTATTTCGATATTTCCATAAGTCCATTCCGGTATTTCCATACGTCCATTCCGGTCCATTCCTGCCCATTTTGGTCCATTCCGGTATTTCCATGCACCCCATAAACAGTGTTGTTGTTGTTGATTTCGGTTTTTGGAGTTGTTGTTGTTGAAACTATAAGCAGTCGACAGTTTGATAGAAACACTCATCTAGTCTATCTACCGAGTATGAAATACATTGCATAACACAGATATACTAGATACCTTAATATGTCGGACATGAGAGATCGTGATAATGGACGAGGTGGTGACAGGGGGAGGAGACGTCGTCCAAGAGGTGGACCGCCTGGTAGAAAAATGGGTGGGGTAAGTTTTAATATGGAAATTGTTTTTTGCTTTGTTTGCTAAGTAAGTTCACACATCATGACATAATAATTCATTGATGGCTTTCAACTTAAATATAAGACAGCTAATATAAAGTCACACAGAAAAGGATGAGAATGAAGAAGCCAGCAACTTCGGATGAATTACTGTACAAAGTTGGAATGCTCAAAGATGCATTATGGTCAAAACATTTTAGTTTATTTGTTGTTATCTTAGAGAACGTACAGTCTGTAATGTAATATGAGTATAGGTGCTACCTATTTTCGGGTAAACATTTATTATATGTTGTGATCGGTGAATAATTCCCCGCGAACTACAGTTAGCCCCTTGCTTGCAGCACGATCAGTTATTTACGTCAATTACGAGTCCTACCGACCTAAGCAAAAAACGATTCCATAATTCACGGAACTACATTTGTGACAAGCCAAACTAACGTTTCCTATAATTTCTGTCGTTTTCCTTTCGGTTCATTTTGTTTAAACTTATTTATTTTACATCGATTGTGAAACAAAAAAAATCCCAAAGTCAGGACCCGCTCATCACGGGACTCCAACCAGGGACCTTTGATACAAGAGACCGACGCTCTACCTCTGCACCACTAATAGAATGACGTCATATTACAGGAATTTGGATTTATAACTTCCAGAATGTCAAAGGTCAAAAAACCCTTACGAGTTTTATTTGAACTCGTTTTAGAAATAGACGACGAGGGTTATTAAACGGAAATTATCACACATAAAATTACTTGTGCTCGTTCCTTTATCGAGTACGTATTATCATATTTAATTATTTCCTCTAGAAGTTTTTTTTGTTTCAATAATTTCTTTTCATCCAATCAAAGGGTAGTAGAATCGTGACTGCATCGACAAATCCACTCTGGACACAATTTTTAGAAAGACGGTATAGCAAAATTTTGCAAAGTTCATACACATTACCTATTGACAGGAAACATCGCCGGCTTCGCCGTCGATTTGTTTACCCGTATTAGTTTCTAATATAAGTGGTACCTGTTTCGGGTAAACATTTATTATACCCCCAGATACATAGTATATGGGGGCTATATAGGAGTCGCGCTTGTCGGTCCGTTTAATGGTCTGTGGACATTTCTTGTGACAGAGAACACTATTTATCAGCAACCCTTGGTCAGAATTCAATATAACTTCACAAGAATGATTGATACCAAGCCTAGTTGTGCATATTGTCGGCGTGTTGCACTGGAATTATTTTTAAATGACTTAATGAGTTATGGCCCCTTGAATTCCTCATACATATGTATATTGTCAGGCGCCAGCTGGGGGTATTCATTACCTTCAGTGATATTTCTAGTTAACTTTTGTAATCGGTAAATCATTTTCCATGATCTGAAGTTAGCTCCTTTCTTGCAGCACTATCAGTGATTTGAGTATATATTATTTACAATTCCTAACGTTCTAAGCAAATATACTGAAAATCATCATCTGATTAAGCATATATTGAACTTCAAAATATGTCAAAAGATTTTAAATCCACGAAATAATGATGACATGATCATGAATATGTACAAACAATAATCGACTTGCCCTTCATAAAGTACTTCCAATGAAATTATTCAATAATTTACGTGACTATATGTTAATTTTAGGGATTAATATTGTTTATTTGGAGACATGTTTATTTATATATGTCTCTGGTTTATTTTAAGGACCGTGAGTATGAACCACCACCAGTACAACAGACTTCATCGCGACCAACTATCATTCTGGCAAAACACTCTGATAATGAGCAACAGCAGGTAGAACTTTGAAAGAAACTTTTAATGAAACTTTCAAAACTGTGATATAAAAGTACACTTCTTGTCAGCGGTCTCTTAAATGCTTCTTTGACTTATTAGCTAACACTGAAGATCCAGATCAGGATGTGCATGATGATCTTGTTTTACACTGGTATCAAATGCCATGTGGTTGGTTTTCCTCTAGCGCGGCTCAAAAAGTCACAGCAGCTTCATATGATTGATTATCCTCACTAACTAGTTGGGAGTAATGCAGTATGAATTGATACTGATAGAAATATTAAGATATCACTCACTACCATTATATTCTTAGTTTTACAGTAATTATCTTGTAATATAAGATGATATTTTTTATGCTCATTTTGAATTCATCCATATTGAAATCATTTCATGATAAGAAGATAATTAACCCTTGCCCTCATACAGCAATTCTGCAGCAGACGACTTTGAACGTATTTTGTCAAAAAATAGAAAATCTCAATAATTGAATGGATAACCTATGACAAAAAGTGGAAAACATTGTGGCAAAAGGAGAAATTGCACGTTTTGTGCAATTTCTTCTTTTGTCCCTATGTTTTAATAAAGCCGTCTGCTGCAAAGGCGTCAGAAAGCGTCTATATGATGGAAAGGGTTAAAATCAGTCAATCAAAGTATAACTTTTCGTCAAGAATTAAACTTGTTTAAAGCATTTCTCTTGCTACCTCATTGTTTTCATAATAGATGTGCTAAGTAAGCTTAGAAAGATGTTTCCGAAGTGATGAGCAATTTCTCCTTTTGACACAATATTTTTTATCTCTGCTCTGGTCAATAATTTAACTGGCATTTAATCCTTTCCCACAAGTAATGTGCAACTTCTCCTTCTATCCAATCATTACCCTTTCATTTATAAAGAAGTTTTATAGTAACTGTTTTGACTTGAATTATTTCAAAGTCATCTGCTGCAGATCAGTTGTATTTGGGAAAGTGTTAACCCTTTCCCACATACAACATTTCTGCAGCAGGCGACTTTGAACATATTTTGTTAAAAAATTGAAAATCTCTATTTAATTGAATGGATAACCTAAGACTAAAAGTGGAAAACATTGTAGCAAATGGAGAAATTGCTTGTTTTGAGCAATTTCTGCTTTTGTCACTATGTTTTCAAAAAGCTGTCTGCTGCAGAGGCGTCAGAAAGGGTTAAAGAGATGTTGCCATCACTTTTTACAGTCTTCTGCCAATAGTCGTTCATCAACATCTACATCACCAGCACCTCAATCAAGACAGCCAGAGAAACCAGTCATGGTTTTAAAGAACAGAGAGGAACCTTCACGAACTCTCACTCCATCAGTGAATCTTCCAAGTATACCTGTCAATACTGTACTGGGGGATACCCCTCCACAACAAACATATATACAAAGACAAGTTGTTGAAGGTAAATGAACATGAATTAACCCTTTCCAACATAAAACAAATCTGCAGCATCTAACTTTGAAATCATCTCGGCAAATATATGGAAAATCTCAATAAATGAAATGAATAGAGTAAAAAAATTTGTGAACAAAAGGAGAAATTGTTCATTGTGAGCAACTTCTCCTTTTCTTACAAGATTTTCAAAAGAATTTCCTGCAGATGCGACAAATTGTGTTTATTCAATATTAATCACAATACCTCATTATGTTGGTATTGCTGAGATAATTTCGTTACAAATAATGAATAAAAATTCGAACCTTAATTAGCCCAAATTTAAATAAATTATTTTAGGACCTCTTTGGTAATGGCAGCTGAGAGAGAGCTGTGTTATGATGTACTGTACCTATTTCTCAATGTGATGGTTTAACCCTTTCCCACATACAACAAATCTGGAGCAGAAGTCTTTGAAAACATTTAGTAAAAAATAATGAAACTCTTTATAAATAAAAGAACAATTATTGAATAAAGTTGAAAACATTGTGGTAAAAGCAATTTTCTCATCAGATACGTAGTATATGGGGGCCTACGAATCTGGGGGCTATATAGGAGTCACACTTGTCGGTCGGTTTGTCAGTTGGTCGGTCGGCCCGTTGGTCTGGACATTTCTTGTGAACACTATTTATCAGCATCCCTTGGTCAGAATTCAATATAACTTCACAAGAATGGTTGATACTAAGCCTAGTTGTGCATATTGTCGGCGTGTTGCACTGGAATTATTTTTAAATGAGTTATGGCCCCTTGAATTTCTAATACATATGTATATTGTCAGGCACCAGTGATATTTCTAGTTAATTATGCCATAATTTATAGAGATTTCCCATAGTTTTGACCAAAAACGTTCAAAGCCGTCTGCTTCATATTTGTTGTATGTGGGAAAGGGTTAAGAAGAAATAAAAATAACTCACCAAGTAACGGATAAATAATCTATTTGTGGAGGAAAATATTAATTTTCTAAATGCTCTAACATTAATAGGTGCAAAGCTTACAGTTCCACAAGAGATGGTGAGAGGTATTAAACTTATCGATGAACATCAACACTGGTGCGAGGCAGCAAGTGATGTGAGTCTGCTGTTTTTCATAAAAATATTAAATAACCCTTTACATAATTTTTACTCAAGATGCCTTATTAATAACATTATTAGATCACCTAGAACCAAAGGCTCAAGGTGTGCTATTCTGATCACTTTTTGTCCGTCTGGCATTGTCCGTCGTCTGTCGTCTGTCGTTAACATTTAGACATTTAGATCATCTCCTCCTTAACCATTTGACCAATTTCAACCAAACTTCACAGGAATGTTCCTTTGGTGGACCTCTTTCAAAATTGTTCAAAGATTTAAATTCCATTGAGAACTTTGGTTGCTGCGGCAACAGAAAAGGGGAAAATTGCCAAATCTAAAAAATCTTCTTGTCCAAAAGTACTGGCCCGATTTGAAAATTATTTTGCACAAATGTTTCTTGGGGTACCCTCTACCAAGATTGTTCAAATATTTCCGATCCGTTGAAAAACATGGCCGCCAGGGGGGGGGAGCTTATTTTCCTTATATGTGCATTGTTAAAACTTTAAAAATCTTCTTGTCCAAAAGTACTGCCCGATTTGAAAATTATTTTGCACAAATGTACATTGGGGCACCCTTTACCAAGATTGTTCAAATATTTCCGATCGGTTGAAAAACATGGCCGCCAGGGGGCGGAGCCTGTTTTCCTTATATGTGCATTGTTAAAATTTTAAAAATCTTCTTGTCCAAAAGTACTGGCCCAATTTGAAAATTATTTTGCACAAATGTTCCTTGGGGCACCCTTTATCAAGATTGTTCAAATATTTCCGATCGGTTGAAAAACATGGCCGCCAGGGGGCGGAGCCTGTTTTCCTTATATGTGCATTGTTAAAATTTTAAAAATCTTCTTGTCCAAAAGTACTGGCCCAATTTGAAAATTATTTTGCACAAATGTTCCTTGTGCCACCCTTTACCAAGATTGTTCAAATATTTCCGATCCGTTGAAAAACATGGCCGCCAGGGGGCAGAGCTTGTTTTCCTTATATGTTCATTGTTAAAACTTTAAAAATCTTCTTGTCCAAAAGTACTGGCCCGATTTGAAAATTATTTTCCACAAATGTTCATTGGGGCATCCTTTACCAAGATTGTTCAAATATTTCTGATCGGTCGTAAAACATGGCCGCCAGTGGACGGAGCCTGTTTTTTTTTTGTTAAAATTTTTAAAAAATCTTCTTGTCCAAAAGAACTGGCCCGATTTGAAAATTATTTTCCACAAATGTTCATTAAGGCACCCTTTACCAAGATTGTTCAAATATTTCCGATCGGTTGAAAAACATGGCCGCCAGGGGGCGGAACCTGTTTTTTTTGGTTAAAATTTTAAAAATCTTCTTGTCCAAAAGTACTAGCCCGATTTGAAAATTATTTTGCACAAATGTTCCTTGGGGCACCCTTTACCAAGAGTGATCAAATTTTTTCCGATCCGTTGAAAAACATGGCCACCAGAGGGTGGAGCCTGTTTTCCTTATGTGCATTGTTAAAACTTTAAAAATCTTCTTGTCCAAAAGTACTGGCCCGATTTGAAAATTATTTTGCACAAATGTTCATTGGGGCACCCTTTACCAAGATTGTTCAAATATTTCCGATCCGTTGAAAAAACATGGCTGCCAGGGGGGCTAAGCTTGTTTTACTTATATAAATATGTGCATTGTTAAAACTTTGAAAATCTTCTTGTTCAAAAGTATAAGCCCAATTTGAAAATTATTTTGCACAAATGTTCCTTTGGGAACCCTTTACCAAGATTGTTCAAATATTTCCGATCCGTTGAAAAACATGGTTGCCAGGGGGTGGAGCCTGTTTTCCTTATATGTGCATTGTTAAAACTTAAAAAATCTTCTCGTCCAAAAGAATTAGCCCGATTTGAAAATTATTTTTCACAAATGTTCTTTGGGGCACCCTCTACCAAGTTTGTTCAAATATGTCCGATCTATTGAAAAACATGGCCGCCAGGGTTGCTGCGGCATCAGAAAGGGGGCAAAATGTCCAAGCTTTAAAAATCTTCTTCTTTTAATCTGCATGTCTGATTCCAATATAGTTTGGTAGAAATGTTCCTTAGGTGAGCCTCTACAAAGATTATTCAAGGCATACTGTTTTGTTGAAAAACATGGCAGTCAGGAGGCATCAGAAAAGGGGCAAAATGACAAAATTTGGAAATTCCATTTTTAGCTCGACTATTCGAAGAATATGAGAGCTTTACTACTCGTGTCGGCGTCCGGTTAAAGTTTTAGGGCAAGTTGGCATTTTCATTCATAAGTATTTGTGCTAGGGCTTTAATATTTGAAATATAGTTACATCTTATACCTTTCTTTACATTGAATGTTAAAGGCTACCGAGTGTGACCTTCTTTTTGGGGTAAAAAACATGATTTTCGGTGGTTAAAGTTTTAGGGCAAGTTGGAATTTTTTTTTTTTTTTTTTTTTCCTCAATAATTACTTATGCTAGGTCTTTTATATTTGGAATATAATTACATCTAATACCTGTCTTCATATTGTATGCTGAAAATTCTGAGTGTGACCTTCTTTTTGGGGTAAAAGACGTGATTTTGGGTGGTTAAAGTTTTAGGGCAAGTTTGCATTTTCATTTGATTTTTAGCTCCACTGGCTGAAAGCCAGTCGAGCTTATGTCATGGCGAATTGTCCGTCGTGCGTGCGTGCGTTAACTTTTTCCTTTAAACGACTTCTTCTCCCTAACCACTGCGCCAATTTGGTTGAAACTTCATGGGAAGCATCCTCTCAATGTCCTCTACTAAATTCCTTCAATTTTGTTTGATCCATTCAAAATTCTGGTTTCCATGGCAACCGAAAGAAAAAAATAGTGAGAACTTAAAAAATCTTCTTCTCCGAAAGTGTCAGGCCGATTTTCAAATAATTTTGTAGAAATGTTCCTTGGGTGACCCTTTATTAGATTCCTTCAAGAAATTTTGATTGGGCGAAAAACATGGCCGCCAGGGGGCGGGGCTTTTTTGCCTTATATAGCTATAGTGATAACTTAAATAATCTTCTTCTCAAAAAGTGTTCAGCAGATTTTCAAATAATTATGTAGAAATGTTCCGTGGGTGACCCTCTATCAGATTCCTTCAAGCCATGTTGATTGGTATAAAAACATGGCCGTCACAGGGCGGGGCTATTTTGCCTATATGGCTAAAGAGCAAACTTAAAAAATCTTCTCCTCCAAAAGTGTCAGGCCGATTTTCAAATAATTTTGTAGAAATGTTCCTTGTGTGAACCTTAATTAGATTCCTTCAAGAAATGTTGATTGGGCGAAAAACATGGCCGCCAGGGGGCGGGGCTTTTTTGCGTTATATAGCTATAGTGAAAACTTAAAACATCTTCTTCTCCGAAAGTGTTCAGCCGATTTTCAAATAATTTTGTAGAAATGTTCATTGGGTGACCCTCTATCAGATTCCTTCAAGCCATGTTGATTGGTCGAAAAACATGGCCGCCAGATGGCGGGGCTATTTTGACTTATATGACCATAGTGAAAACTTAAAAAATCTTCTCCTCCGAAAGTGTCAGGCATATTTTCAAATAATTTTGCAGAAACATTCCTTTGGTGACACTCTACAAGATTCCTTTACGCCATGGTGGTTGGTAAAAAAAATAGCCACCACGGGGCAGGGCTGTTTGGAGATTTTATTTTTGCCTTATGGCCGTGGAGCGATACTGGCCCTCTTGGGCCTCTTGTTTAATTTTTCTCAATAAGTATTTGTGCTACAGCTTTAATACTTGGAATGTAGTTACATCTTATACCTTTCTTCACATTGAATGCTGAAGATGCTGAATGTGACCTTCTTTTTGGGGTAAAAAGCCTAATTTTCGGTGGTTAAAGTTTTAGGGCAAGTTGGAATTTTTTTTTTCTTTTTTTTTCTCAATAAGTACTTATGCTAGGGCTTTTATATTTGGAATATAATTACATCTAATACCTGTCTTCATATTGTATGCTGAAAATTCTGAGTGTGACCTTTTTGGTGTAAAAGACGTGATTTTGGGTGGTTAAAGTTTTAGGGCAAGTTGGCATTTTCATTTAATTTTTAGCTCACCTGTGCACGAAGTGCTCAGGGTGAGTTATTGTGATCGCCCTATGTCCGGCGTCCGTCGTCCGTCGTCCGTCAACATTTTCTCCTCTGTAACCGGTGGGTCAACTGGGATGAAACTTCACAGAAAGCATCCTCTCAATGGCCTCACCAGAATTCCTTAAAATTTTTGGGATCCATGCAGAATTCTGGTTTCCATGGCAACGAAATGAAAAAAACTTCAAAATTCTTAAAAAATCTTCTCCTCCGAAAGTGTCAGGCCGATTTTCAAATTATTTTGTAGAAATGATCCTTGGGTGACCCTCTATCAGATTCCTTCAAGCCATGTTGATTGGTCGAAAAACATGGCCGCCAGGGGGGAGGGGGGGGGGGGGGGGGGCTATTTTGCCGTATATGGCTATAGTGCAAACTTAAAAAATCTTCTCCTCCAAAAGTGTCAGGCCGATTTTCAAATAATTTTGTAGAAATGTTCCTTGGGTAACCCTCTATCAGATTCCTTCAAGCCATGTTGATTGGTTGAAAAACATGGCCGCCAGGGGGCGGGGCTATTTTACCTTTTATGGTTATAGTGAAAACTTAAAAAATCTTCAACATCTTCTCCTCAGTAACCAGTGGGTCAATTGGGATGAAACTTCACAGAAAGCATCCTCTCAATGACCTCACCAGAATTCCTTCAATTTATTGGGATCCATGCAGAATTCTGGTTTCCATGGCAACGAAACGAAAAAAACTTCAAAATTCTTCTCCTCCCAAATTGGTTTGCAGATTTTGAACTTATTTTGTAGAAATGTTCCTTGGGTGACTCTCTATCAGATTCCTTGAAGCCATGTTGATTGGTCGAAAAACATGGCCGCCAGGGGGGGCGGGGCTATTTTGCCTTATATAGCTATAGTGCAAACTTAAAAAATCTTCTTCTCCAAAAGTGTCAGGCCGATTTTCAAATAATTTTGTAGAAATGTTCCTTGGATGACCCTCTATCAGATTCCTTCAAGCCATGTTGATTGGTCAAAAAACATGGCCACAAGGGGTCGGGGCTATTTTGCCTTTTATGGCTATAGTGAAAACTTAAAAAATCTTCTCCTCCAAAAGTGTCAGGCCGATTTTCAAATAATTTTGTAGAAATGTTCCTAGGGTGACCCTCTATCAGATTCCTTCAAGCCAAGTCGATTGGTCGGAAACTATGTCCGCCAGATGGCGGGGCTTATATAGCTAAAGTGAAAAAAAAAATCAGGTGAGCGATTCCAGGGCCATCATGGCCCTCTTGTTTAATTTTTCGCCGGATTACTCTAGCAATTCCGGTCTATAGATTGGCGATGTCCGTCTGTCCGTCCATCTGTCTGTCAACATTTTGGTTAAAGTTTCAGGTTGAGGCAAAATCTCAGCACTGGAAAGGGTTACAAACTTGAAACTTTGCCTGAATATAACCAGTAACAAGTTCTATTGATTTCTATGGTTACTTCCGGTCTATAGATTGGCGATGTCCGTCTGTCTGTCCATCAACATTTTGGTTAAAGTTTCAGGTTGAGGCAAAATCTCAGCACTGGAAAGGGTTACAAACTTGAAACTTTGCCTGAAGGTAACCAGTAACAAGTTCTATTGATTTCTATGGTTACTTTGACCTTGACCTTGGTTTGTAAATTTTCAAGGTCAAATTGCCGACAATCCGGCCTTACCCTCTTCAGCGGTTTCTTGTTCTCGATAAGTATTTGTGCTACAGCTTTAATATTTGGAATGTAGTTACATCTTATACCTTTCTTCACATCAAATGCTGAAGATGCTGAGTGTGACCTTCTTTTTGGGGTAAAAAACATGATTTTAGGTGGTTAAAGTTTTAGGGCAAGTTGGAAATATTTTTTTTTTCTCAATAAGTACTTATGCTAGGGCTTTCATATTTGGAATATAATTACATCTAATACATTTCTTAATATTGTATGCTGAAGATGCTGAGTGTGACCTTCTTTTTGCGGCAAAAGATATGATTTTGGTTGGTTAAAGTTTTAGGGCAAGTTGGCATTTTCATTTAATTTTTTAATTTTTCTCAATAAGTACTTCTGTTAGGGCTTTCATATTTGGAATATAATTACAAATAATACTTTTCTTCACATTGTATGTTGAAGATGTTGAGTGTGACTTTTTGGGAATAAATAACATGATTTTTGTTTGATTTTGAGAATTTTAGATAAATTCATAATTTTTGGTTACATTCCTTTCATTTTTGTAATCATTCATTATCAAATATAATTCTTCAACATATCAAACGGGTTTTGCATGATGTCAAACATTTGGTAAACCTTTTTTTAAGGATTTGCTATTTTTGGACTCGGTCAGTTTTAACATTTGCGTTTAGCTCAACGTTAAAGTTTCATAATTCAAATCACTTCATACTTCACACATTTGTTAAGGACCATCGTATAATAAGGTTAGATAACCCCATTGTATCCCAAATATGGAGTAATGGCCCTTGAATTACTTAGAAAATTTTGCCACAATGTTTTCCACTTTTTGTTATCCATTCAATTATGGAGATTTTCTATGTTTTGACAAAATACGTTCAAAGTCGTCTGCAGAATTGCTGTATGAGGGAAAGGGAAAATAGTACTTAAGTGCAATATAATGAATAATGCTTCATGGGAATAAGCGGCATATATAGTCGAGCGCGCTGTCCTCCGACAGCTTTTGTTTTAAGTTCTTGTCTGATATTAAGGAAATTGAATATAAATCCTACTTCAGTGATCCTCTACATTTAATTTGTTCATTTCGTTTTGATTGGTTACAAAATCATAGCAACCTCGCGTAATCACAAAAGGGGTAAATTGAACTTTTAGCTACAAATGACAACTCCTACCATTCCACTTGACCAATTTCAATGTTACTTCACAGGAATGTTCCTTTGATGGTCCTCTTTCAAAATTGTTCAAAGAACCTTTGTTGCTGCAGCATCAGAAATTGAGAAAGCTCTTGTTAGATTTCAAGATAAAAATGGGGTTTACTGATAAACTATTTCTTTAACTGAGTGTCCACTCCTTGCAGTTTCATTTGAACTCCTGATCAAATTTTCACATATATTTGCAGTTAAATATTTTCTTCTAATTAACTATCATTCAGATGATCGATTTAAGGCCATCTTGGCCCTCTTGTTGCAAAAGGAGAAATTGTTGATAATATTTTTACTTTCATTAATAGGAAATTTTCATTTTTTGCATAGATGTTTTCAAAGCTGTTTTCTGCATTTTATGTGTATGTGGGAAAGGGTTTGAACAGATGAACCTTAGAACCTGCATACAGTTCTCCTTTTTGATATTTTTGATAATGATAAGAAAGATACATACTGAACTGCTGTTCCTTGTCCAACACATTGACTTTCAAATCCTTACAGCCGAGCCCTGGTAGCTCAGTCTGTAGCAATGCAGACTTTCAATCCGGGCGTTGTGAGTTCAAATCCCAGCTTGGCCAACATTCTGTCTGACGTTTAACAAAAGTCACTGTGACATGCGTCGTTCGTCTTTCACAAATGGGCTAACAGCCGACAGTTGCTTGGAAAGCATGTTGTGTGGAGTACTGGTGTGAGAAATTTAGGAAACGAATGAGTAGGTGAACTGGTGCTGTGATATGACAGATTTTGTTTTAAAATGGCGTTAAACATTAATCAATCAATACACATCCTTACCTTAATTTACAACCATACTATTTTTGAAAGAGTCTGAAAATTAATTTACGGTATTATATAACTTGTTTTCTTTTTACATAGCTGTTATTAGATCAAACAGACTTCCTTGTTGTTGGAGTGATTGGTCTGCAAGGTTCTGGAAAGTCAACGATTATGTCTCTACTAGCTGGTAATACAGAGACGGATATTTATAGGTATGCTCTTTTATTGTTGTCAGTTGTGCGCTGACACATTCTAAAGCTAACAATACATGCATTAATAGATTGTTTCAAAATGAGTCTTTTCTTTAAACTTTCAGTTGTATTGAATCATATGGTGCATATTCTTAACCAGCAAATGAGTTATTACAAATTTGACAGGATTAAGTAATATATTCATAGTCTAGAATTTTTATCTTTTGTGGTTAAAGCAAAAATAATATAAACAAGTTAATAAAAAAAAAATCAAGTTTTTGCAATGGTTACAGATCTACATTAGCAACAGGCTGATTTTTGGGCTTGAAAACCTTAAATTTGCATCATTTTATATGCCAATTAATGAAATAATGAAAGACATTCTATAATATAAATGCTTATTAACCGACATATGTGTTATTACAAAATTGACAGGAATAAGGAACATTTTTTCAAATATTTTCCTAGATGTTTTCAAAGTTGTCCACTGCAGATGTATTTTATGTGGGCATAATACCTTCAGGTCAGATAACCTAAGATCACCTCAGACACTCTGTAGTTATGGCCCCTTAACCCTTTCCCTCATGAAGACACTTTCTGACGCCTCTGCAGCAGATGGCCTTTTGAAAACATAGTGACAAAAGAAGAAATTGCTCAAAAAGAGAAATTTCTCCTTTTGCCATAATATTTTCCACTTTTAGTCATAGGTTATCCATTCAATTATAGATATTTTATATTTTTTGACAAAATATGTTCCAAGTCGTCTGCTGCAGAATTGTCGTATGCAGGAAAGGCTTAACCCTTTCCAACAAACAAAAAATCTGCAGCAGAAGACTTTAATTTAAATATAGAATATCTCATGAAAGAGAGGGAAAGGGAGAGAGAGAGAGAAAATTCCATATCAGATGTTATATATCTTTAGAAAGGCAAAAATTTTCACCTTTTCTTGGGGGGTAAAATGCATAGCAAATATACGTGCAGGTTTCGTTGTAATCGGACATATAATAACTAGAAAAAGAAGGTTAAAACATTGAGGCAAATAGAAAAATTGCCTGTTTTGAGCAAATTCACCATTTGTAACAATATTTTCAAAAGTAGTGTTAACAGGAATAAATTGTGACAGTTTGGCACTGTCGAAAGTTTTCAAAGCCTTTCCCTCATACGACAATTCTGCAACAGATGACTTTGAACATATTTTGTAAAAAAGTAGAAAATCTCCATAATTGAATGGATAACCTATGGCTAAAAGTGGAAAACATTGTGGCAAAAGGAGAAATTGCACGTTTTGTGCAATTTCCTCTTTTGTCACTATGTTTTCAAATAGCCGTCTGCCGCAGAGGCGTCAGAAAGCGTCTATATGAGGGAAAGGGTTAAAGTGTATAGAAATGGGTCAGGTGATTACTTGGACCAATCTCAATGAATAAATAAATTGAACTGATACATCAATTAATCAAACAAGATTTTTTGTTTTGTCAGGAATTATGTATTTCTCCCACAATCACGAGAGATGAGAGAAAAGTGCGGCCACATGACAACTGGTATCGATATTTATGTAACACCTCAGAGAATAGTGTTACTCGACACGCAGGTTAGTATTTTTGTCTCATTTTTGAATAATTTCTACTTCCCTCAGTGTTTACCATAATCTCGTGCAGAAACATCAATTGGGTCATTTCACATGAAAAAACAAGTCTTTGAGACTTGATGATCAGTCTTTACCTCTGAGCAGTCTGTTCAACATCTTCCCTGTTTACCATGTACTCAAACAAACATCCTTGAACCCTTTCCCAGATGCAGCTATTGTGTTGTGTGACTAAATTGTGCTAGTTTTCAGTCGCTCAGTGGTGAAGTAGTAGAGCTGTCTGCCTCATGTGCTGGAGATACCGGGATCGGTGCGGGCTTGGTCTTACCAAAAACTTTAAAAATGGGAGAAATGGCTGCCCTCCTCAGCCCTCAGGGTTGTGGCGGTTAGCATTATGACTGACTGGCTGGCTGTTGTCAGGCTAAATTGACCATTAGTAGTGGTAACTTACCCAGGAAACGCTGGAATATAACTAATAAATTGTTGAAAGCGGCGTAAAACACCATACAATCATCCAATCCATCCTGGGTTTTAGGGAAAGAGATGAAATAGTATAGACCCGAGTTTGAAACCCTTTCCCGCATAGAATAAGTTAGCAGCCGACAACTTAAAAATGATCTAGGCAATATTATGTACAGTTAAATTCTCAATAAGGGAAAGTTTATTCATTGAAAAGAGTTGAACATTTTTTATTGTGATTGCAGTTACCCGTTCATACAACAAATCTGCAGTAGACGACTGAAAAAAAATCGAAAATCCGTATATATAAGATCTATTATTCAATGAGTTGAAAAAATGTTGTTAAAGGAGAAATTCCTCATATTAAGCAATATTTTCTTTTGCCACAGTGTTTTCAAAAGTCTTCTTCTGCAGATTTATCTGTATGTGAGAAAGCGTTACACCTCTAAGATTCTATATTTTACAGCCAGTGCTGAGTGCCTCTGTCTTAGATCAACTGATACATAATGACAAGAAGATCCCACCAGAATTCTCCATGGCAGAAAATTTTGCTGAGATACAGGTATGTAAAAAATATAGCTCACTTGAACAAGAAGTGCTCAAAAATTTAAAGAAAAAGGTCACAAGGCCGAATTTATAGAAAATCTTGCGTACGCTCTAGAGGCTGCAATTTTGACTTGAGCTAATTAAAACTTTGTAAGAATGTTTGCCTTGGTTTCAGATCAAATTTAAGACAAATCTATGGGCACTCTAGAGACTGCTTTTTCTCTTTGAGTATGTATGTTTCGTAGATATCAAGGCTTAGTTTGAATATGGGTAATTTTGGGTCAGAAACTAGGCTAGAGTTCAAATGAAGGTGTTGGTGGGTCTAAAACCAGGTCACTTTGCCCTATTTGAAAAGAACCTTGTGAATAAGTTCTAAAAAGGCTGCATTGTTAACTCGTGAATTATTGTCTGAATAAAATCGGCTTATTTTAAATAAACATGTATATATGGGTCATGTTGGGTCAAAAAAAATATTCACTTGATCAAATTTAATAAACATCTTGTGTACCTTCTCATGGTCACATTTTTACTAGGTCTCGATTATTTAGGTAATGTTGAGTCTTTGCCTATTTTGTGATCAAATAATCCTGTTTGTACGTTGTATGGCCATAAATAACCATGGTACTTCGATGAACATTAAACGGCCATCATTGCTCTCTCTTTTTTTTTATGCTGATATTTTTTAGCTTTTATTACGGCCAAATCAGAAAAGTAAAATTAGATTCTAAAATAAATCGTACAGAGCCATGACAAATGTAAATAACCAGTAACCCTGGTAAAAAAATCAAGTCAACTCAAACTCTTAATAAGGAAGTTTTGCTCATGTGATGCTGGGAGAAAACCTTTTTCCCACGAAAATCTTCATCCTCGATAGCATAACCAATAAATATTGCATACAATTTTCTATTTTGTTAACAGAGTTTACAACAAATGACGTTCCTACTGACAGTATGTAATGTAGTGATAGTGGTACAGGACTGGTTTACAGATATGTCCCTGCTACACTTCCTACAGACGGCCGAAATGTTGAAACCCTCCACACCTTCCTCTAGTCATGATTCATCAGGCTCACAGGAGGACCAGCCAGATTATTTCCCCCATCTTGGTAAACCAGAGCTCTAGATAAGGGGTGTAATGCACATTCTAAAATCCTTAATCGATCCTATAACCCTATGTTGTAGATACTCAAAAGAATCGTGTCAATGAGACAGTTATTTTGAATACCCACTTTTATTGGAAAAATAAGAAAGATATTTTCGGGAAAAGAGCTGTGTACCCCCTCCTTATTTTGACCTCTGGTAGAACCTTGTTTTGTGTAACTCTTTCTCTGGTAGTGTTTATGGGCTCTTCCAAATTTAAATAATCCTAAGAAAAGGTTATATTTTGTCTGAGGGAGAAGTTGTTCAATTTAATTTACAAAAATCACTGAATAATTATAAATATATTGGATACAAATGATTTTCGTAGTAACTGCCCTAGGTAAAATAACCTATTTTTTAGCTCCTCTGGCTGAAAGCCAGTCGAGCTTATGTCATGGCGAATTGTCCGTCGTGCGTGTGTGCGTTAACTTTTTCCTTTAAACAACTTCTTCTCACTAACCACTTGGCCAATTTGGTTGAAACTTCATAGGAAGCATCCTCTCAATGTCCTCTCTTAAATTCCTTCAATTTTTTTTGATCCATCCATAATTCTGGTTTCCATGGCAACCAAAAGAAAAAAATAGTGAAAACTTAAAAAATCTTCTTCTCTGAAAGTGTCTGGCCGATTTTCAAATAATTTTGTAGAAATGTTCCTTGGGTGACCCTTTATTAGATTCCTTCAAGAAATGTTGATTGGTCGAAAAACATGGTCGCCAGAGGGCGGGGCTATTTTGCCTTATATGACCATAGTGAAAACTTAAAAAATCTTCTCTGAAAGTGTTGAGCAGATTTTCAAATAATTTTGTAGAAATGTTCCTTGGGTGACCCTCTATCAGATTCCTTCAAGCCATGTTGATTGGTAAAAAAACATGGCCACCAGAGGGCGGGGCTATTTTGCCTTATACGGCTAAAGAGAGAACTTAAAAAATCTTCTCCTCTGAAAGTGTCGGGCTGATTTTCAAATAATTTTGTAGAAATGTTCCTTGGGTGACCCTTTATTTGATTCCTTCAAGAAATGTTGATTGGTGGAAAAACATGGCCGCCAGGGTCGGGGCTATTTTGCCTTATATAGCTATAGTGTAAACTTAAACAATCTTCTTCTCCGAAAGCGTTCAGCCGATTTTCAAATAATTTTGTAGAAATGTTCATTGGGTGACCCTCTATCAGATTCCTTCAAGCCATGTTGATTGGTCGAAAAATATGGCCGCCAGAGGGCGGGGCTATTTTGCTCTATATGACCATAGTGAAAATTTAAAAAATCTTCTTCTCCGAAAGTGTTGAGCAGATTTTCAAATAATTTGGTAGAAATGTTCTTTGGGTGACCCTCTATCAGATTCCTTCAAGCCATGTTGATTGGTTGAAAAATATGGCCGCCATGGGGTGGGGCTATTTTGCCTTTTATGGCTATGGTGAAAACTTAAAATATCCTCTCCTCCGAAAGTGTCAGGCCGATTTTCAAATAATTTTGCAGAAACATTCCTTGGGTGACACTCTACAAGATTCCTTTAAGCCATGGTGATTGGTAAAAAATATGGCCACTAGGGGGCAGGGCTGTTTGGAGATTTGATTTTTGCCTTATGGCCGTGGAGCGATACTGGCCCTCTTGGGCCTCTTGTTTCCTATCAATTTGAAATGTGTGACCTGTCTTTATCTTGAAAAAGAATTAAGATTTAAAAACATTCTTTGAAACATGTTTGTATCTTTAAAAATGTATTTTGAATATAATAGTACAAGGTTATTGAATTTGGGATATACAATCTGATTAAAAGTCTGCGTCTACATTTTTACCCATCTGCAGCAGACAACTTTTGTAAACAGTATGACAAAATTAGAAATTACTCATTATGAGCGATTTCTTCTCATGCTCCCGAGTTTTTCAACTCTATTGAATTATTTTGCTTTCATTTATTTTCTATATTTTTACCCGATTGTTTCAAAGTCGTCATCTTTTTGAAAGTGTTAATAAATGGACAGATCTATCCATTGTATCATATATTAATTACCGTTTCACATAAATATTTATTTCTGTAAAAAGTAATCCAGGATTTCACATTTGTTATATCAGGTTTGGTTTTTGCAGAGTACAGCTCAAATGTAAACACATGTTTGATGTAATTTCAGTATTTCTACAGAATAAAGCCACCAGGGAAGATTTCAGTATAGAAAGTTTTAAAGCCATGCAACAGACTTTATCAACTATCTTCAACACCTCTAAATTAAAAATGAAAGGTAAGATACAATGTATAATAGGTTTGTACTGATTGATATTAGGTTTTATCATAGCAGGTATCATCATTCATTTTGAAACCCTTTCCCACATACAAATATCTGAAAACGTCGAGGCAGATGTATGAAAAATGTCTGTAAACAAATTTATTATTATTAAATTATTCCTTTGGCAAGAAGAGAAATTGCTCATGCCAAGAAATTTCATCTTACAACACCATGACCTTAAAAGTCATAATCTGCATCTTCATTTCAGAAAGTGTTAACCACACCACAATTTAACCTGGCCTTCTTAAACTAGTAAAACTAACAAAACACTTCCAAAGCAACTGGCTGCCTTCAAACTGAAACATCAGCTGATTATTTGATTTTGTATCAAGCTATTCACCATTCAAAGTAAACTATTTCAAGAATAGTAATTTGAGGAATAATCATGAAGTTAGAGGAGTTTTGGTCTTAATTCGACAAGATTCATAATTTTAATTTAATAATAAACTTGAGTCTGCTAAAGTTAAATATTTTTTGTATACATGGCAAATATATAAATAATTGGTTGAAAGATAAAAAATTATGAATAATTATAAATATTGAACGTACCTTTGGGTACATTCTGACTTTAATAGCTATTTTAAATGGAAAAGATTGTAAATTTTAATGTGAATAAATCTTAAAATGATATATATAGGATCCATCATGAGTTTTCTTTGGAGATCAAGATTTCTTAAATGAGTCTAGAAAAAGACGGTTATTAACCGAGCCTCTTGGCGAGGTTAATAACTCTCTTTTTCGAGACGAATTCAAGAAATCTTCTCCAAAGAAAAACGAGTGATGGATTCCTTTTATCACCTAAACAGTGTGTTTTAATGAAAAATATTGACAACATCAAAACAAAGACCGAATAACATATTCTTCATAAGAACTTGTGATTCACCGCATAAAAAAGTAGTCCTCATCATTTTTCAATAAGAAGGAAAAAAAAAAAAATGTTTTAAACAATTAAGACTCGTTATTTATTCAAAATAACGTATTATTGCATTTTTCAATGTGTAAAATTTAACAACTTAACAATAAACATAATAAAGATAAAGGTCAAAATGACGTCATCAGTAGTCGCGTGTATGACGTGTTTTTGTTATCACACGTGTATGATAACGTTGTTCCGTGATTTGTTCTCAACTTGAAAATAAGGGTATTTATGTGATAAATATATATACTACGTCCTTTCTGTTCTGCTCCATTACTTAGAATATTTCTAATCCATTTTGAACTTCTTTTGAGGAATCTGTTGTGGCTGTGTGGTTAGCATTGGAATTTGGAACCGGGTGTCCTGGGTTCGATCTCCAGTCGCGACACGGGGTCTTGGTGGAGTGCCCTTTGGCAAGGTACATTTCCTAGCCTAGTACTGGTTTGTTAATCCAGGGATCATGAATATGTTTATCTTTTGCCATGATCACACTGAAATAATGTTGAAAATGGCGTAAAACATCTTCTTTTGAGTGTGTTATGAAGACTGTTTTTTAACAGAGGTACATACGTTTATCTCTGATGGACCATATCATTTATTTCAGGTAATGTCAACATTGGGACAGCAAGGCAGAGTTTTGGTCTGAATCCAGCTTATGTGAAATCAGATGTGAATTTATTTTTGCTTCCATTCATGGACAAAAAACAACCCGATAGTTCAGGTTTGTTTCTATCATTTTCCAATTAAAACTGAGTTTTGTCACAAGTACATTTACAGCTGTTTAAACACTTTGGTTGAATTGTATACATTGTGGTACATTTGTACTTTGGAGAATTTTCCTTGTTTATATCTGTTATTAGTTGGGTCATGTCTTGAGAACACCTGTAGTGGGAGACATCGACAAATATTAGCTCACACAGAACTGTTTCTCAAGAAGCAGACACGCTTTGACCTATCTACAGCATACAACGTTTGAAAACATTTGAAAAATGAGCAATTTCATTTTGCCACAATATTTTCAACTCTTATCATACTTATATCTTGGAAATATTTTCTATATTTTTGCCCAAGTCTGTTCCAGGAATATTATTTGAGAAGGGTCATAATGTTTATGGGCATCATATTTCAAACAAGAACTTGTATCATCTATAATTGTAAGCAAGATACTCAAAGACCCTGGTTGTATACATAAACTGTTTCCATGTATAGTTCTGACAGGAGACTTGAAATATATTTCATATTTCAAAATTTGTATAGAATTTTAATTATAATAGATGTTCATTTTCGATTGGTTCAAACTCTAGACTTAATTTTCAAGGCTATTTTTGTATAGCCTTTCATTTCATTAGTTAAAATTGTAGAGATGTCATTGATGAAATGTTTGCAGACTCTTAAAGTTATTGGTCGAATTTGTGCATATATTTAATTTCATTGGTCACTTTGTAAGTTAAAAGTATTCCCTTTTATGTTTTTCAGATGTTGTGCTGACGATGTTACCAGAATACAGGGGTTACCCAAGTTTTCAGACTTTAATTAACTCTTTTAGAAGTCAGATATACTCCTTGCCTCGAGAGCCACACACTCATACGACATTATCCGAGAAAAACTGGTTAGTATCCAAATAGAGTTGCACAATCAATCTTTGTTAAATCGTTTTAATACCATATTTGATGGTTTAAGACGCTTCAAAAACATAGTAAAAACATACTAGGAAAATCTTAACAAATATGAGTTTGCATTTGAGTAGCAGAAGAAAACATTGTTATACAAGAACGTTTGAATGATCATTTGTGTAGTCTGCTAATATGTCAGTAAACGAAAGTGTGACAGATGGACAATGGAATTGTGTGACAGTCTGCTAATATGTCAGTAAACGAAAGTGTGACAGATGGACAATGGAATTGTGTGACAGTCTGCTAATATGTCCGTATTATAAAACGAAAGCGTGACAGATGGACAAAGGAAGTCTGCTAATGCAGCCAAAACAAACGGAGATTCATATCACAAGCAATTTCTACTCGATGTATTATTATGTATTAATTTATATATATATGCCTTGCTGTTTTTAGAGTCGCCTGCAGCAGATGCTGTGTGTGGGAAAGGTTTGAAGATATTTTTTGTCTATTTTAGGTTTCATTATGCTGCAAGAATGTGGGACTCCATCAAGAAATCTCAACTTATAGCTGAATACAATCGACTACTTCCCTGAGTAGACAAACTTGATAAAAAATTCAAAGAATGAAAAACACGCTTTTTTAGAACATGTGCTTTTTGACTCTTGATCAATTTGATTTTTGCCAATATTGCAATTGCTACTTGTCTAAAGTATGAAATTGTTTACAACCTTTCAAGTATGAGAATTACTAGTTTATGATAGTCGGCTTTTATCCAATGTTGTTATATATCCTTAGAAAGATAAGGGAACATTGTTTAGCCCTTTCCCTCATATGACAATGCTGCAGCAGATGACACATTATAATAATCTATAATTGAATGGATAACCTATGACTAAAAGTGGAAAACATTGTGGCAAAAGGAGAAATTGCTCGTTTTGAGCAATTTCTTCTTTTATCACTATGTTTTCAAAAGGTCATCTGCTGTAGAGGCGTCAGAAAGTGTCTATATGAGGGAAAGGGTCAGATAAATTCTGCAAAAGCAGGATCCGTGTATAAATGTGTTTCCCCATGCACATCATGGAATTAATAAATTGTTTGACTTGTTCATGTACGCTCTGTAAATGAAGTTACAGTTGAAAAGACAATATTTGTTTGATTATTCTTTTTCCTCCTTCATTGATCTATAATCTCATCAGCATTTATCACGTTTCAGTCATAATTGAAGAAAAAGTCATGTGAGCATTATTGCCTGCATGAATTAATTATACCCCCAGATACTTAAAATATGGGGGCTATATAGGAGTCACGCTTGTCGGTTGGTCCGTCCGTTGGTCTTGACATTTCTTGTGAACACTATTTCTCAGCAATCCTTGGTCAGAATTCAATATAACTTCACAAGAATGATTGATGCCAAGCCTAGTTGTGCATATTGTCGGTGTGTTGCACTGGAATTATTTTTAAATGAGTTATGGCCCCTTGAATTTCTGATACATAGTTGGTCTGTAGCCATTTCTTGTGAACACTTTCTCAGCAACCCTTGGTCACAATTCAATATAACTTCACGAGAATGATTGATACCAAGCCTATTTGTGCATATTGTCAGTGTGTTGCACTCAAATTATTTTAAATGAATTATGGCTCCTTGAATTTCTCATACATATGTATATTGTCAGGCACCAGCTGGGGGTATTCATCACCTTCAGTGATATTTCTAGTTCTTTTTAGATTCTCACAAGATTAACATTTTATAACATCCCTCTTTGGATGTTTTCCCACCTAGGCATCAGGGTTGTAGGGATAGCATTGCGACTGGTGTCAGGATAAAACTACCAGCAGTACTGGCACTTTACCAAAGAAACCCCGTGATATAAATGAAGTACTTGTAACCTTAAATGTTAGTGTCAGACATTGATTTGGAGAGGCATATGTCAGCTCTTGTTTACTCTTTCCTGGATTGCATGATCCTAAATACTTAGTAGCCGTCAATAACAACCTACATTTATCCTTTTGAGGAATTATGATTATCAGATCCCATGGGATGGTTCTAGTAAAGGATTGTTTGAATATTTCATAACCTTAAGAACAAGGTTGATTGAGTGTTTTTACGACATGATATTTTTACTATTGTCTGTTTTGAAGAATCTGGAAAATTGGAATAAGGGATAAAACAAAGTTTTAATATTTACACGCAAGATTGATTGCTCTTCAATTACAACAACAAGAGGGCCAGTATCGCACCACAGTTATTAGGCAAAAATTATATCTCCAAACAGCCCCGCCCCTGATGGTCATGTTTTTTGGCATAACACTTTCGGAGGAGAAGATTTTTTAAGTTTTCACTATAGCCATATACAGCAAAAAAGCCCCGCCCTCCGGCGGCCATGTTTTTCGACCAATCAACATGGCTTGAAGTAATCTGATAGAGGGTCTCCCAATAAACATTACTACAAAATTATTTGAAAATTGGCCAAACACTTTCGGAGGAAAAGATTTTTTAAGTTTTCACTATAGCCATATAAGAGAAAATAGCCCCGGCCACTGGCTGTCATGTTTTTCGACCAATCAACTTGGCTTAAAGGAATCTGATAGTCGCTCAAGAAACATTTCTACAAAATTATTTGAAAATCAGCCTGACACTTTCAGGAGAAGATATTTTAAGTTTTCACTATAGCCATATAAGGCAAACTAGCCCGACCCCTTGGCGGCCATGTTTTTCGTCTAATCAATTTGGCTTAAAGGAAACTGATAGAGGGTCATCCAAGGAACAGTTCTACAAAATTATTTGAAAATAGGCCAAACACTTTCGGAGAAGAAGATTAAAATTGCCAGAATTTTGCATGGATCCAAAAACAAGAGGCCCATGAGGGCCTATGCTCTACTGGTATGGTTCTTTGGTCATTTTCAATCCAGAGCATGTATGTATGGTGAAGATCGGATAGTAAATGGAGGCTCTTTTGTGTTCACAAGCTGTATTATAGCAATTTTTACAATTTCATTGGCCATAATCCAGTCTTGCATGGGCGGATCTGGCTGATTTTCGAAAGGAACCAAGCTCTCATCAATATCCAGTCTTGCATGGGCGGATCTGGCTGGTTTACGAAAGGAACTGAGCTCTCATGGATATCTAACTACTGTATAAGTTTGGTTGAGATACAATCAAAAGTGAAGACTATCATGTTAACAAGCTCTTTTATAGCAATTTTGACCATTTCAAGGGCCATAATCCAGTCATGCATGGGCGGATCTGGCTGGTTTTCGAAAGGAACCGAGCTCTCATGGATATCTAACTACTGTATAAGTTTAGTTGAGATACAATCAAAAGTGAAGACTGTATCGTGTTAACAAGCTCTTTTATAGCAATTTTGACCATTTCAAGGGCCATAATCCAGTCATGCATGGGCGGATCTGGCTGGTTTTCGAAAGGAACCGAGCTCTTATGAATATCCAACTACTGTATAAGTTTGGTTGAGATACAATAACAAGAGGGCCATGATGGCCCTGGATCGCTCACCTTAATTATACAATGTACTGCAATGCAAAACACATCAAGACAATTATTCTGAATGCAACCTCCACAGTGTTAACAATATTTTCCTTCATTTGGCCTAGTGATCTGTATTTTTTTTACCTGATATGAGCCATATTCCAACATGGACTAGATATCATCAAGACAACATTCTGACAAAGTTTCAACTTTCTCAAAGTAAAAATGCGGCCTCCGGAGTTTGAACAATATTTTCCTTTATTGACCTAGTTTCTGATCCAATATGACCCCTATTCGAACTTGACCTAGATATAATTCAGACCCAGCATGACCCATATTCTAACTTGGCCTTAGTAACATATCATCAAGAAAAACATCTGATAAAAGTTTCATCATGCTGAAATTAAAAATGCAGTATCCAGAGTGTTAACAAGGTTACCCTTCAATTTGGCCTTGTGACCTAGTTTTTAACCCGGCATGACCCATATCCGAACTTGGCCTAGATATCATTCAGACAAACATTCTGACTAAATTTCAAGCTGCTGAAGCAAAAATTAGGCATCCAAAGTGTTAACAAGATTTTACTTCAATTTGACCTAGTGACCTAGTTTTTGACCCGGCATGACCCATATTCTAACTTGGCCTACATATCATTCAGCTCAACATTCTGACCAAATTTCAAGTTGCTGAAGCAAAACATGCGGCTCATACAGAGTTAACAAGATTTTCCCTCAATTTGGCCTAGTGACCTAATTTCTGATCCAATATGACCCATATTTAAACTTGACCTAGATATCTTTAAGACAAACATTCTGACAAAATTTCAAGCTGCTGAAGCAAAAAATGCGGCATCCAAAGTGTTAACAAGATTTTCCTTCAATTTGGCCTAGTGACCTAGTTTTTGACCCGGCATGACCCATATTCAAACTTGGCCTAGATATCATTCAGCTCAACATTCTGAACAAATTTCAAGCCACTGAAGCAAAACATGCGGCTTCTACAGAGTTAACAAGATTTTCCCTCAATTTGGCCTAGTGACCTAGTTTCTGACCCAATGTGACCCATATTTGAACTTGACCTAGATATCTTTAAGACAAACATTCTGACCAAATATCAAGCTGCTGAAGCAAAAAATGCGGCATCCAAAGTGTTAACAAGATTTTCCTTCAATTTGACCTAGTGACCTAGTTTTTGACCCGGCATAACCCATATTCGAACTTGACCTAGATATTTTTAAGACAAACATTCTGACAAAATTTCAAACTGCTGAAGCAAAAATTGCGGCCTCTGGAGTGTTAACAAGATTTTACTTCAATTTGACCTAGTGACCTACTTTTTGACCCGACATGACCCATGTTCGAACTTGACCTACATATCATCAAGACAAACATTCTGATAAAGTTTCAACATGCTCAAGTTGAAAATGTGGCCTCCAGAGTGTTAACAAGATTTCCATTCAATTCGACCTAGTGACCTAGATTTTGACCTCATATGGCCCAGTTTCGAACTTGTCCAAGATTTTATGGAGATGAACGTTCTGATATACTTTCATGAAGATTGGATGCAAAATGTAGCCCGTAGAGTGTTAACAAGCTCAAATGTTGACGACGCACGACGGACGGACGCCGGACAAAATGTGATCCCAATAGCTCACCTTGCACTTCGTGCATAGGTGAGCTAAAAAAAGAAGACTGTATCATGGTAACAAGCTCTTTTATAGCAATTTTGACCATTTCAAGGGCCATAATCCAGTCATGCATGGGCGGATCTGGCTGGTTTTCAAAAGGAACCGAGCTCTCATGGATATCTAGCTACTGTATAAGTTTAGTTGAGATACAATCAAAAGTGAAGACTGTATCGTGTTAACAAGAAATTGTTTACGGACGGACGGACGGACGGACGGACGGACGCACGCACGCACGCACGGACGACGGACAAATCGCCACGACATAAGCCCTTCTGGCCTTTGGCCAGTAGAGCTAAAAATGAAGTAATTTAGGAGAGGACATTGAGAGGATGCTTCCTATGAAGTTTCATCCTAATTGGCCAAGTGGTAAGGGAAGAGAAGTCATTTGAAGTATAAAGTTAACGCACACACACACACACAACATACAATTTACCATGACATAAGCTCGACTGGCATTCAGCCAGTGGAGCTAAAAACTGTTCTGTGCATGTGCAACCTATCTCATTTAAGACACAAAGGGATTTCTTCACAAAAAAAGGAATTGAAAATATTGTAAAGAGAAAAAACTTATCAACTTGAACTAAATTTCATGTACTTGTATATCTGGGAAAGGTTGAGATAATAAAAGTCATTAATAATCATGAAACATAAATTTACTTTCTACATTTCAAAACAAAATAAACATCATAAATTTGAAAAACAATGATTATCTACATTCACTAACAAATTTGTATAGATTCTGACACACCTGAGTCGTTTTTCACCTATCATTCTAAACGCACTTTCTACACTATTTCTAAACTTAAAAGATACAAAATTGTGCTTGTGTCAATTGTAGTGTATCCAGTCAGAGTTTCTATGACTTATGAATACAATTTATAGCATTGTATTTATATATATATATTTTTTTTTAAATAGATACCTTTTCTTCTTTTTTCAAGCATCTATGTTGACACATAGAGATAGTTTTCCTTTCTCTGACATGATATAAATTTTTGAGTTGGCTGTTTGAAGCCATATAAGGACATAAATGCAATATCTGAAAAGTGGAAGTGATGAAACAGTCATAGTTGAAAACATTGTGGGAAATAAAGAAATTGATAGTTTTATCAATGTTTCCTCTTTTACCAGAAATGTTTTAACGGATTCAAATAAGCACTTTAAAAGGAAATGATTTTCTTTTAATACACAAAACCTAATATAGAGTGCTATATTTAAAATCCTTGTGATAATTTACATTTCATGATGGACCTCATCTACTCACTAATGTGTATAGTCACAAACCTAAAACAGTTCATGATAGTCAAGATGATGTCATTTTTACGGATGAACATAAATATTCAAATGAACATATATTACATGATTGTTGTTAGGTACAAAGAGTGCAAATACAGAACATTCACTCTTTCCCACATACAGTCACTTTCTGATGCCTCTGCAGCAGACAACTGTTGAAATCATAGGGGCAAAAGGAGAAATTGCTCCATTTGCCACAATAATTTCAATTCTATTCAATAATCATACTATCATTTATAGATATTTTCTATTGTTTGGACTTGATAATAACAAGGTCGTCTGCTGCAGATTGATTTTATGTGGGAAAGGGTTAAAATATGAAAAAGATACATTGTGTATGGTATATAGGATCATTCCTTTATCACAACTTTTACACATGCAAAATCATTTGTGTATTTACAGAAGACTTTCAAATTGTGATAGATAAATGGTAACTGCAATACAAATGATATTTAAGATGTCTGCTTTGAAATGTCTATGCAAATATATGGAGTCTTTGTGAATAGAGTTGAAAACATTGTGACTATAGGAGAAATTGTTCATATTGAGAAATGTCTCTTCCACAATGTTCTCAAATGTCGTCTGCTGCAAGTTCGAAAAGGTTAACCCTTTCCCTCATAAAGACGCTTTCTGACGCCTCTGCAGCAGACAGCTTTTTGAAAACATACTGACAAAAGAAGAAATTACTCAAAACGAGCAATTTCTCCTTTTGCAACAATGTTTTCCACTTTTAGTCATAGGTTTTCCATTCAATTGTAGGGATTTTCTTTGTTTTGATAAAATAAGTTAAAAGTCATATGCTGCAGAATTGAGGGAAAAGGTTAAGTCAGACAAAATATTGAATGTTGGTTCTCTACTTCATACGCTGTTTTGGCACATTTTCACATTTAAAATTGTTCTATTAAAAAACCTGGCTTTTTCTCATTCGAAGTAATGACTTCATAAAACTTTGCTATAATTTTTCCCATGGTTACTTTTTCTCCAGGAAAACCAACCATAAAACACTTGTGACATATGTAGATTGAGATTTGTTTGCACATCTGTTTTCTCTCCTTCCAATATACACACACTGTCAGACAATGTTAACACACTTCCCACTTGAAGCCTACTGTTAAAACCATTCTGGCAAAGGAAGAAATTGCTCATGATAAGCAATTTTTCCTTTCGCCACAATGTTTTCAATTATTTTCAATAATTAAAGAGATTTTCAATAGTTTTGTCTGAATGTTTTCAAAAGTATCTGCTGTTGTCGTGGGAAAGGGTTAAACCATTTGTGACTGGTTGGAGAAACGTGAAGATTCTTATCAATGGTTGGAGAAACAGGGGCCTGTTTTTATCAATGGTAGTAACTGAATCTTAACCCTTACCCACATACAATAAATCTGCAGCAGACGACTTTGTAAACATATTGGCAAAAAACATGAAAAATGTCCATTAAATAGGGTTTAATTATTAAATACATGTAGATTTGAAAACATTGTGGCATAAAAAGAAATTGCTCCTTTTGTCACAATATTTTCAATGGGGGCGTTTTCTGCTGAGTTGTCAGAAAGCATCTGTATATATGAAAGGGATAAATCAATCTTTATTATTATTTTTTATTGATAAAACAGGCCCACAGTTAGAGAGAGCCCAGCTCAGAATTTACATACAACAAAACCCCATAATTAAACAAGTCACTATTAATTAACACTAAACTTCAAATAAAAACATGGATTTGTTTGTTTGTTTGGAGTTTAACGCCGCTTTCAACAGCTTTGGTCATATCACGGCGGTCAGTGCACCTACCCATGTTTTCCTGGCTTTCCCACACCAGTACTTACACAACATTCTTTCGAAGCCACTGACTACTTTCTCACATAGATCAGAGGTGAGAGGCAATGGAAAACAGCGCCCGAAAGAATGTCGCCGCAACCGGGTATCGAATCCGTGACCTCCAGATTAAAAACATGGACATCAGATTCCAGAAAATCTACAAAAATTCCTAACAGTACCAACTAGGCCGATAAAAACTCACTAAATGCAGTTTGCCATGCAAAGTGATACCTTAAAGATGATGGACATTTTTTCCTAAATAAAATAACAGCAGACGACCATGCAAAATACAGAAAATCTAAAGACATTTACATATTTATTGAAAAGATTTGAATACATTGTGGCAATTTCTCCTTTTGCCACAATGTTTTTAAAAGTAATCTTCTTCAATGCATGAAAATGCATCTGTTTTATCAAAGTACACGCATGTTATATTTGTTCATTGTGTAATTGATGGCCTCATATCTTCCCATGACAGATGCTTCATATAATAAGGATATATGATATTATTTCTTATTGATATAATTATGATAACTTTGTTTGTAATTCATATAAATTCAACATCTAGAGAACAAAAAGCTATAAAATATTAAATCACATCCAAAAAATAGTTGGTCCATTCACAATTAAATCTTGTAAAAAGCAGATTAACAACAACCTAATTATAGTTTTATACAAAAAAATGTGAAGTAGCAAAAATACAGAAAAGAAATATTAATGCCCTAATTCTGAGCTTAGGGCTACTCCAGGAAAAAAAAAATATTTGATAGGTGGTACTCTAAAAATTGATGGTCGTTCCTCTCCCCTAGACATTTTTTCCTGGAACAGCCCTTATTCGAAAACATTGCAACATAGAAATAAAATGTTTCCAAATTAAAAAAAAAATCATACAAGACCAGGGACGTACATATCCATGTCCCTGACAAGACTAAGTGCAAGTGTTAACAGAAAATGCATGCAAAAACTACATAATATTCATTATGTCACACTTAACATAATGACATTTATTTTTACAAGAATTTGCTCAGTTTGTTTACAGGTAACCAATCATTTGGTTCACCTTTAATCTGGCAAGGGCTGGTACCCCTCTCAGTTGTAATTCTTGGAAAACAATAGAAATGGGAACCAAATGACAAATACTACTTCCTTTTCCTGTAATCTCTCTCAAGACACACCTGTTAATTTTAATCCCGCCCACCACGCCCGGAAATGAGGTATTGCACAGTTTCAATTCGTAATCAAAAAGGCTACAGGTTGTTAAAAATACGCCAAATTTAAGTTTGAATTAATTTGCATTATAGCTATGAATTAAGTAGTTGTTTAACAATGGTATTGTTTCTGACATCAGTTTTTGCAATTTTAATCAGGAAAGATTGCTGCTCTTTTTGTTTTATATATGTTTCAGAAGTTCAAGATACACATTCTCAATCAACATAAACAGTTTGATGGTCACAGGGTTGCTATGGAAATGATTTACCACCACTACAATGCTGTGAACATCCGACCAGTGCTCGTCTTAGCTCATTGCCTATTGTTGGGCTGACATTGGACTTACAATCTAATTACCACTTCGCCAGAAAGATGTGCCAACCAGCGCCTTAAGGAGAGCTGTTACTTGTGCAAGTACAGGATGTGTTAAACGATCAACAGCTTCAAAACCAGTGTAGTTAATGTATAGTTTTGATAAGGCGATTAATTATATGGTGAATAAGAAACTGTTTTACATGGGAACAAAAAGTTTGTGTTATAATCCCTATCCCAGGAGGGTCTTTGTAAATTATTTTAGTTCATTTTTTTTTTTTTTTTTTTTTTAGTCGCGAGTTTTCAAGTGTATAAGCGAAAAAGTTCTTCCAGGTGAGGGTTGGTCAAGCATGAGGAAAGTAAGGATAAACCTTACATTGCATTCGTACTTTCGGGTTAATGGTTGTGGCCAACCGTCACATGTTGTTGTTGCTACGGCTTCAGACCCTCAGTGAACGGCAAACCACAATCATTGGGCTAAATTATTTATATAATATTGGTTGCGGTATCTAGCTGGTTTTGCTCTAGTGTTTTGGTAATTCCTAGCTTTGCATTTTGCAGTTACAACAGTGATAGCGTGACTTTGCATGTTGGTAGCCATGATTGCGTGGCATTACTTTGCATGTTTGCAGCCATGATCGCGTGGCATAACTTTGCATGTTTGCAGCCATGATCGCGTGGCGTTTCTTTGCAAGCAGAAATGGTTGCGTTTTTGCTTGGGTACTTTGCGCTGAATGCATAAGATTAAACATGCTTGACCTTCTCTTGCCTGGATGAATTTAAACAGACATGCTTGATGCCTTAAGCAATCCCTGCTGATCTGTTTTCTCGCGGCCATATTATATCCACTATTGATATACGTTATTATGTTGAAAAATAGCAACCCTTATTTTAAGGGGAATAAATGGTTTTTAATACAATGTTGTGTCATTATAAATTTGATGTTATAAAATAAACCCTTTTTGAAAACTTTATTAAAAAAGCCTTTTTATTGTTTTCTGCTGTGAAAACATATTGGGAAGAGAAGGAAATATCTGAAAAGGTTGAAATATCATTTTGACGCAGAGTTGAAAACCATTGGGGGGGAAAAGAAAAATTGGTCAAGATGAGCAATTTCCCACAATAATACCAAAAGATGTCTGTTGCAAAGGTATCAAAAATTTGTTGGAGTAAGTAAAGTGTAAGATAAAAACAGTGTCTCTTACATAATATAGCACAACCCACTTGAGCTAAAAACTGATCCATTTCTTTACATCATTTAAGTCTATATATTGGTTTTAAACTATGGCAAACCTTTTGCATAAATATGCAGGCTGATCTTGTTTTACATTGTTTGCAATTGTAGTTTTAAATTGTGGGTAACATAATATAATGCAAATATTGTTACATTCTATAGGGATAAGGAATAAACTAGCTTTGTTCAAAGAGAAGTTAAATACATTACATCCAATAAAAGGGACGCAAAGCATTAATTCATGTATAAAATTTGTAAGGTTGTGGCACTGCCAAATATCATGACATTTAATTTTTAAACAAGATATTCATCAGTGCATCAAATAACTCATCAATTTGGTTGATAAAATTCCTTTGAATAGATATTGTCAAAACCGGATCCCATTGTTCCTCTAGTTTTGTTGGATAATGGGCGTCGTTGGTGGGGAGGTCCTATCTGATATAGTAGCTTGTGTGATGGTTATGTGATAATCTCCATGGGTTTCTGTACATCACATTGTTCCTCTAGTTTTGTTTGATAATTGGTGTCGTCGTATCTAAACATACTCGCTTCTTACAGGCAGGTTCATCAGTGTTACCAGACTCAGGGGGCCTCTTCTTGGGCTAGAAATAACAGGAAAACTTGATATGGGTATCGACTAATCAATTAACCCTTTCCCTCATACAGATGCTTTCTGATGCTTCTTCAGCAGATGACTTTTGAAAATATTGCGGCAAAAGGAGAAATTGCTCACGATGAGCAATTTCTCTTTTTGACGCAATGTTTTCTACTTTTTTCTGTGTTTTTTCCAATTTGTATTTTTTAATTTATAGAGTTTATATCTTTTTGAATATTAAGTGTTTTGAAAGTCGTCCACTGCTGACTTGTTGTATTTTGGAAATAATGTAAACAATTAGCTTCCGACATTTTCACAATCTACCCGTTGAAATTTACAACAAATAAAACATAATTTTTAGAAGGATCAGAAAGTATTGATTGAAGAGAAAATGCAAGTAAGTACCAAAATGTTTATTGAAACACAAAACTACTACAAAGGTATCAAAAGTCATATCTCTGTGGGAAAAGAAACTGGAAGTTCGACCTTTTTGACTCATCCTATTATTATCTTGGTAGAAAAAAGTTGCCAAGTTTGTATGATATAGTGCAGACCACCTTTAATACAGAGAGACCAATGCAGTATGCAAATTAAGCACAAGTCGAAACCCAAATCCCTTTAAAAATGAGTGAGCCAATGCAGATATTCTGTAACCCTTTCCCACATACAGCAAATTTGCTGCAGAAAAACATTAAGTCAAAAATATGGAAATAATCTATTAATGAATGAATAATTAAAGTTGAAAACATTGTGGCAATGTTTTCAAAAGACGTCTGCTGCAGAGGCGCCAAAAAGCTTCTATATGTGGGAAAGTGTTAAGAAGGTCAAAATGGCCTACAGAATTATCAGAAATTTAAATTAAAATGTCCTAGATTCATACTGTCATTTTGCAAACTGACCCGTAAATAGAGGTATTTATTAACCCTTTCCCTCATACGACATTTCAGCAGCAGACGACTTTGAAACGTATTTTGTCAAAAGATAGAAAATCTCCATAATTGAATGGATAACCTGATAAAAAGTGGAAAACATTGTGGCAAAAGGAGAAATTGCACGTTTTGTGCAATTTCTTCTTTTGTCACTATGTTTTCAAAAAGCCGTCTGCTACAGAGGCGTCAGAAAGCGTCTATATGAGGGAAAGGGTTAAATGTGAAAAATCTTACACTGATGGTTAACGTTGGTGGTCCCATGGCTTCTTGGTCTGGATACATCAACCTCTTAGCTTTCTGTTTCATCTCATCATCCTGCATTACAATATAGATTAATCCTTTCCTTACATACAAATAAATCAACAGCAGACCACTTTGAAATATAGGAGAATCACTCTAAATGAAAGCGCAATTGAGGAATAAAGTACAAAACATTAAGGAGAAAGGAGAACTTGCTAATGACGAAATCAATATTCATTCCCAAATAAACCTTTACATGAATACAGATCTCAGATGCCTTAACTTTTTCCCTCATATAGACGCTTTCTTACGCCTCTGCAGCAGACGGCTTTTTGAAAACATAGTGACAAAAGAAGAAATTGCTCAAATCGAGCAATTTCTCCTTTTGCCACAATGTTTTCCAGTTTCAGTCATAGGTCATCCATTCCATTATAGAGATTTTCTATTTTTTGACAAAATTTGGTCAGTCGTCTGCTGCCTAATTGTCGTATGAGGGAAAGGGTTAACTACCACATTTCGCGATATTACACACACAGACAGAACACATGGTGTTTCCAACATACCCTACTTAACTTGGTATGATTATTGAGACAGAGCTTTGAATGATCTGAATGCGATATAACAGTTGAAGTAACTGCTGAAACAAACAAACCTTAAACCAGGGGTGATTCAGGGCATCACTTAATGTAATCCTCTTCTTCACATCAACAGTCATCATCTTCTTTATGAGGTCAATGGCTGAAATAAATAATAAATAATTTACCAAAGTTAAATAAAACGTAATACTACAACAGTTTGTTTGTTTGTATTGGTGTTTTATGCCGCTTTCAACAATTTTTCAGTTATTTCCTGGGCAAGTTACCAGTACTATTGATCCATTTATCCTGACACCAGTGAGTAAGTCGTAATACTATCCCTACAACCCTGCGCTCCAAAGAGGGAAAGTCATTTTTAAAGTCTTTGGTATGACTTAGCTTGGGATCGAAGCCATGACCTCTCACATACACCAAGGAGGCGGTAAATAAAACAACAGCTAAAATTGTCCTTTACAATTTTACCAGGAATAAAATGCATGATTCTGATATAGTGAAAATTGTTTAAGTTATTTCACCATGATGGTCCTATATCCCTCACCGGAGATGTAGTGTATTGGAACAAAGGTAGAAAATATATTTTCCTTTTGCCACAATGTTTTCAACTCTATTAAATAATTAAACATGTTCTTTCCTTTATAAAGAGTTCCCTTTTTTTTGCCTAGATGTTTATGTTCAGTTTTGTTAATTGTTTGAAATATTAACCCTTTCCCACATACAATTAATCTGCAGCAGACCTCTAAACATGTCAAATCTCCCATCAATATACGATATCATTATTAAATAGAGTTGAAAACATTGTGGCAAAAGGAGGAATTGCTCAATATGAGCAAAATCTCATATTGCCACAATGTTCTCAAAAGTAGTCTGCTGCAAAGGCATCAGAAAGTGGTTAAAGGAAAAGGTTAAAGATTTTTCTATTTTTAGTTCTAGCGGTTGTCTTGAAGTTTGAACAATTTTGGTAGAGGGCCACAAGAAAATAAATTGTATGAATTTACTTTGGAATTGGGCTAGTACATTTGAAGAATATGTTGTTGAAGGACGCAATAACAAAAGGTGATTGAATCGAAAACAAATTTACTTTTCCAAACAATGTTTCCTTCAATGTCTCAAAAAATATTCATTGGTATTTTTTCCATTTTCTTTTTCAGATATTTTCCTAGGAAACAAATACTTCATTTGGCCGACGTGAAATGGCCGATCACAGCGCTCAATTCCAATCAATCGATCAATCATATAATTTCTTAGATAGTTTTCATTTGGAAAAGTTGAAAAATATTCTGACAACTGCAGCATACAACTTTTGAGACCATGGAGGCAAAAGGAAAATTGTTCTTTTACAATTTCTATATTTTTATTTTTAACGATTTTTTCATATATCTGCCTAGATGTTTTTAAAGGCCACTGCTACAGATTTTTTGAACATGGGAAATGTTAAACTTAGTTAACCTACCATCTTCTGAAATGCCTTTCCAATGCTGTTTAGGAAAAGAATAGTGTCCCCCCATAATCTGTTTAGGCAAGTCCATGTCCGTTCTCTCGTCTGAGAAGGGGGGATAACCGGCTAAACTGTAGCAACACAATAACATTGACCCTATACCCACATACAACAATTCTGTAGCAGAAGACTTTGAAAGTATTGAGGCAAACTCACTGAAAAGCTCTATAAATGTAGGTATAATTACTGAAAAGAGGTGAAAACGTTGAGGCAAAAGGGGAGAAATTGCTTGTTTTGAGAAATTTCTAGTTTTGTCACAATGTTTTCAAATGTCGTCTGCTGCAGGTGTCAGAAAGCGTCTATATGTGGGAAAGGCTTAACACTTTCCCAAATACAGATGCTTTCAGACATCTCTGCAGCATACAACATTTGTGGCAAATAGAGAAGTTGCTCATGATGAGCAATTTCTCCGGTTGCCACAAATGTCTGCTGCAGAGGCGTCCGAGAGTGTCTGGTGAGCAATTTCTCCTTTTTTAATTTTTGTTTTCAGTTTTTAATCTACAACTTAACCTTTAGAAAATAGTTTTTCCATATAACTTCATTTATATAGAATTTTTGTGTTTTTTCCTAGATGTTTTAAAAGGCGTTTGCTGCAGATTTGCTATATGTGGGAAAGAGTTATTTACCAATTCATCAAGACAATTCTAAATGAAAATGCCTGTAACCAATACCAGACAGATTATCCCGCAAAAGGTGGGATGTTTTCTTTTGCTTTGTTTAAATATTCTTAAAACTTTCTCGAGTAAGACAATTAAACTTGGTTTTTTTAATGTTGCTTATTTTAGCATCAGTACATCTTTCCCCAGAATGTTTTCAACCTATTCTTCCGTGCAACATTATATATTTCTAAGATGTTTTCAAAGTAAATTAGTCTAAAACTCTCATATATCAGGTAAATAGATGAGTCACTTCCAATTTAAAAACATCTGATGAAGGAATAAAAAAATATTGACAAAGTGAAATGGCTTATATAGACACAATAATATTAATCCAAGTATAGAGCTTTCATTATTTAGTGAATTATCATTTAGTTTAGTTTAAACTTATTTATTTTACATTTATTGCGAAACAAGCTTTAACCCTTTCCCTCATATAGACGCTTTCTGAGGTCTCTGCAGCAGACGGCTTTTTGAAAACATAGTGACAAAAGAAGAAATTGCACAAAACGTGCAATTTTTCCTTTTGCCACAATGTTTTCCACTCTTAGTCATAGGTTATCCATTCAATTATGGAGATTTTCTATGTTTTGACAAAATATGTTCAAAGTCGTCTGCTGTAGAATTGTCGTATGAGGGAAAGGGTTAAGCTTATATTAACTTGTTTGATGTCTGGTTCCTAGAGACATAACCAGTACTCGCGCCGTACCTGCAAAACCCACTCATCATGGGATTCAAACATGGGACCTTTGGTACAAGAGGAAGACACTCTACCACTATCTTCCCCTTATCATTTATAATTGAGCTAAATCACAGGACACTGAAGACTTTGCAATGAGCAAAGATCCAGACAAGCCTTCACAAACAGACAGTCCAATCAGGACATACACAATTCAAATAAGCATCTTGAAAGTCTCTGAAGCATTCTAAACCCTTTCCTAAATACAACAAATCTGCAGCAGACAACTTTGAAAATATCTAGGCAAAAAAAGGAATAACTTAATTAAAGAAGAAAGAATAATTTTCTAATCGAGTTGAAAACATTGTGGCAAAAGGAGAAATTGCTCACAATGAGCAATTTCTCCTATTGTCACAATATTTTCAAAAAGTCATCTGCTGTAGAGGCGTCAGAAAGTGTCTGTATGTAGGAAAGGGTTAAAACCTAAAAACAGACTATTCAAAAAGAAGAATTGATTGCAATTGCCTTAAATTTAAAACCTTCAGGTGTCGGTTTTCTTGTGATGTGGTTTTATTTACATACCAGATGAAAAGAATCACTCCCAAACTCCAAGCATCGATAGCTTTAGTATAGGCCCCTGACCCTGCTGTTATCAGAATTTCTGGGGCGAGGTAGGTTGGGGTACCGCAGAAAGTCTTCATTATTGATCCTGCATCCACAAATTTCGATAGGCCAAAGTCTGTTACTTTTATTAATGTTTCTTTGTCATCATTGTCTAGAAGTATGTTTTCAGGCTAAACAGATGAGAAATAAAATAAATTTCCTATCAACTGTAAAAACACCATTCCTTAACTCTTTCCAAAATACAGACAACATGTGGAATCTCTTCAGTAGACACTTTTTGATAACTATGTGGAAAAGGGAAACTGCTCAAAATGTTTTTAACTCTTTGTCAAAATAATACTTCCAAATGTTAAGATATCACGATTTTTTGCTAATATGGTATAAAAGTGGACAACTCTATATATTATCAAAGAAAGGATTCATTGCAAGTCTGGCATATAGGACTTGGTCAGTGAGTGTATATTATCATCCAAAAAACAAATATAAAATTTCAATTCATTACACCAAGTACATTTTCTACAGGAGTATGGAGTTGCAACTCCAATGCTATTCTGTAAGTGTGACAAAAACATTATTTCTGAATGTAAAAGCTCACGTAATTCTCTAAAAAGTCAAGGGAAAACACGTTTATTTTTACCCTCTCCCACCTGAAGATGCATTCTGAAATATCTGCAGCAGAGAACTTTTACCACATTGTTTTCAACTCTATTAGATAATTATACATTTACTTTCATTTATAAAGAATTGAGTTTTGCCTAGAAGTTTACGCTCAGTTTTGTTATTTGTTTGAAAGGGCTGGGAATGTCTGCCTATCTACATAATAACAAAAATGTTTAACCCTTTCCCATATATAGATGCTTTCTGATGCCTCTGCAGCAAACTACGTTTGAAATTATTGTGGCAAAAAGAGAAATTAGCCATGATAATAATAATAATCTCATTTATAGAGTTTTTCTCTATAATTTCAACGTCGTCTGCTGCAGATTTGCTGTATGTGGGAAAGGATTAAATAGGAAACGCCCAAAGGTAATCTCTGCCTCCTTGTACAAAATGAAACACCAGAAAGTTAATAGTACTTACTTTAAGGTCCCTATGTGTTATACCCTGATCATGTAAATACTGAAATACAAAGCAAATAAAGTTAATGAGTTTATTGTACAGTTACCCGTAGATACCAACTTAACCCTTTCCCTCATACAACAATTCTGCAGCAGATAACTTTGAACATATTTTGTCAAAAAATAGAAAATCTCCATAATTGAATGAATAACCTATGACTAAAAGTGGTAAACATTGTTGCAAAAGAAGAAATTGCTCGTATTGAGCAATTTCTTCTTTTGTCACTATGTTTTCAAAAAGCCATCTGCTGCAGAGGCGTCAGAAAGCGTCTATATGAGGGAAAGGTTTAAAGTGATCTACTGTTGCCAAGTGGTTAGTCAGAGATTCGGGATCAGGTATCCCAGAGTGGATCCCTGCTTGCAGGGTTTATTGTGGAGTGTCCTTCAGCGAGACAAATTTCCTAGCCTTATACTGGTTTTTAACCCTGGGATCAAAATAAGTGTTACATCGCTGTGATATGACTTTAATGAATTAATACTGCACAAAACTCCAATAAAACACATACAAAATGACTGGACACATATACAGATTCTTAATTATTACTTCATAATCAACTATAAAGCATATGTTCAAATGCCAAAATTATTGACTTTCACATATTTAATTCTTTCCCAATTAAATATGACATTTTTGCAGCAGACGACTTTTGAAAACATTGTGGCAGGAAAATGAACCTGAACATATTTATGACAAGTGTAGAAAAAGATTGCTCTGCGCATTCATACCACCTGATTCAAATGTGAACTGTTTGTCAAAGGTTTATTAAAACCTTTTATGACTTATTGGTGAACAGAGCAGAGCCAGATCATATTATGTTGATGTGCAGGGTGATCTTGATCTAAAGTGGTCACATATACCCTATGGCATATTTTTCATATTTATAGTTTTCAAAAAATTGACTAGATGTCTTCAAAGTCATCTGTTTCAGTATTAATGTACCTAGGCCAAAAGAAACCTTTACGTGCGCATCCTCAGATGACGTCCTTTAAAAACATTGTGACAAAAGGAGAAATGGCTCATAATGTTTATACATTTGTTTATAGAGACTTTTCCTTTTTTGCCTACATATTTTCAAAGTCGTCACTCACTTATGTGCTTATGTGTTATGCCAAGTAAATTATTACTGGCGGAGAAATTTAAACCTAAATTCTAATTCAGTTACTTAACAGAAAACACTGTTTTTGTTGATTTCGAGTACAAAATCAAAATTCATATCACAATATCCATTTTCTTCTAGAAACTTTAAATTATTTCTTTGTGAACAGGGAAACCTTATCAGCCTGCAAATTGGAACATCTGGATCTGCTTCTACTCCAATAGTAAATTCCAAAAGATTCTGTGTTGGACTAAACTTAAATATCGATCCCTTGTTGGGTCATACCAAGGACTTTAAAAATGGTAGTATTGATTTCCAAATCCGGCTAATACTTTCGGACAAGAAGATTTTTAAAGTTTTTAATATAGACATATAAGGAGAACAAGCCCCGTCCCCATGTGGCCATGATTTTCAACAATTGGAATAATTTAAACAATGGCAGAGAATCACTCAAGGAACAGTTGTGCAAACATTTCTTAAATGGGATCAGTACTTTTGGACAAGAAGATTTTTAACTGATTTTTTTTGTTTACTATAAACTATATAAGAAAAATAAGCCCTGCACCCTGTTGGTCATGTTTTGGTGGATAGAAATAATTTGAACAAACTTATTCAAGGATCATCTGGCACAAAAAAAAAAATCAAATCAGGACTCCTTTTGGACAAGAATATTATTAAAATTTGGGAATTCTTCCCGCTTTCTGATGACACAGCAATCAAAGTAATGAGCTGTATATAATCTTTTGTACAAATTTAAAAGAGGAGCACCAAAGGAACATTCCTGTGACGTTTGGCTGCAGTTTAGCCAGTGGTTTAAGAGATGTTGTTTCAAGAAATTGTTAACGACGAGGGACAGCGCATGACGGACACAGGGTGAATAAAATAGCTCACCCTTCAACTATTAAAAAGGCAATAAAAAAACACATTTTATTTGGAAGACAACAAGTGTTTCAATGACTAAGTACCTTAACAGCAACAACCATTTGGTAGAAGAGGAGTTTTCCTGTGGGCTCATCATACTGACTAATACTAACAACTTTATCAAACAATTCTCCACCTTCAACTCTGAAAAAACAAGAGATACTTTCTTTTAACACTTTTTCACATTCAGATGACTTTTTTGAAAACATGGTGGCAAAAAGAGAAAGAGCTCATAATGCATTCAATTACTATACTTTCATTTTGTCGATGTATTGGCCTAGCTGATTTGTTTAAGTCATCTGCTGCAGATTTTTTTTATGTAGGAAAAGGTTTAACTGTTTCCCTTATATAGACGCTTTCTGACGCCTCTGCAGCAGACATTTTTTGGAAAACTTCCTAATAAAAGAGGATTTTCTTAAAAGGAGCAATTTCTCCTTTGGCCACAATGTTTTCCAAACAGAATCACACACAAATTTATCATGAATTTTTAAGTGACATGATAAACAAGATGCCCAAGATGTCTCCAGTGCATTAGGCAAATATTCAATCACTATAGCCATATAACATGGTTTGAAAGAATCTGAAAGAGGGTCACCCAAAGATCAATTCATGTCTACAAAGTTATTTTAAAATCGTCCACATACTTTAGTTGGAAAAGATTTTTAAAGTTTTCACTACAGCCATATATGGCAAAACAGCCTGTCCCTGATGGCAATGATTTTTAACCAATAAACATGACTTCAAGGAATCTCACAGAGGGTCAGGGTCACACATGGAACATTTCTACCAAATTATTTAAAAATCAGCATCATACTTTAGGAGTACATTTCTAAAGTTTACACTATCGCCATATAAAGCAAAACAGTTTACTGGCCATGGTTTTTTACCAATCAACATGGCTTGAAGGAATCTGAAGGTCAACCAAGGAACATTTCTACAAAATTAATTGAAATTCGGCCAGATTCTTTCGGAGAAGAAGGTTTTTATTTATTTTTTTTGTCACAGACCTGAGAAGTTGTGTAAACTAAAAGTTTATGCATGCAAGCACGCACAACAGAAAAATTTGCCACGACATAACCTCGACTGGGTAACTTATTTTTCTGATACAAAAGCAGGGATTAAGCAGCAACAAAATAGAGTAAATTAACTCACAATTCAAGAACAATATACAAAACATCTGGGGTATCTATAACATCTTCTATTCCAATAATACATGGCTGAAATACAAATAATACATATTACTCTAGTATCAGATGTCGAGTCCCGGTAGCTCAGTCGGTAACGACGCAGACTGTCAATCCAGGGGTTGTGAGTTCGAATCCCGGATCGGCCAACTTTCTTTCCGACGTTTGACAAAAGTCATTGCGACATGCGTCATTCGTCTTCCACCAATGGGCTAAGTCTGTGTGGAAAAGCAGCCAGTTGCTTGGGAAGATTGTTGTGTGGAGTACTGGTGTGTGAAAACCAGGAAACATATGAGTAGGTGAACTGGCCGTCGTGATATGACTGAGAAATTGTTAAAAACGGCGTTAAACCCCAATCAATCAATCAATCAATCAACCATTATCAGATACAATATACTTTAAGAACTTCCAGGCAATGTCTGTCAGGATCTTAAAACCATACAGGGGTCGTAAACTCGAACCCCAGCTTAGCCATTCATTTTAAATGATGAGTGATAAAAAGCATTGTGACTAGGTCTTTTTCCATCAATGTGCATAATAGTATATGTGGAGAGGTAGTCAGTTGCCTCTAAAAACATGTGTTAAATGTGTCACCTGCTATTTAAATCAAAGTGTGACAGCTTGACAGACAACAGCAGTAGCAAACATTGGAAAAAAAAGAAAAATTGCTCATCATTAGCAGTTTCCACATAAAACAATTCTGCATCAAGCGACTTTGAAATATCTACACAAAAACATAGATAACTTCTATAAATGAATGTATATAACTATTGAATTAAGAAATGAGAAATTGTATACAGTCAAACTTGTGATCAGCAGCCACCCAAGGGACATGATAAAACAGGCTGCTAATTTGACTATGAACTTACATGTTTTAAAGTCTTTAAAATGTTGACTTCACTCATCACTTGTTTGGTTAAATTCTGAAAAGCAAATCAAATTGTTTTAACATGTACAACAGATAAAAACTCTATTACACAAGATTGCATATAGATTTTTAAACCCGATTGTTGCAAAGTAGACCTAACAATTTAACAGCTATAATATTTCTGAATTTAGCTGCTTTGAGAAAAGCTCAGGAATCATATGCTACATCTGAAATATTTGATGTTTTATATAGGGGTGACTATTGAGCCCAAAAATCACTATTGCGATAGTATTGATTTTCAGAAAGTACCATTGCAATAGTTAAACTATTGCACAACTAATATTGTGATGCATTGCAATACTATTGCTTTTATTGAACTTTAAAAAAATAACTATTCTGAAGTCTAATTACAAGGAATGAAAGTATCAAAAAGAGCATTTTATTGTTTATCTTTTATTTAAAAACTTAAAAAGAAACCCTTGCTCTCAAAAAGACCTTAATTTTCCAGCTTACACATAAATAAGAACATTTATCACTTTTCAGGCAACGAAATTTGTTCACAGACAAGTAACATGGTCTTTTCTCTAAGAAATAAAAGCATATCTGCATATTTAGATTCAATGTACTACATGAACCAATACTATCGATAGTTCCAACCACTATTGCGATAGTTATTGATCTTCAGTTTTACAATCGATGCATTACTATTGCCCTTGTCACTATTGCAATATATCGATAGTTTGAACTATCGCTACAGCCCTAGTTTTATATTACTCCAGCTGTTGAAATGTTGAAATTTTTCTCAAAAAGGATGCATAGGAGTTGTGTTTTTATTAGCAAATTTTCCTTTTTTCACAATGTTTTCTGAAAAGTCATCTGCAGCAAAGGCATCAAATGTTGTAATAATCAATGAATTGGCTAATTGAAAAAAAAAACAAGTTGAAAAATGAACATTCATTTTGTTATTAACAAAGGTATGAGCAACGATTACCATCCTTTTTCAATTACTCTTGTAAAATAGACGAGTTTCTAAACGGAAAAGTATTGGTTGAAAAGTTAATCCAATCCCTATCTTGCTATGAACAATTTTACAAGATGATCAAGTTCAGCCTAGATATAATTTATAAGCAAAAATAAAATTAATCTTATTTATTGTATAACAAATTCATTATACATTAATTCAAGACAGCATTATCAACTTACAACAGCATGTTTTCCCTGCGCTGTAAACTTCTTTTTGGATATTATTTTGATAGCATATTTTTCACAGGACCCTTTAGAAAACGCAAGCCTCACTTCTCCACATGCTCCTCTATAGACAGAAATGTAAAAAGGAAGAATATACAAAGACAATGTAATAAATTACTGGTTTTGTTAACACTCTCTTTGAAACAAGTGACTTTTGTCACCTCTGCATCAGATGAATTTTCTGAGAATATTTTCTCTTACCAAAATTTCAATCTTTAATTTTCCTACAGACAATTTCAATATGAAAGAGTCTTGCTGACCTCTAAAGAGATTTTGCAAGGTTCCTTTAAGTAATGAAACCTCGGTTTTATGCCCATAAACATTCACAGACAATTTAATAAAGATTGGAGAAGATCTGTTGAAGTTAAAGACTGGACAAGGCTTATTTGGCCAATTTTGGATAATTCATTGGCAATAATCCAAAATTGCCTTGTGAGATTTGGCTGGTTATCGAACTTGGCCCAGACATTATGACTAACATGTTCAAAATGTTAAGGGATCAGATAGAAGAAAACTGTTCGACTTTAGAGAGCAGACGTGTGATCACCGCATGCCTTTGGTATTCCCACAATAGTGCTTATCTATCGACTGGTATAAATACATCATAGTACAGACTTTCCATCTAATAATAAGGTCTTTCCAGTTTGAGGAATTTCAATCTTAACACTAACAGTTTAAGCCATTTCTATCAGGGAACTCTTACAAAGTTTGCAATCAATAAAATGAAGGTTTCTTGAGAACCCTAGGCTACATATCTAAAATGTTTGATAGCAGATAAGAATATGTTTACACATGGACAGTATATACATTTCAAGAACATATCTTAATACAACGATGTATACAATCAATAAAATGAATGTATTTCTCTGTGAATACCTACCTGCCTAGAGTTTTTGTTAGTGTGTATTTGTCTTTAATTTCATCAGGTAAATCGTCATCTTGACTTGAATTCAGATCCATATACATGTAGGCTGAAATAAGAATATGAATTTTCTTATTTTTCACTTTTGAAAGAAAATTCATTTCATATCAAATTAACACTTTCCCTCAAGCATATGCATCTGCAGCAGACAACTTTTGAGAACATTGTGATCATAAGGCGAATTTGCTCATAAAAAGCAATATACATAATTACCTTTGGTCACAATGTTTTCAACTCTATTCAATAATAACAATTTTATTTATAGAGAGTTTCCATACCTACGCCTAGATGTTTTCAGAGTTGTCTGTTTTGTGTTAACCTAACAACTTTGAAAACACAGTGACAAAATAACTCAATTGTTAAATTAAGTTGAAAACATTGTGACCAAAGGAGAAATTGCTCATCGTGAGCAATTTCACCTTTTGCCACAAAGTTTTCGAAAGTCATCTGCTGCTATTGCATCAAAATGCATCTGCAGGTGGGAAAGGGTTAAAAGGGGGTTGATCCTTTTCCTAATACAGATGACCTAAGATGCCGCAGCAGCAGAGAATTTTTGAAAACATTATAGTGAAAGGAAAATAGGCTTAAAAAAAGTTATTCTTTCCAAACAACAAAATTCTTGGCTCTATTATCAAATTAAACTATCAGTTATCCCTATATTTCATTTCTTTCCTCAGATAATTTCAGAGAAGTCAACTCTGTAAATATTTTATTGAGTAAATTGACAATTCTTATGCTAATGATTGTCTTCGTTCGATTTAAACACAGCATATTTGGCCATCACATAAACAGAACAGGAGTGTTTGAAGGGACACATTTGTCAGCAACTGAAAGCTTAACCCTTTCCCACATACAACAAATCTGCAGCAGACGACTTTGAAAACTTACCCGAACAAATTTGGAAACTGCCTTCAATTGAAAGTACAATAATTGAATAGAGTTGAAAACATGGTGACAAAAGAAAACAAGAGGGCCAAGATGGCCCTAAATCGATCACCTAATTGATAGTAAATTAGTAGCAAATTTTTATCAGGGAGTGCAAATGAAACTGAAAGGAGTGGACAGTTCTCAAGAAACAGCTTATCAGTAAAGGCCATTTATATCTTGAAATCTAACAAGAACTTTAATAAGAATGGAATTATAAAGTTTTTGTCATTTTGCACCTTTCCTGATGCCGCCTTGCTGCCCTGTTTTTCAACGAAATCAATATGGCTTCAACAGTTTATTTAGAGGGTCACTTAAGAAACATTTCTACCAAATTATCTTGCAATCGCACAAGTAGATTATGTAGGAAAAGGATTTTAAAATTTGGGTATTTTTCTCACTTTCTGATGCCGCAGCAACCAAAGTTCTCAATGGAATTTAAATCTTTGAAAGAGGACTACCAAAGGAACATTCTTGTGATGTTTTGTGGAAATTGGTCTATTGGAATGGTAGGAGTTGGTTGTCATTTGTAGCTAAAAGTTCAATTTACCCTTTTTGTGATGACGCCTGGTTGATATGATTGTGTAACCAATCAAAACGGCTTAAACAAATTAAAAAGAGGATCATTACAGTAAGATTCGTATTATATTTTCTTAAAATCAGACAAACACTTTCATAAAAATGGAATTTTCAAATTTTGTCATTTTGCCCCTTTTCTGATGCCGCCTGACTGCCATGTTTTTCGACCAATCAGTATGGCTTGAACAATTTTTATAGAGGGTCACCCAAGGAACATTTCTACTAAAATTATATTTGAATCTGACAGGCAGATTCGGAGGAGAAGATTTTTAAAGTTTGGACATTTTGTCCCCTTTCTGATGCCGCAGCAACCAAAGTTCTCATTGGAATTTTAATCTTTGAACAATTTTGAAAGAGGACCACCAAAGGAACATTCCTGTGATGTTTTGTGGAAATTGGTCTATTGGAATGGTAGGAGATGGTTGTCATTTGTAGCTAAAAGTTCAATTTACCCCTTTTGTGATGACGCCTGGTTGCTATGATTGTGTAACCAATCAAAACGGCTTAAACAAATTAAAAAGAGGATCATTACAGTAAGATTCATATTATATTTTCTTTAAATCAGACAAGCATTTGCATAAAAATGGAATTTTCAAATTTTGTCATTTTGCCCCTTTTTTGATGCCGCCTAACTGCCATGTTTTTCAACCAATCAGTATGGCTTGAACAATTTTTATAGAGGGTCACCCAATGAACATTTCTAACAAATTATATTTGAATCTGACAGGCAGATTCGGAGGAGAAGATTTTTAAAGTTTGGACCTTTTGCCCCCTTTCTGATGCCGCAGCAACCAAAGTTCTCAATGGAATTTAAATCTTTGAACAACTTTGAAAGAGGCCAACCAGAGGAACAGTCCTGTGATGTTTCACGGAAATTGTCCTTGGAGTTTGGGAGGAGATGATGTTTAAAGCTAAAAGTTAACGCCGGACGGACGACGGACGACGGACAAAAAGTGATAGGAATAGCTCACCTGAGCCTTCGGATCTGGTGATCTAAGAAGTGCTCATTTTGAGCAATTCCTTTTTTTGTCGCCATGTTTTCAAAGAGCTGTCTGCTAGGATGCGTCAGAAAGCATCTATATGAGGTTTGACGATAGAGAAGTGTCTCCATACCTAGGTAGGCAACACAATAATTGAGGACGTCAAATACATGAAAATGATATGTGTATTCCCTTTAACTCACATACGATAACATTATGCTAGATAATTGCATTGCCCTTTAAACTGTAGAAAAGCGAAAAGTCAGACTTACCTTTATTTTTCTTCAATGCAAGTGCTACTTCATCATTATTGGCTAAAACTTGTCTGTTATTTTTACCTGTAGGAAAAGACAATACTGTCAGATGTTCTTAACCCTTTCCCTCATACGACAATTCTGCAGCAGACGACTTTGAACAATTTTGACAAAAAAAAGAAAATATCTATAATTGAATGGATAACCTATGACTATAAGTGGTAAACATTGTGGCAAAAGGAGAAATTGCTCATTTTGAGCAATTTCTTCTTTTGTCACTATGTTTTCAAAAAGCCTTCTGCTGCAGAGGCGTCAGCAAGCGTCTATATAAGGGAAAGGGTTAAAAGAGGTTATTCTAAGGGAGAGCAGACGCAGCTGAGCTTGTATGGGCTTAGCCCTAGCATAAGTACTTATTGAGAAAAAAAAATTAAAAAAAATTCCAACTTGCCCTAAAACTTTAACCACCCAAAATCATGTTTTTTACCCCAAAAAGAAGGTCACACTCAGCATCTTCAGCATTCAATGTAAAGAAAGGTATAAGATGTAACTACATTCCAAATATTAAAGCCGTAGCACAAATACTTATTGAGAAAAATTAAAAAATTAAATGAAAATGGCAACTTGCCCTAAAACTTTAACCACCCAAAATCACATCTTTTACCCCAAAAAGAAGGTCACACTCAGAATCTTCAGCATACAATATGAAGACAGGTATTAGATGTAATTATATTCCAAATATAAAAGCCCTAGCATAAGTAACTATTGAGAAAAAAAAAATAAAAAAAAAATTCCAACTTGCCCTAAAACTTTAACCACAGAAAATCATGTTTTTTACCCCAAAAAGAAGGTCACACTCAGTACCTTTAACATTCAATGTGAAGAAAGGTATAATATGTAACTATATTCCAAATATTAAAGCCCTAGCACAAGTACTTATGAATGAAAATGCCAACTTGCCCTAAAACTTTAACCGGACGCCGACGCCGACGCCGGGGCGAGTAGTAAAGCTCTCATATTCTTCGAATAGTCGAGCTAAAAATATATATCAATTAATATTAATTCTTTCACTTTTAGGGTCTCCAACTAAATCTTAGCTAGAGCAAATAGGCAAATCTGGTACTTACCCACTTTTTCACCATTAACAAAAGTACCATTGCTTGACATATCTTCTAAAAACACATGTGTCCCAGTTGTGGTAGTTTTCTACAAAGAAATAAAAGCTACATGACAACAAAAAAACTGTAGAGCATGTGTGACCAGTACAGATCTACCTCACCTTACAGTGTAGTCTGAACAGGTTCTGCACTGTTCATAAATATGTCACAGTGTACATAAGTATCATATTGTGTGGCTGTGTAAGGTTGGTTTTCGTAGTGTACATCTCTCAATAATAATGACATGGGAAATTGAGTGTAAAATTGGGGCTTGACATATTTTCCAGGAAACCCTGCTACTTGTATTGGTTATAAAATGTAAAGGAGGCATAATTAAAATGTAACTATGCTTATAGCATTGACAAACTGTTTGTATAATTATAAAACTCATTCAAAAAAAGAGAAAAGGTATTTTTAATATTTTAGCTATTTTGGTAGGTCACTTGAGGATCATTCATGTGACATCATTTCAAAATAAGGCAAATAGCTTCAGAGTAGAAGATTATTTCAAGTTGTCACTGATCTTTTTTTTCACTTACCATAGCAACAATAATTATGGGCCAATAATAACCCTTCCCTAATAGAACAAATCTTCCGCAGACAATTTGAAAAGATCTAGGCAAAATACTGCATGGATAATATCTCTATAAATGAAAGCATAAAAAATTGAATTGAGTGAAAACATTGAGGTAAAAAAGAAATTTGCTCATCATGAGTACTTGGCATTCAGGTGAGCTAAATCAAACAAGCTTAAATGTAGCATAAACAGGCAAACAGGATAAATGTTGCAGCCCACTTGTGCAGGAGTGTTAACCCTTTCCCTCATAAAGGCGCTTTCTGACGCCTCTGCAGCAGGCGGCTTTTTGAAAACAAAGTGACAAAAGAAGAAATTGCTCAGAACGAGCAATTTCTCCTTTTGCCACATTGAATTATACTTTTAGTCATAGGTTATCCATTCAATTATAGAGATTTTCTATTTTTTGACAAAATATGTTCGAAGTCGTCTGCTGCAGAACAGTCGTATGAGGGAAAGGGTTAACTGTTATCTTCATTCATGGACATAGTGAATGAAGACTTAAGTAAAAAGAGGTTACTGTTCACGTATTGGTCCACGTCTATATATATCTTACTTACTCTTGTAACTTTAAAATGAACTTTGCTGTAAGCCTGAAAACACTGATGACTTTTCGCAGCAGCACCACTGAAAGGTACATCACAGTTTTCTCCCCTGCCAAAAGTATACTCATCTTTTGTTAAATCTGTAAAAGAAATATAAACGTCTCAATAAGAATTGGCTAAAATCCTGTTATAATGTATAACCTTCTCCAGCAAGACTGCAATATGTTATTAGCATCATTCATCTTTTCTAGTAACTTTCACCCAAAGTCACAATAGTTCTGTACCAATACGGAAACTTAACTCTTTCCAAACTGCCACCGCATGTTGATGCAACTACAACAGATGACTTTTGAAAGCATAGTTTTCAAATCTTCTTAATAATTTAAAGAGATTTTTTCATTTATTTCCCCCTACATGATTTCAAGGTCAACTTCTGAGACTTGTTCTATGACGTGGGAAAGATTTAAATAACTTATTTATGATTCTGTCCGATAAAGAACAAGAACAAGAATTGTAGACAATGCATAGTCCTCAATTGGGGAGGGGGTATCAAAAGAGTTTGTAGATTTGTAGCGCACAACACAATGTCAGTAAATCCAGACCTTAACCCTTTCCCAACTACAGACGCATTTTGACTCAATAGCAGCAGATGACTTTTGAAAACATTGTGGCCAAAGGTGAAATTGCTCTGCCTCATGATATAAGATATATTTTATATCAATTTTTCAGGTTATTGTCGCTATGTTTGCAAAGTCGTCTGCTGTAAATGTGTTGTATGTATGTGGGAAAGGGTTAATTAGGCTGCAGTTACATAGGTAATATAGATATGATGACTGCCTTATGCTCTTTCAAACATGTGTACATGTATGTAGATAAAATTTGGTGTTTACTGCAGCAGACAACTTTGAACATATTTTGTCTCAAATAGAAAATCTCTATAATTGAATGGATAACTTATCACTAAAAGTGGAAAACATTGTTACAAAAGGAAAAATTGCTTGTTTTGAACACTAAGTTTTCAAAAAGCTGTCTGCTGCAGAGGCATCAGAAAGCGTCTATATGAGGGAAAGGGTTAAAGTGCAGGAGATTATCAGATACAGCAATGTTTTCCACTTTTAGTCATAGGTAATCCATTCAATTATAGAGATTTTATATTTTTTGACAAAATATGTTCAAAGTCTGCTGCTGCAGAATTGTCGTATGCGGAAAAGGGTTAAGTGAGGTCAAGGTCACAGTGTTTTTATTTTGGTATGTTGATAATCCTCTTCCCAAGATGCATATATGCAGCACATTTGGTAACACTAGTTTTAAGTGAGGGCTGGGGATATATGGCCTAAAAAAAGCTTTTTTCTTTAACACGAGGGTCATCATGGCCCTGGATCGCTCACCTGAGTAATGCAATGTGACTTGTCATGCCAACCACAATGACACATGTTGCAGTCATGTAAGCTAATACAAGAGGCAAAAGAGGACCAGTACAACTCCACTGCCTCAAAGACAAATAACCCACTCCTTGTCTGTCTTTTGTTAAATTAATATGACTGCGAAGGTAACCAAGGAAATGTTCATGTACCAGTTAGTATTTCAAAATCAGACACTTAGTTTCTGAGGGAATTTTTATTTATATAACTTACACTCTGCGCATATTAAAAGGGTAAAACAGCCCCAGCCCCTGGTTGCCATGTCTTTAGACCAATCAAAATGGCTTGAAGGAATCAGGTAGAGGGTCACCCAAGAAACACGTCTACAATATTATTTGATAATCATGCAGTCAGATAATTACTGGAGAGAATATCTTTAAAGTTTTCATCTTGAGGCCATGTTTTTTTTTCACCATTCCTTAAGGTTTGATATAATCTCGTAGAGGGTCACCCAAGGACAACTTTTTCAAAATGATTTGGAAACCAGCAAGATACTTAAGAAATGTTCTAGGCTAGGTTGTAAAAATTTCAAAACAGATTTATTTTTTTCAGAATTAGATCGTGATGAAGTGACAAATCCCACATGACAAATTTCCAACTTGGAATAATAAGAGCATTTTTTTGTAAAATGTTTTCAAAGTCCTCAGACCTGCACAACCGATGTGTGTGAAACAGCTTCTTCAGATGCTTCAAAAGTCGTCTCTAACAGGAATTAGACTTTATATTTTGACTGAATAAAATATTCCTTTCCAACATACTTGTGACATAGCGTGGAAACACCAGTTCTCGAACCTCTTAACATTTATCAGGGCTCATGTGAATACTTATAAATTCATGTCAAAAACCAACAAAACACAAGGCACAGGTTCACATAAAATGTATTAAGTATGATGCTTTTTTGGAAATATATAAACAGTCCATGAACTAAAGGCTCGAGAACATGTACCTGCACGATACAAGCATTCTGCAGCAGACAAGTTTGAAAACATCTAAACAAAAAGATGAAAAATCTCAATAAATGAAAATATAATTATTGAATAGATTTGAAAACATTGTGGGTAAAGGACAAATTGCTCATTATGAGCAATTTTTCCTTTTGCCATAATGTTTTCAAAAGTCGTCTGTTGCAGATGCGTCTGCAAGTGGGAATGGGATATAGACTAATGTATACCTAGAGCAACAAAGCTATCTCCGAGTGGAAACAAGCGTCCCCAGGCAGGGGATTCTTGTGAACTTTCGTCTTCCTCACTAAACTCTCCATCCATAACATCTTGTGTCGGAAGAGTTTCCATTTTTGTTCAGGTTGCACTATTTGTTGCGAAATGTTATAGTGTAGATTTTGCAAACCAAAGCCTAGGTTTGATGTATTCAATATTGTATGTTGCAACACGATTCATTCACCGATAACCACCGATAATTCCAAATGAATGAGTCCGAGTAATGAACAGTTCTTGTTTAGAAACATAAGACTCTTTTAATCCTAACTTAAAATTCAAAAAATATTTAATTAGAATAATAAGCAATTATAAAACCTCTTTCTGATTTCAATTTCTTCTGTACAAGTGCAAATAAATTCCGTAGCATTTAATATTATATTTTTCTTAATTGAAACCGTTTTTACTACATACACAGAAAAGTCAGTTAACAAACGAAAAAGGAAATTAAATGATGAAAAGGACAAAATGGGGTTATCAAGCCTATCAGTGATATTCATATATTATGGACTCTTCCAAAATAATGTTAAATAATTTAATTTACGTAACGTTAAAAATGTATAATATGTGCTTCGAAATGGTGTTAAAAATAAAAAATAAATTGCAAAGATGATTATAAGATTTTCTATTAGAAAATGTTTTTAAAAATGGTCTGCTACAGTTACTATACATTTCAGCTGGGACGACGTATTTGTTGTCCCTGCATGTTCTCAGAGGTTTCAGGGGAAAACATATATCAGCCGTCCCGCGAGAAAACCAACACTATGGCTTCTGCGTAGTCCGTGCAGACAGATCAGGGCCGACACATTCCGTCTCAGGGGAATAGATGTATAGAGTAATGATTCCTGAAACAGAAAATCCACAGGAGGCGAAACGTTTTTAGCCGGGTAAGCCTGCGCGGCATGCTTAGGCTGATCCGGGTCGATACTTTACGCAGAGTCCACAATGTTGGTTTTCTCGCGAGACGGCTCATATGAAATAGGAATAATTGGCTTCTAAATTAAGCTATCCCAACTTTCAAGTTGCAGGTAATCTTAAGTGTAAAGCAATACCTCTCCAATTTACGACAGTACAGGCTCCTCAAATTAGAAATAGGGATGAAAAACTTGTTTCTACTGCCCCGATAACACTTCCCGGGTTTATTTCACACAGAGACATATACATCCATAATATATATTTATATGTCTCTGTTCCACATGATCGTCATTTGTAATGCACTTTTGCCTAGAAATTAGGAGAAGTGTAATTAATGGCAATAATCGAAGATAAAATTTCTTACTCTAATCATGAATTTAGGATATATGTTTATTCTTCATTCCTGCTCTAATAGATATATTCGGTTTTACATAAAGACCGTTCTTCAGCTTCTGTAACGATGATATTGCATGTAAGACTACTGCAGTGCGAACCGATTGGGTAGATACTGATCGGACTATGGAGGAGAAGCCTGGTCTGGTTCTCCGCTGGTCGTTATGTCCAGAAGGTCTGTTTTCGTGTGGAAATATTCAAGTATTATAGTTTTAGAGTAGCCTGACGAAAGTTTGTAATTTCTGGAAAAATATAAACTTTGTTACGGCATTGAAAAAATTGTTGGAAAGGAAGAAATTGTTAAATGGGAAATTGGTATAAGGTCTTTACAATATTAATGTAAACTCGGGTCCCCTATCTGCGAGAACCTTAGCACTCAAAGAAATACGCAGCCGAGGACTAAATGAATCTGTAGACACAATAAAATATTTCAACACTTCTCAGTTGACTACTAGTACAAAGTTGTGGGAGAATAGGATCAGAATAATGGCGTACAGTGTCAAGAATTAAGAATATTTACAATGTCAAAATTCTCTACTATAATTATGATAAAGAATTGTTAAAATTGTGGGAAAGAGGAAGAATTCCCTTCCACAGAGAAATGGTTTGGTATAGATATCTTTGCTTAACTTCGAGGAAAGCCAACCACTCTACCAACGTCGCTATGAAAACCGGACACTACAGCATAGCTGTAACAAGAGGCCCAAGAGGGCCAGTATCGCTCCACGGCCATAAGGCAAAAATAAAATCTCCAAACAGCCCTGCCCCGTGGTGGCTATTTTTTTTACCAACCACCATGGCTTAAAGGAATCTTGTAGAGTGTCACCAAAGGAATGTTTCTGCAAAATTATTTGAAAATATGCCTGACACTTTCGGAGGAGAAGATTTTTTAAGTTTTCACTATGGTCATAAAAGTCAAAATAGCCCCGCCCTCTGGCGGCCATGTTTTTCGACCAATCAACATGGCTTGAAGGAATCTGATAGAGGGTCACCCAATGAACATTTCTACAAAATTATTTGAAAATCGGCTGAACACTTTCGGAGAAGAAGATGTTTTAAGTTTCCACTATAGCTATATAACGCAAAAAAGCCCCGCCCCCTGGCGGCCATGTTTTTCGCCCAATCAACATTTCTTGAAGGAATCTAATTAAGGTTCACACAAGGAACATTTCTACAAAATTATTTGAAAATCGGCCTGACACTTTTGGAGGAGAAGATTTTTTAAGTTTGCTCTTTAGCCATATAGGCAAAATAGCCCCGCCCTGTGACGGCCATGTTTTTTTACCAATCAACATGGTTTGAAGGAATCTGATAGAGGGTCACCCACGGAACATTTCTACATAATTATTTGAAAATCTGCTGAACACTTTTTGAGAAGAAGATTATTTAAGTTTTCACTATAGCTATATAAGGCAAAAAAGCCCCGCCCCCTGGCAGCCATGTTTTTCGCCCAATCAAAGAAGATTTTTTAAGTTCTCACTATTTTTTTCTTTCGGTTGCCATGGAATTTTTGGATCAAAAAAAATTGAAGGAATTTAGTAGAGGACATTGAGAGGATACTTCCCATGAAGTTTCAACCAAATTGGCCAAGTGGTTAGGGAGAAGAAGTCGTTTAAAGGAAAAAGTTAACGCACGCACGCACGCACGCACGCACGCACGACGGACAATTCGCCATGACATAAGCTCGACTGGCTTTCAGCCAGTGGAGCTAAAAATGGAATGTGTGACTATATCCTACGCGCATTACAAATGTATCATCGGCCAAAATTGGAATGATAAATTTTCCAATGAATTAAATATATTGTGAGAAAACTAAGAGAGGTTTATAAAAGACCATTTTTTTTACATTATCTCCTTTTTCAAAACTTGTTTCGAATGTCATCCGCTACAGACACATAGGGTTAATTCATTGTTCATATGATTGCAGTTGAATGCAGTCTTCAACGACTTCCAAGGCAACTGGCTACCTTCCAAGATGAATGACGCAAAGCAATTCAATCATCGTGAAATCAAATCAAATGCTGATAAGTTATTCAAACTCAGGACTCCTGATCGCAGCTCGACTCAAGACATGTTTACATGTAAGCCGAAGTATGTGTCGTAGAGATGTAAATTGCCGCTTCTTTCATAAAGCATTTGTTCCCTCCAACAAATGGATTTATTTTTAACTATTTTTATTTCATTAAAGAAAGCCATAAAGGAGTATGTTTTGCCCATATGTAAGATGTAATAACTCTTTAAAAGTTAGAAATATCTGACAGTTGCAGATACTATCAAGAGACAGAGAAAGAGGTTCAAAGGTGTCCGGTGAGATATCCAAGAGACATATACATACATGTATTTATATATCTCTGGATACCCTAGCTCTTTCCGGGAGAAAAAAACAAACTTGAACATTGTACTGGCTGAAAGTGCAAAGACCAGTGCAGGACTTGCTTTCCTGTGAATAACTAGTATTTACCTAGATATTTATACGGTGTCACGTATTATGACAGTTTACACCGCGTATGTGTCATGGATTTTAATCAACAATTTAACACCCTTACAATATCTGCAAATGTCTAAACCGCATCTGAAGAGTTCTGTGTTTTAAGTATGTCCTTTGGAAAGAGGTTCCAATCGTTTACATTGTTTGGTAGAAAGTATCTGTTTTTGGTGGTAATCGACGGAAGTAATTGTTATGCAGGTTTTTAGTTCTTCTAATTGGTTCATTTATGTGTTCTGTTGGTATATATGCTTTCTGGTATACTCCTTTGCATAATAATATTACTCTGTAAGTGAAAACGTCTCAGATATTTCCAGTTCGCGGAAGTCTGGTTTGATAGCAAAACTGTTTATCATAATCGGACCACAGAGTTCATTGTTTATTTCAAAGGAAATGGGGTTCAAGAGAAAGATAACAATTAGAATTACCCCATTAGACGAGTTATCTCACCTAGTTTATGTTGTTTTGGGGATACTGCCCCTATCCCATTCCTTGCATGCTTTTCGAAAAGTCGACTTACGGCTGCAACCAAGCCGCACAATTGTATAAATCCGCGAAAGTCGAGTTTTGATTGGTTTGCCATCTGGTTTACAATGATTTGATTGGTTCGACCGAATAACGAAATACCATCCACTTGCAATACTGAGTCAAAAGAGTTCTAACAGGTGAAACACACTCTGAACTATGACCGACCTCAATGTCAGTATTATAAGTTAACGTCGACCGTGCTGTGATCCCAACAAGTCTACAACAGTCTAATCATTGAAAAGAGTTGAAACTATTGAGGCAAAAGTAGAAATTGACTACGTTAAGCAACCTTTCCTTTTGTCACGATGCTTTCGTATGTCGGCTGCTGCACATACGACAAAAAAAAGGTATGTACGCGGGAAAGGGTTACATCGTTTACATGATAGCTCAACCCTTTCCATGATACTATAGTAATCGAATATTGAATATATTGTGGAAAATGGTGCTATTGCTGACAGTGAGCAATTCCTCCTTTTCACACAATGCTTTCAAACCCGTTTCACATTAATTCTTTTCATAATTAATATATATATATTACAACGTTTTACTACAGACATTATTTTATTCTTTCCCCTTTTCAGACACATTTTGAATAACATGCAACAGATAAATGATAACGAGCAATTTTGAAAATATGGACAGTAATTATTGAGAACAGTTGAAACCTGTGTGGGAAAAAGAGGAAATGTGTCACGATAAGACATTTCTCCTCTTGTCACGATCTATTCAAATGCCGTCTTCCTCCTTTTCAAACAATGCTTTGAAACATGAATCAATTTTTTTTCTATAATCTATTTTACAAAAATATTTGCCAATTATTCTTTTAACCTTTTCCCCTTTTAGACACATTTTGACTTACCTTAACAGATGAATAATAATCAGCACGTTTGTCTTTTTCCACAATGTTTTCATTGCTATTTTTGCCTAGCTGTTCAACGTTGTTTGCTGTAGATTTAGTCCTACAGTACTGTTTATACGTGCAATGAAGGAGTGGTACTAACGCTCTCTCAGCTACTGGTGGAATGGAGGGTAAAATAGGGCGCGTTTTTTTTATTGAATCTTCTCATATGTCGCTGGAAAAGATATTTTTCCATCATCTGTCAGTATGTCGACCCAACTAGGAAAATTCAATCTTCAAATTAGAGATGAATTTCAGCATACATACGAGTTATAACCGCATGGTCAAGATTGATTTTATATGTGAGGCGCTTCTAGCGATTTCTGGACTTAAATGTTAATGTATTTACTTTTGCGTAAATTAAAGACCGCCAATATGTAACCTAGTTCTAGATGTATCTGTTGATAAATAAACTAGAATGCAGTCTAAATATGTTTTTGTCAATTTACTTTGTACGATCCCGTTTCGGAGATTCAATTAAACTGCACATCACTACATGCGGCTTATATGTGATAACAATACATTACAAATACCATAACATGTTAACCTTTTCCTAAACATAGACGTGTTTTGACGCATCGAAACCAGGTTTCTGTAATCAATACTTTATGTGTTGTCTGTCTGTAATGCTTTGAGGTATTATCTGGCGTCCGGTCGGCTGTCTGTCTGAATGTACATCCGTATGTCCGTCACGGGTTGCATAAGTAAAAACGCTGTTTCTGTTTGGCAAATTCATTTCGAAGTGGTCACACTTATACATTGTGATCAGGAGAACGGCAAAATAATAGGTACATAACTCTGGTCTGCTTATTTTTAGTTATCTCCATTTTCCCTCAATTAATTTCTATTCTATCCATTTTAAACTTGGTGTTGTTTCGGTAACTTAATATGACCTAGAGATGTGCATTGCACAATTAATATAACTTAAGCCTGCTGTTTTTGGTGTTTGTATTTTTTTTCCCCCTTCCATGTTCTCATTTATTATATCACTTTCGCATGCAACACATTCCGTGAAATGCTCTTGTTGGTTAATGAGTAGGCCTACTTCCCCAAGCTTTGTACTTAGTCCGGAGCGATTGACTGTCTGTGCAACTTTTTGTTCATCAATCCGTCCGTCCGCCGTTACGGTCTGCATTAATGGGTCAAAACGTTGTTTCTGTTTGGCAGATTCATTTCAAAGTGGTCACAGTTATACATTGGGATGGAGACCGATACAATATTTCAAACAAAAATCTGATATGGTTTTTTAGGTGTAAACTCCTTTTTTCATATTTTTTTCTTCGGCAATTGTCTCAATAAAGTTTCAATGTATCAATTTCAGACTTGGTGTATAGTAATTAAGCGTATGAGTATGACCTACAGATGTGCAGTGCACATGAAACATAACTCTAGCATGCTTTCGATTGTCTGTTATTTATCAGCATTATTCCAATATACAGTGTGGATCTCTAGTGTTCTCTAGTGTTCACTGAACTGGAAATATTATACTTGTTTGTCAATCTGTTGTATTTCATGATTTATTTTGATTATACAGAAAAGCGTCAAACTTTGATAAATTAGGTATTGGTTATTGGCAGGCAGTCTGTGTTGTTTCAAACATTTCTGGTTTGGCTTGTTTAAAGGTCGATGATATATTGTTTCAACAATGTTTGTCTATATAAACTCTTTTTACCTTACATATGCCCCTATACCAATAGTACTTTCAACGTACTTTCAGCGCTTTGATTTTATGCGAAACGAAGACTGTTGAAATAGTAAAATATTTATTTGGACAAATAAAGTGAAAGACATTAAGAGTTATTCAGTATTAACTTAAACATACAAAACACTGCGAAATAAATATTATTAAGAATAAATTTCTAAAAAATAAAAACCAGTAAATTGTACAATTTCGAATATTCGGTAACAGTTTGTATGTTATTGTTTACATGTACGACAGCATTCCTTCTCGAAATGGCAGATGAAGCATTATCAAGAGCCGGTCTTCACTTTGATGAGCTGAATAAAATCAGAGTGCTTGAACCTGAAGTACAGGCTCAAACCTCCGAACTCAAAGAAGAATGTAAAGACTTCGTTGACAGTATGTATAGTTCGGAATACAGACAGTTTTCATTCACATTTTGGACCTATAATTTTGTGATTATACAGTCAAGTTACCCCTAACGGATCAGTAACGAAACAACATAGTGCATCAAAGAAACTGTCAATGTTTCGGAACTTTTTGTTTATAGTCCACAAGTAAAATTATTTTCCATTAAATTGACAAACACTTTTTCAGTTTTAGTGCAGAAACAGCTGTACAGACCGTTGTTTACCAGTTTCAGTTATTGATGCATTAACGGATCAATTGTAGCAATAGGGGATCAAATGATTTTCTGATATCAGGGGGGGTCAGCTCAAGCAACATTTTAGCTGTCAAAACTTCTGCTGTTATTGTACAAGTTATATTTTATCTAACTGCAGATTTGTATTGATAAATTTCAGATTTAATCACTAGCATCTTTGGGAATGGCTAAAATGTCGAAAACTAAAATTCTGAGAAAACCCCTCAGACTCAGTCATGGAAACAAAATGGTGATCTGCTAATGGTAACTTACCTAGCTATTCTATTTTCGCTTCAGTGTAAACATGCAAAGACAAATGAGAATGATTGGTAACATTTCAATAGGTGTATGTATTTGTTTTTCATAAAATGGCAAAATAAATAACTAACATAATTAAGAACGCTAGCTGTTGCCGCGAAAATCACATGTTCTCCTTAAAACAAGGTAGAAATAACTGGGGTCACATAAACACTTGCATCAAGTGTTCAGAGGATACGGATGAATTTGAAGTCCCGACAAGCAACATCTTTATTGTGTATTTAAATAATACTTACCTGCCAATTTATACACAACAATTTTGTCTAATAAATTAGTTAGCGAGTCTTGAACATTAAAGTGATCCGCTATTGGTTATGATCCGCTAAGGGTTACTTGACTGTACTGATATATTGAAGCTGTTGTAGTTATTTTCAAATGTTAACGTCTTCTACTTTCAGATTGTCTGAATAACCTTATAACATGACTAAGATTTTAACCGTTTATAAAAGCTCTATTGTAATTATTCGACCAGCGTTATCATGATGGTTATATCATTGAAATTCATTGCATCAATTAATTAAAGCATAAATTGAGCCTAAATATGTGAAGTTTAACTTTAGCACTTAAGTCCATGAAACTCCCAATTCTCTCAACGAAAAATTTGATAATTTATGTGACATTTATAACAGAATTATTACCTGGATCAAAAATGAACTAAAATACAAAGAAACGTAAAGCCTCCTTGGCGCTCAGTGTCGTGGAGTTAGCCAGTGACGTAGATAAGAGGGATACGTAACTAAGTTGTATTCTAAAATATCACCCATCCCAACATTTGTAGCAAGTAAAACTAAAAAAATATTGAATTTATGATAATAACAAAGATATTTTGTAGAAGTTTAAACATTCCTCTATTGAAATAGATAAAAATATTTGAATACAAGTTTTGATAATATTTTATCGGATCCTTTAAATATGAATAATGTCAGTCTATTAATTTTTGGAACAAAAAAGTATTAAAATTCAGAAATCACAATACCTCTGTTTTTTAAACCAGTTACTTTTCAAAATACAAAGACATTCTTGTTGTTCAATGTATTTGTTACTTAAGTTAAATTGTAATGCTTTCAGAGTATGTACGTTTTGTTTTTGTGCCAATTATGACATTTCTCCATGTGATATTTTAACCAGAAAATAGGTGTACAAGTGGAGTTGCTTATCCCTCTTATCTACGTCCCTGGGTTAGCTAAGGACTGACTTACTGGCGCTGGTTAAAATTGTTGAAAGGAGCGTAAAACACCAAAAAAAATCAACCTCTGTCAAATTAATATTGATGCATTGACAAGAAGTGGAATGAGAAAAAGGATCTTATTCCAACACATTGAAGTGGTATCTACTTTGAAATAAGCATTGAATCAGCTTTTTTTATTTACAGAAATTGGTGACTTTCAGAAAATAGTGGGAACTTTCATTGAAGTTGTAGACAATGTATCTAAAGAAGTTGAAAAAGAAAAGATGAAGGTACAGTGTTTTTAGCTCGACTATTCGAAGAATATGAGAGCTATACTACTCACCCTGGCGTCGTCGTCGGCGTCCACGTCACACTTTGGTTAAGGTTTTGCATGCAAGTTCTAAAATACTACATGTATTGCATTGAAACTTTCTACAACCCTACCAAACTATCACACCAATGTAGATTATCAAGTTAGATAACTCTGTCCTGCATTTTATGCAAGTTATGGCCCTTTTTTACTTAGAAATTCTGGTTAAAGTTTTGCGTGCAACTAAAGTAAGAGTCCATATCTCAGTATTTACTTGATGCATTGCATTGAAACTGTCTACAGCCCTACCCAACTATCCCACCTATGTAGATTATCAAGTAAGATAACTCTATCCTGCACTTTATGCAAGTTATGGCCCTTTTTTTACTTAGAAATTCTGGTTAAAGTTTTGCGTGCAACTAAATTAAGAGTCCATATCTCAGTATTTACTTGATGCATTGCATTGAAACTTTTTACAACTCTACCCAACTATCACACCTATGTAGATTATCAAGTAAGATAACTCTATCCTGCACTTTATGCAAGTTATGGCCCTTTATTTACTTAGAAATTCTGGTTAAAGTTTTGCGTGCAACTAAATTAAGAGTCCATATCTCAGTATATACTTGATGCATTGCATTGAACCTTTATACAACCCTACCCAACTATCACACCTATAGATTATCAAGTTAGATAACTCTATCCTGCATTTTATGCAAGTTATAGCCCTTTTTTTACTTAGAAATTCTGGTTAAAGTTTTGCGTGCAACTAAATTAAGAGTCCATATCTCAGTATTTACTAGATGCATTGCATTGAAACTTTCTACAACCCTACCCAACTATTACACCTGTGTATATTATCAAGTATGATAACTCTATTCTGCATTTTATGCAAGTAATGGTCCTTTTTTTTCTTAGAAATTCTGGTTAAAGTTTTGCGTGCAACTAAATTAAGAGTCCATGTCTCAGTAAATACTTGATGCATTGCATTGAAACTTTCTACAACCCTACCCAACTATCACACTTGTGTAGATTATCAAGTATGATAACTCTATCCTGCATTTTATGCAAGTTATGGCCTTTTTGGACTTAGAAATTCTGGTTAAAGTTTTGCATGCAACTACATAAAGAGACCATCTCTTAGTAAACTACTTGATGCATTGCATTGAAACTTTATACAGCCCTTACCAACCATCACATCTATGTAAACAATCAAGTATGATTACTCTATCCAGCATTTTATGCAAGTTATGGACCTTTTTGGACTTAGAAATTCTGGTTAAAGTTTTGCAACTACATTTAGAGTGTAATCTCAGTTACAACTTGAAAAATTGCATTGAAACTTTATACAACCTTTCCCAATTGCACAACTATAAACACAACCAATTAAGATAACTCTATCCTGTATATGGTGCAAATTGTTGCCGTTTTTTTACTTAGAAATTATGGTTAAAGGTTTGCGTTAAACTACATTAAGAGTCAATATCTTAGTAACTACTTGATGCATTCCATTGAAAGGTTATACAACCCTTTCTAACCATCACACCTATGAAAATAATCATGTTAAATAACACTATCCAGCATATAATGCAAATTATCACCCACTAAGAAATTGTGGTTAATGTTTTGCATGCAACTACATTAGAGTCCATTATCTCAGTAACTTAAATAAGTGGTGGAATAGTCGAGCGCGCTGTCCTCCGACAGCTCTTGTTAAATACAATTTTGCCCTAGAAGTTTAGCATTAGCGAAGTCAGCTTCCAATCTAGGGGTGGTGAGTTTGAAATCAAGCTTGACCAACATTCTTTATGACGTTTGAGCAAAAGTCTCTGTGACATGCGTCATTCGTCTTCCACCATTGGGCAAACAGTCTATGTGGAAAAGCAGCCCGTTGTGTGGAGTACTGCCACTACTGGTATAAAAAAAAGATGGCCCTAAATCGATCAATTAAATGATAGTTAATTAGAAGCAAGTATTTAACTGCAAATATCTGTGAAAATCTGATCAGGAGTTCAAATGAAACTGCAAGGAGTGAACACTCAGTTAAAGAAATAGTTCATCAGTAAAAGCCATTTGTATCTTGAAATCTAACAAGAACTTTAATAAGAATGGAATTATAAAGTTTTGTCATTTTGCATCTTTCCTGATGCCACTTTGCTGCCCTGTTTGTCAACGAAATCAATATGGCTTAAACAGTTTTTGTAGAGAGTCACCCAAAGAACATTTCTGCCAAATTATCTTGGAATCTGACAAATGGATTATGGAGATGGAGGTTTTTAAAGTTTGGGTATTTTTCTCAATTTCTGATGCCGCAGCAAGAAAAGTTCTACACAGAATGTAAGTCTTTGAAATTTTTTGAAAGAGGGCCACCAAGAACATTCCTGTGAAGTATAGATGAAATTGGTCCTGTGGTTTAGGAGGAGATGATGTTTAAAGCTAAAAGTTAACGACGGACGATGACAGACGACGGACAAAAAGTGATCAGAATAGCTCACCTTGAGCCTTTGGCTCAAGGTGATCTAAAAACAGCGAACACATGGGTAGGCCTTGGGTTTTATTGAATTTGAAATACTCACCCATATCTAGAGCTTAACCCTTTCCCTCATATTACTCAAAAGTTTAAATCTTTTGTTTTATTAATTATTAGCTCACCTGGGCACAAAGTGCTGAAGGTAGGCTATTGTGGTCCCATTTTGTCTGTTGTCCATACTTTGTAAACAATTGCATTTTTAACTCGCTGTAGACAACATTTTACATCCAACCTTCATGAAAGTTTATGAGAACATACATCTCCATCAAATCTTGGCCAAATTTGAAACTGCATCATGTGAGGACTCAGGTAAAAAACTAGGTCACAAGGTCAAATTGATGGTGAATATTGTTTACACTCAGGATGCCTTATGTTTAACTTAATATGTTGAAACGTTGTCTTGACGATATCTAGGTTAAGTTTGAATATAGGTCATGTCCAGTCAATAAACTAAGTCACCAGGCTAAATTGAAGGAAAATCATGTTAACTCTCAGAGACTGCATTTTTTGCTTCAGCAGCTTGAAACTGTGTCAGAATGTTTGTCTTCTAGGCCAAGTTCAAATATGGGTAATGTTAGGTCAAAAATTAGTTCACCAAGCCAAATTAATGGAAAATCTTGTTAATGCTTTGGAAGCCATAATTTAATTTTAGCATGTTGAAACTTTGTCAGAATGGGTGTTTTGATGATATCTAGGCATATCTATCATATGGTTAGTCTGGTCAAAAACCAGGTCACTATGCCAAATTGAAGGACAAAATTGTTAACAATATAGTAAAAGCTTACCTGACCTCAAAAATGGCCCTCTTGTTAAATATAGAGGCCCCCTACCAGTTGTAAAAATGTTGCGTAATTTATATTACACCAAAAAATCTTTTAGTCAGGATGCCTTTTCAGCAGATGATTCCTTCTTGAATCTCTCGTTTTTGTTTATTTTTGCATATTGGATTAAAAGTTGATTCTCTTAAGATTTTGGATAAGATTTTTTTAAATGTGATATTTATTTAAAACGGTAAAAAGGATTATGAAATATAATTTTGTGTATTCCTACAGGCAATAGGATCCAGAAATCTATTAAAGTCAATAGCCAAGCAAAGAGAAGCTCAACAACAACAATTACAGGCTCTTATCACAGAAAAGAGAATGCAGTTAGAAAGGTGACCAATCCCCCTACATTTTTAGCTCACCTGAGCACAAAGTGCCCAAGGAAGCTATTGTGATCACATTTTGTCAGTCTTGCGTCGTCAACAATTGTATTGTTAACACTCTACAGGCTACATTTTGCATCCGATCTTCATGAAGTTTTATCAGAACATTCATTTCCATCAAATCAAGGACAAGTTTGAAACTGGGCCGTGTGAGGTCAAATTAAATGAAAATCTTGTAAACACTCTGGAGGCCGCATTTTTAAACTGAGCATGTTGAAAATATCCGAAGGTGTGTCTTGATGATATGTAGGGCAAGTTTAATATGGGTCATGGTTGGTCAAAAACTGGGTCACTATGCCAAGTTGAAGGAAAATCTTGTTAACAATCTGGAGGCTGCATTTTTAACTTGAAAATATTAAAACTTAGTCAGAATGTTTGTCTTGATGATATGTAGGCCAAGTTTGAATATGGGTCATGTTCATACAAAAACAAGGTCACTAGGCAAAATTGATGGACATCTTGTTAAAACTCTAGAAACTGCACTTTTTTGTTTCAGCAGCTTGAACATTTTTCAGAATATTTGTCTAAATGATATATAGACTGAGTTTGAATATGGGTCATATTGGATCAACAACTAGGTCACTAGGTCAAATTGTAGGAAAAAATCTTGTAAATACTCTGGATGCTGTATTTTTAACTTGAAAATATTGAAACTTCATCAGAATGTTCGTCTTGATGATATGTAGGCCAAGTTTAAATATGGGTCATGTACGGTCAAAAACAAGGCCAAATTTAAGGAAAATATTGTTGAACACTCGTAGAGGCAGCATTTTTTTCTCATGCAGCTTGAAATTTTGTCAGAATGTTTGTCTTAATGATATCTAGGTCAAGTTTGGATATGGGTCATATTGGGTAAAAAACTAGGTCACAAGGACAACCGTTGCAAACACTCTGCAATTTTTATTTCAGCAGTTTGAGACTTCGTCATATGTTTTCACCATATAATTAATCTTTTTCCATATATGACTTTAAACATCTAAGAAATATTTTAGCAAATTTCACTAAATGAATGTATAATTATTGAATAGAGTCAGTTACAAATAATGTTTCAAAGGTAGAAATTGCTCACCATGAGCATTTTCTCCTTTGGCCATAATGTTTTCAAAAGTCTTCTGCTGCATATGCATTTAAATATGTCTGCATGTGAAAAGGGGTAAATCTAGTCAACACTTTCACACAAACAGCAAATCTGCAGCAGAGGACAAATAGCTATCTAGGAAAAATATGGATATGCTCTAATATTGAAAGTATGTTAATTGATTATGTCAATATGAGTAATTTCACCTTTTGCCACAACGTTTTCAAATCAGTGCCACCGTGTGTCAGAAGGTTAAACATGAAAGTAGATGTAGGGTCATTGGGGAGGCTTAAATGTGGCAAAGTTAACCCTTTTCCACATACAACTAATCTGCTGCAGATGACTTGGAAACCATCTCTGCAAAACTAAGGAAAATGTCTACAAGTGAGCAATGTCTCCTTTTGCCACAATGTTTTCGAACAGAATCTTCTGCAGACGTGTCAAAATGTGTCTGCATGTAGGAAAGAGTTAAATGGTCATTCCTCAATGGATCTTGATTAACCCTTTCCCTCATATAACCGCTTTTGCAGAAGACGACTTTTTGAAACATATTGACAAAAGAAGAAATTGCTCAAAACAAGCAATTTCTCCTTTTGCCACAATGTTTTCCACTTTCAGTCATAGGTTATCCATTCATTTATAGCGATTTTCCATTTTTTCACAAAATATGTTCAAAGTCGTCTGCTGCAGAATTGTTGTATTAGAGAGAAAAGGTTAATACCAAACCAAATCCTATATTGTACCCACAATATACAACATGTAGGGTTGAAGGTCAAGTATAACGTTTAGAACATGAAATAGAATCTACAGGCCTTATTTAGAGATATGGGGGTCAGAAGTCGAGACTTGATTATTTTGTGTCCTAACATTGGCAGAGTATCAAACATGTGCAAGTTATTATTTATTATTTATTGGGGTTTTACGCCGCTTTCAACATTATTTCAGTTATATCGCGGCGACAGTTCACTTATTCATGATCCCTGGGTAAACAAACCAGTACTAGGCTAGAAAATGTGCCTTGCCCAAGGGCACTCCACCATGACCGTAGTGCCTCGACTGGAGATCGAACCCGGGACACCCGGTTAAACATGTGCAAGATATAGCTACTTAAATCACTTACAATGAATCTGTAGTGGGTGAATTTTATAATTTGTAGGCAAAATTATGGAAAATCTATATATGTGAAAGTATTATTATTGAATAGAGCTGAAAACATGCTGTAAATCTCATATATTAAGACTTAACCCTTTCCCTCATACGGCAATTCTGCAGCAGACGACTTTGAGCGTATTTTGTCAAAAAAAAGAAAATCTCCATAATTGAATGGATAACCTATGACAAAAAGTGGAAAACATTGTGGCAAAAGGAGAAATTGCACGTTTTGTGCAATTTCTTCTTTTGTCACTATGTTTTCAAAAGGCCGTCTGCTGCAGAGGCGTCAGAAAGCGTCTATATGAGGGAAAGGGTTAAAGAGCTAAAATCAGCACTTATTCCAATTAATCCATTTGACAGCTGAAACCCATTTTTGTTTACGCCTGTAACTCCAGCCGTAACAATTGACAACTCAATGCAACATTTTTATCTTGATATCCCAAGAATTGGCTATAGACTCTTCAAAAATGCAAAGCTGGTCAAGTCCATTTTAAAAGTTGAGTATTGAAAGGGTTATTCTTGTTTTTAGCTCACCTGAGCTTTGCTCAAGGTGAGTTATTGTGATCGCCTTTTGTCCGGCGTCCGTCGTGCGTCAACTTCTTCTCCTCAGTAACCAGTGGGTCAATTTTGATGAAACTTCACAGAAAGCATCCTCTCAATGACCTCACCAGAATTCCTTCAAATTTTTGGGATCCATGCAAAATTCTGGTTTCCATGGCAACGAAACCAAAAAAACTTCAAAATTCTTCTTCTCCCAAACTGGTTGGCAGATTTTCAAATAATTTTGTAGAAATGTTCCTTAGATGACCCTCTATCAGATTCCTTCAAGCCATGTTGATTGCTCGAAAAACATGGCCGCCAGGGGGGGCGGGGCTATTTTGCCTTATATGGCTATAATGAAAACTTAAAAAATCTTCTCCTCCGAAAGTGTCTGGCCGATTTTCAAATAATTTTGTAGAAATGTTCCTTGGGTGACCCTCTATTAGATTCCTTCAAGCCATGTTGATTGGTCGAAAAACATGGCCGCCAGGGGGGCGGGGCTATTTTGCCTTATATGGCTATAGTGCAAACTTAAAAAATCTTCTCCTTCAAAAGTGTCAGGCCGATTTTCAAATAATTTTGTAGAAATGTTCCTTGGGTGACCCTCTATCAGATTCCTTCAAGCCATGTTGATTGGTCAAAAAACATGGCCCCCAGGGCGGGGCTATTTTGCCTTATATGGCTATAGTGCAAACTTAAAAAATCTTCTCCTTCAAAAGTGTCAGGCCGATTTTCAAATAATTTTGTAGAAATGTTCCTTGGGTGATCCTCTATCAGATTCCTTCAAGCCATGTTGATTGGTCAAAAAACATGGCCACCAGGGGGCGGGGCTATTTTGCCTTTTATGGCTATAGTTAAAACTTAAAAAATCTTCTCCTCCATAAGTGTCGGGCCGATTTTTAAATAATTTTGTAGAAATGTTCCTTATGTGACCCTCTTTCAGATTCCTTCAAGCCAAGTTGATTGGTCGAAAAACATGGCCGCCAGGGGGGCGGGGCTATTTTGCCTTATATGGCTATAGTGAAAACTTAAAAAATCTTCTTCTCCGAAAGTGTCAGACCGATTTTCAAATAATTTTGTAGAAATGTTCCTTGGATGACCCACTTTCAGATTCCTTTAAGCCATGTTGATTGGTCAAAAAACATGGCCGCCAGGGCAGGGCTATTTTGCCTTATATGGCTATAGTGAAAACTTAAAAAATCTTCTCCTCCAAAAGTGTCTGGCCGATTTTCAAATAATTTTGTAGAAATGTTCCTAGGGTGACCCTCTATCAGATTCCTTCAAGCCAAGTTGATTGGTCGGAAACTATGGCTGCCAGGGGGCGGGGCTTATATAGCTAAAGTGAAAAAAAAAATCAGGTGAGCGATTCCAGGGCCATCATGGCCCTCTTGTTTAATCCTTTTTTTTCGTTTTTTTTATTACAGATTACGGGTACAGTATGAAGGTTTACAAAAAGAAGAAAGTGATCAGAACGATTTTATTGAACAGTTTATTCTACAAAAATAGTGACTAGATTTGTTATTAATGTTATCATTTTCATGAAAGTTCATATTACGGTATTAATTCAAGTTTGTTCTTTAAGACAGAAGGATCATAACCCTTTGCATTTCCTACAACAAATTTGCAGCAGAAGGCTTCGAAAACATACAAGCAGCATTATAGACAATTTCTCTAAAGATGATGAAATTATTATTGAATCGGGTTGTAAAAATTGTGGCAAAAGGAAAGCTGTTCAGTATGAGTAATTACTCCTTTTTCCACAATATTTTCATAAGTCATCTCCTGCAAATGCATCAAATTGTGTCTTCTGGTGGGAAAGGGTTAACTGTAGAATGTTTGTCATTTTATAATTGACACTTAAGGGTCAGAAACTTTACCGCTATGTGTGTGTTTGTTTGTTTTTCTCTTTGAACAAGTAAGATTCAAATAATACCACAAATCAGCCAATATTTGTTTCTGGATATTATGCTCACAAAATGTGAAGCATATATTCCCTGCTTTGTTTATGCTTACCTAAATTCAATACTTTATGAGAAGACTGAGTACTGTACATGTACTATTAAACCAGATGTGCACATTTTCAGTCATTTTCAAATAATTTTGGCCGAGTTTTTGCACTTTAATCTTTAGTAACAAATCCTCATATTTTGGGTAGTGTCCATTGGTTCGACCAATATTTACTTGTCTGAATCACATTCTAGAGCAAAGACATTGGTCAGTTTGCTATTTTTAAATGTGTTGAAACACTTCTTCTTGTATCTGATTGAAAGAAATCATTTGATCATATTTAAAGTCTGTGATATCATAAGATTGTAAATACATATATATCCACTATTTAATTATTCATTATAGCAATTGCATGCTTGTATTACAGAGATCTAGATAAGGGAGTATACATGTATTTCCTATAATAGAACTTTATATCTTATTCATGTTTTAAAGCCATTATTTGACTCCCAATCCTATGTTATAGGTTCCCAAAAGAATTGTCTTACTGACACAATTTGTGTGTGTGCCACAAGGGAAAAGACCTTGGTGCACAATCAGTTTTAGATGGTTGAGGTCAGCAGTGTGGCTTAAGACAAATGATTTCAATATATTTATTCCATAACCACTAAATTATTTTGTTTCTTAAGTGGTCATACTTTCGTTTGAAAACAACAGATGTCAATCTTATACAACTTTGATTCAAATATCACTGCATTGTGATATAATCAATTAATATTCATATATCAGAAAAAGAATAGTGAATAGAAAAAACTTACAGATCAAGTAACATTTCATGACAAATACCCCCTTTCTAGATCTCGGGTACGTATTTCATAAGATACCAGGTGAACTCGTCCAATCTGTATCCTTTATGAAAATAAATTTTGTTTCAAATTGTGAAAACATTTGTTAAATTCTGTCAGTGACATTCATTCTACATCACTTTATGTTTTAGCAGGGAGATAACATAGGGATCACCGCTCTGTCATCTGTCCATTACACTTCAACTTATTGACAGGCTATATACATATACCTTGGAAAGAGGATGTGTCACAAGCCACAATAAAGCAGTCATCATATTTGTATGAGCATATGCAATTGCAGCAAAGACTGAGGTCTGATTTTAATGACATAGCATTGCCTCTTAAAAGAATGTTGTGTAAAACAGGATACAGGATAAAAGAAACAATAATACATTTTTGGCCGGATTGCTCAAGCAATTCCGGTCTATAGATTGGCAATGTCCGTTCGTCTATCTGTCCGTCAACATTTTGGTTAAAGTTTCAGGGTGAGGCAAACTCAGCACTGGAAAAGGTTACAAACTTGAAACTTTGCCTGAAGGTAACCAGTAACAAGTTCTATTGATTTCTATGGTTACTTTGACCTTGACCTTGGTTTGTCGATTTTCAAGGTAAAATTGCCGACAATCCGGCCTTAACGTCTTCAGCGGTTTCTTGTTTATTTTCAATTTTTGTAGTTTTAGAAAAAATATGTTCTATTAACTTCACTAAAAGATGCTTTACACAAAAAGTATCAATTAACTGCTGGATTAAAATTATTATCTGCCATTTTAGATTCATACGTATTCAACAATCTCCAGTAAATGAACATTCGACATGGATAGGTGTAATACAGGTTTATCATGGGGTCCGATTGGAAAACAATACTCTTAAAAGCATGAGTGGATCAATATGACCGATCTCTCCTTGACTTATGACTCAAACAGAAACATGTCAAACACTTGTCAGTTTAGGTTCTATGTAGTACTTGCAACGAAATTTAAAACTGTTTGCCTGATTCAGACTACTTCGACACATCTGCTATTTGTTTTAATGGTGTAGTATGCCGTTATATCAAGGTACTCTTATCTATGATTACTGGGTGAAAAAAACATTACTAGACTAAGGAAATTGCCTTGGCCAGTGGCAACCTATTTATTAACTGCAAGTGGGAATCAAACCCCGACAACTGGTCTCGAATCATTCATTTCAAGCACTCAGCCATGGCGGATCCTTGTAATTTGTAGCAGAAGATTTTAAACAAGGGGCCATGATGGCCCTGGATCCCTCATACAGTTATGCAATGTGATTTGTCATGCCAACCACAATGACTTATTTCGCAGCCAGGCAATATAATAGGACCGGTTTAGCTCCACTGCCACTAGGAGAAATTGCCCACTCCTTATGTTGTCTATCTTTTGTCAAATTAGTACAACTAATATTTATATGTATTTATGTACATGAACATGTCCAAAATGTTATTTGAAAATCAGTTTAATCCTTTCGGATGAGAATAATTATATAGTTTCACTTAAGTCATATACAGAAAAACAGCCACATGGCTTGAAGAAATAAGTCCAATGGTTTAGGAGAAGTTGTTTGAAGGAAAATGTGAACAGACGGCCACCAACGCTGGACAATGAGTGAACACAATATATCTCATCCCGCACTTTGTGCTCACTCAAGCTAACAATGCAGAAATAGGAGACATTGCTATGCATGTATGTCTTATACGCCTCATTGTTTCAAAACTGTGCATCTAAACTATACATCGAATTGAGCAAATACAGTATTACAATTTTTAGCTCCACTGGCTGAAAGCCAGTCGAGCTTATGTCATGGCGAATTGTCCGTCGTGCGTCTGTGCGTGCGTGCGTCAACTTTTTCCTTTAAACGAGTTCTTCTCCCTAACCACTTGGCCAATTTGGTTGAAACTTCATGGGAAGCATCCTCTCAATGTCCTTTACAAAATCCCTTCAAATTGTTTTGATCCATTCGATATTCTGGTTTCCATAGCAACCGAAAGAAAAAAATAGTGAGAACTTAAAAAATCTTCTTCTCCAAAAGTGTCAGGCCAATTTTCTAATAATTTTGTAGAAATGTTCCTTGGGTGACCCTTTATTAGATTTCTTCAAGCCATGTTGATTGGTAAAAAACATGGCCGTCACAGGGCGGGGCCATTTTGCCTATATGGTTAAAGAGAAAACTTAAAAAATCTTCTCCTCCAAAAGTGTCAGGACGATTTTCAAATAATTTTGTAGAAATGTTCCTTGGGTGACACTTTATTAGATTCCTTCAAGAAATGTTGATTGGTGGAAAAACATGGCCGCCAGGGCGCGGGGCTATTTTGCCTTATATAGCTATAGTGAAAACTTAAATAATCTTCTTCTCCGAAAGTGTTCAGCCGATTTTCAAATAATTTTGTAGAAATGTTCATTGGGTGACCCTCTATCAGATTCCTTCAAGCCATGTTGATTGGTCGAAAAACATGGCCGCCAAAGGGCGGGGCTATTTTCCCTTATATGACCATAGTGAAAACTTAAAAAATCTTCTCCTCCGAAAGTGTTCGGCTGATATTCAAATAATTTTGTAGAAATGTTCCTAGGCTTACCCTCTATCAGATTCCTTCAAGCCATGTTGATTGGTTGAAAAATATGGCTGCCAGGGGGTGGGGCTATTTTGCCTTATATGGCTATAGTGAAAACCTTAAAATATCCTCTCCTGAATGTGTCAGGCCGATTTTCAAATAATTTTGCAGAAACATTCCTTGGGTGACACTCTACAAGATTCCTTTAAGCCATGGTGGTTGGTAAAAAAAATAGCCACCAGGGGGCAGGGCTGTTTGGAGATTTTATTTTTTCCTAATGGCAGTGGAGCGATACTGGCCCTCTTGGGCCTCTTGTTACTCATGTTTTTTAGACAGATAACTCTAAAACATATACAGTTAATGATTTATTAATAAATACACAGCAATTTTCCCTTTTGCCACAATGTTTGAAAAACAAAAAGCCCGTATCGCTCCACTAGCTGCCATTAGGCAAAAAATTAAATCTCAAAACAGCTTGTGGCAATGTTTTTTGACCAATCAACATGGCTTGAAGGAATCTGATAGAGGGTCACCCTAGGAACATTTCTACAAAATTATTTGAAAATCAGCCCGACATTTTCGGAGAAGAAGGTTTTTAAGTTTTCACTATAGCCATATAAGGCAAAAAAGCCCCGCCCCTGGAGGCCATAGCTTTCGACCAATCTACATGGCTTTAAGGAATCTGATAGAGGGTCACCTTAGGAACATTCTATAAAATCATTTCAGAGAAGATTTTTCAAGTTTTCACTATAGCCATATAAGTCGAAATAGCCCCGCCCTCTGGCGACCATGTTTTTTTACCAATCAACTAGCCTGAAGGAATCTGATATAGGGTCTCCCAAGGAACATTTCTACAAAATTATTTGAAAATCGGCCTGACACTTTCGGAGGAGAAGAATTTTTAAGTTTTCACTATTTTTTTTTTTCGGTTGCCACGGAAAACAGAATTTTGTATGGATGCAAAAAATTTGAAGGAATTTTGGAGAAGACATTGAGAGGATGCTTCCTATGAAGTTTCATCCCAATTGGCAAAGTGGTTAGGGAGGAGAAGTTGTTTGAAGCAAAAGGTTTGATGCACGAAGGACAATTCGCCATAAAATAAGCTTGTCTGGCTTTCAGCCAGTGGTGTTAAAAACCTCTCCCACAAAGGCATAAGAAAGTGTCTGTAAGTAGGAAACGGTTTAAGGCTCCTAAAAGCACCCTAATACTTTTTTAAATGTGGCTTTTGAAAATGGCAAGAACTTAGCCTTACTTATATCCTAGTCAAATGTATGCTTCAAAACTATAAAGTTTAGACTTTGTGATCAACAATCTTGATATTGATCTTGTTTTGTGCACCGAGTAAATTCTGATAGTGTTGAGTGGGATGCCATGTTTGTAATAAAGCCCCCTCCTTCAAAATTAAAACAAGAAGCCCATGAGGGCCTATGCTCTACTAGCATGGTTCTTTGGTCATTTTCAATCTTCATGTATGTATTGGCAACAAAGGGAAGAAGAATATTTAAAGCAAGTTTTTAGCTCACCTAAGCACGAAGTGCATGGTGAGCTTTTGTGATCATCCGGCGTCCGTCGTCAGCGTCTGTTAACAATTTCCTACAAATGACTTCTCCTACTAAACCAATGGACAGATTTCAAAATAACTTCACAGGAATGGTCCTTAGGTAGTCCTCTTTCAAAGTTGTTCAAAGAAATTAATTCCAAGTAGAACTTTGGTTGCTGCGGCATCAGAAAAGGGGAAAATTGCCAAATCTTAAAAAATCTTCTTGTCCAAAAGTACTGGCCCGATTTGAAAATTATTTTGCGCAAATGTTCCTTGGTGTACCTCTACCAAGATTGTTCAAATATTTCCGATCCGTTAAAAAACATGGCCACCAGGGGGCGGAGCTTATTTTCCTTATATGTGCATTGTTAAAACTTTCAAAATCTTCTTGTCCAAAAGTACTGGCTCGATTTGAAAATTATTTTGCACAAATGTTCCTTGGGACACTCTTTACCAAGATTGTTCAAATATTTCCAATCCGTTGAAAAACATGGCCGCCAGGGGGCGGAGCCTGTTTTCCTTATTAGTCGCCGGGCAGAAGCCCGCGACTTCTATTTTTAATAGGTTTTCTGAAATCACATGGGAGGGGGGATTATTATTAGAAAGAAACAAATCTAGATGATTTGAACATATTACAATTGTGGTTGTTTACGAACACTAATAAATGACACATCTAAAATGAAATAAATATTCCGATTTTTTAATGTTTGCAGTTTTTTTTTATTTCACTCGCATTTAAGTTTTTTGTCTTATTTACGAAGACAAAAGTGGTCCCTTCAAGACGTGAACCAACACCCCCTAATGCAGATTCTTATGTGTCATCATTGAGGTCAATTTCGGATTCTCCTTTTAATAGCAATTTTAACTTACTAAATGTTGTTTTCATGTTCAAAGAGATGTCTTGATTTGTGTAGAATTCATTTAATAATGTTAATCCATGAATATCTAAAGTAGGAACTGTTTCTAAGCTAAATATAGACCCTATTCTGTTGTGTATAGTTTCGATTTCGATATGAAAAAGCGAGTGATATTATTTTATTTAAAAAACTTAAAAAAATCTTCTTGTCCAAAAGAACTGGCCCGAACTGCACAAATGTTCCTTGGGGCACCCTTTACCAAGATTGTACAAATATTTCCAATCCGTTGAAAAATATGGCGGCCAGGGGGCAGAGCTTGTTTTCCTTATATGTGCATTGTTAAAACTTTAAAAATCTTCTTGTACAAAAGTACTGGCCTGATTTAAAAATTATTTTGCACAAATGTTCCTTGGGGCACCCTTTACGAAGAGTGTTCAAATATTTTTGATCCGTTGAAAAACATGGCCGCCAGGGGGCTATCAGATTTTTTCAAGCCATGTTGATTGGTAGAAAAACATGGCCACCAGGGGGCGGGGCTATTTTGACTTATATGGCTATAGTGAAAACTTAAAAAATCTTCTTCTCTGAAATTGTCAGGCCGATTGTCAAATCATTTTGTAGAAATGTTCCTTAAGATTTTGATTGGTCAAAAAACATGGCCGCCAGGGGGGTGGGGCTATTTTGCCTTTAATATATGACTATAGTGAAAACTTAAAAAATCTTCTTCTCCGAAAGTGTCTGGCCGATTTTCAAATAATTTTGTAGAAATGTTCCTTAAGTGACCCACTTTCAGATTCCTTCAAGCCATGTTGATTGGTCAAAAAACATGGCCGCCAGTGGGCGGGGCTATTTTGCATTATATGGCTATAGTGAAAACTTAAAAAATCTTCTCCTCCAAAATTGTCTGGCCGATTTTCAAATAATTTTGTAGAAATGTTCCTAGGGTGACCCTCTATCAGATTCCTTCAAGCCAAGTTGATTGGTCGGAAACTATGTCTGCCAGGGGATGGGGCTTATATAGCTAAAGTGAAAAAAAAAAATCAGGTGAGCGATTCCAGGGCCATCATGGCCCTCTTGTTTGTATAAATTAATTGACTACCACTGGAACTTGCAGATAACAATCTATTTGTTATCCCTTTCCCTGAAATAGACGCTTTCTGACGCCTCTGCAGCAGACGGCGTTTTGAAAACATAGTGACAATAGAAGAAATGCTCAAAATGAGAAATTTCTCCTTTTGACACAATGTTTTCTACTTTTAGTCATAAGTTATCCATTCAATTATAGAGATTTTCTATTTTTTGACAAAATATGTTCCAAGTTTTCTCCTGCAGAATTGTCGTATGAGGGAAAGGGTTAAAGATATGGTCATATACATATTTAACACTTTGACTGCAGGAAAACAAATTGTTAAGCCTGTGTCACCATTAAAAAGCTGGTCAAGCTGACGCAGTCACAACGTCAGACCAGGCTCTATACAGTGTGCTTCACAACTCACAATTTTTATCTTTATATACCTAGAATTGGCTATGGGCTCTTCCAAATGCAAAGCTGGATGAGTACATTTGAAAATTCAGCATTGAAAGGGTTATATGAGCTGTTCTCCAGGAAAAGCAACTTACTGTTAGAGATAAGCAACCACTCTATATCAAGATCAATCTTAGAAGACTGATCTTACAAGACTGATCTTACATTGCAATATCTACAAATTAGTCAGAAATCCTTTCAAGAATATTCTGACAAACAAAGCACATTTGGACCAGAATGCATATCTATATGTCGCAAAAAAGCTAAGTTTTGTTTTTCTATAGCATGGCTTTTATGTTCATGTGAAATACATGTATGTACATGTATTAGGTCTTTTGATGGCTGGATCAACACTTTTCTATTTATCTGTGACTTCCATATTACTTGGCAAATGTTGTCCCATTGTGGCCACAGTCATTGCGAGGTATGTCATAGAAATTGATATAAAATCTGAAATAAAAAACATTAGGATGTGAAGCATTCAATTAAACATAGGCATTGGTCTAATTCAATGAGTGCATGCCATGGAATGGCACAAGCTTCTGCTCTGAATTTGTCTATTTCAATGGTCAAATTTTACATTACTTTCTAAAATTGGAAAAACATGTGACAAGAGGGTCAGTTTTGCCCTGTAACGGTAACCTGAGTATCGTGGCTCTTTGTCATAATGTGTCCATTTTGATCTAGTCTCATCATTCACAAGTCAAAGATGTGGCCTCTAGTGTCTCCATCAGATTTGTTTTTAATTAAGCTTACTGACCTTGATTTTGACCCAACATGACCTATAAACTTAGCCTAACTATCATTAACTATCATTAACCCTTTCCCTCATATAGACGCCTTCTGGCGCCTCTGCAGCAGACAGCTTTTTGAAAACATAGTGACAAAAGAAGAAATTGCTCAAAACGAGCAATTTATCCTTTTGCCACAATATTTTCCACTTTTAGTCATAGGTTATCCATTCAATTATGGAGATTTTCTATTTTTTTACAAAATATGTTCAAAGTTGTCTGCTGCAGAATGTTGTATAAGGGAAAGGGTTAAGACAAACATTCTAGAGTCAAAATTGCAGCATCGAGAGCCATAACAAGATTTTCTCAATTTTAACCTAGTGACCTAGTTTTTGACTCCATATCAATCGTATTCAAACTTGGCCTGCATATAATCATGTAAAACATTTTGACAAAATTTCAACATGCTCAACGTAAAAATACAACTTCAAGAGTGTAAATATAGGCTGAACTGACCCATATTCAAAACTTGGCCTAGATGTGATCAAGCCAAACATTCTGACATTGCTTTAAGCTGCTAAAGTCAAAAACGGGGTATCAAGAGTGTTAAAAAGGTTTTTCTCAAATTTTATCCAGTTTTTGACAGAACATGATCCATATTCAAACTTAGCCTAGATATCATCAAGACTAATATTCTGAGAAAGGTCCAACATTGGGCTTCCTGAGTGTTAAAAAGATTTCCCTTCAACTTGGCAGTTGTTGCCCGATTTCTAAAATCTGCCTTTGTGACCTAATATTGTAACCAGCATGATACGTATTGGAACTTAGCTGAGATATTATCAAGACAAAACTTCTTATGAAGATTGAACATACTCAAATCAAAAATATGACTAAGAGTGTAAACAAGATTGATTTCCAATTTGGCCTAGTGACCTAGTTTTTGACCTAACATGATTGGTATTAGAACTGGGCCTAGCTATCAAGATAAACAAACTGAACAAGTTTCATGAAGATTAAATTAAACAGTGGCCTCTAGAGTATTCCAAAGCCAATTGTTGACAAACGCAAAAGTTGATCACAATAACTCGCCTTGAGCGCTTCATGCTCAGATGAGCTAAACAGTTATTGTATAATTTACTGTATGGGATGGTAAAGGGGAATGAATTTCAAAGAACTGACACCTATGCAGCAGTCAACTTTTGAAAGCTCGCGGCAAAAGAAGAAATTGCTCATAATGAGCAACTTCTCCTTTTGCCGCAATAATTTAAACGGTTCTCATTTATCATGATTTCATTTACAGAATTTGTTCAAATATTTGCTAAGATGTTTTCAAAGTTGTCTTCTGCGTATTTGTTGCATGTGGGAAAGGGTTAAATTCCTCATACAGTTTGAAGATCGTTGTGTTTTATGTATAGCCCTCTAGTGTTAAAACGCCCATACCTGTCTTTTGGAATGCTCAGCTCCTGTTCCAAGAAGTCTCCAATAGCTTTAGCATGCTCTTTATTCTTGTCCCCCAAAGCTCCAATGCTAGCAAGCTGAAATCAAGAGATATGACTCCAGGAATACCAGCCATACTGTATTTTATGTGAAGATAAAGATCTGCTGCATACTTATTCAATTTGATCAAATTGGTTGGTTTTGATAGAGCAATGGTTACATGTAAATCTGCATAAATAATTCTGCTTTGAAGTTTGACCCTTTCATTCTTTGACTGGTTATTTTGGGGTTCAAATTACATGTATAAAGATACATGTTGTGGTGTATTTTTGGTCAAATATTTTTGAAAAAGTTTTAAATTACATCAAATGAAAAGATTCAATGATGGTCATGAAATGGAAGTCAAAGTCAGGACTTTGTTTACATGTGATTGTGCTATTAAAAATTACTAAATTTAAACAGAAACGTCCCTGATTATAATTCCCACTGGGTAGTGGGTACGGTGTGCAGTTTCTCCTTTCCCCACTATGTTTTTAATTGGCATCTGCTGCAGACAAAAATGGTCTGTATCAGGTTATAAGTTAACCCTTTCCCTCATATAGACTTTTTCTGACACCTCTGCAGCAGACAGCTTTTTGAAACCATAGTGACAAAAGAAGACATTGCTCAAAATGAGCATTTTCTCCCTTTGCCACAAAGTTTTCCATTCAATTATAGAGATTTTCTTTTTTTTGACAAAATAAACGGTAGGGTTCAATACCTGAACTGATCCACAAGCGTCTGTAGATCCTCCATGGCACATCAATTGATCAGGAACTACTCTCACTGTTACATACTGGAAAAATACAAATATTAATTTAATATAATCATGTATCTAAAATCATTTCTACTCTTGTAAATTGGATTTACTGAACCCTACGTAAATAAGCCAAAGTGATGTAACATTGAGAAGTTGTTGTTGTAACTGCTTCTGTAGGATTGGTATGGAAGGCCACAACTGCATCATTTGACGTTGAAAGTTGATGTGCATTGTTTTGGAACAATGTTTTTTTAAAGTTATCTGCTACAACCTCAATGTGTCTGAATATAAGTTAAAATCATTGAAGACACGTTTTGTTGATTAGTATCCCTATGATAACTCTGCACATGAAGTTAACTGATAAGCTGATATGATAGGATAAAAAATATCTGGGAAACTGTAAGGTCAACTGTGATAAAGGGCAGAGAAGTATAAACCTTACGGGTATGTCAACGTGACTTATAATTTATTTACAGTATTAAATCACCTACTACATGTATTAAGGACTTTGTAAAATAATTTTGATATCCCTTTAATTTTACTTCTGATTTCAGTTTCAATATGTTTGTTGTTTTAGCAAATTTTAGCTCTACTTGCTGAAAGACAGGGGACCTAATGTCACTGTGAATTGTCAATTAACTTTTGACTTCAAACAACCTCCACTCTATTACTACCGGGCAAATTGGAATGAAACTTCATAAATAGCATCCTCTCCTAAATTTTTCTTCTCTTGAACTGGTTGACCTCTTTTTAAATAATTTTGTAGAAAATTTCCTCTATCAAATTCCCTAAAGCCATGTAAATTGGTCAAAATTCATGGCCGACAGGGGGCCAGCTGTTTAGCCTTATCTGGCTAGTGAAATTTTAAAACTGTTCTCCTCCGAAAGCATCTAGCAAATTTCCAAATCATTTTGGACAATGTTCCTACAAGACATCTTAATTGGTCTGGCGGGGCTGTTTTTTCTTATATGGTTATAGTGATTTAACTTTTGACAAATGGCAATCTGGCGTTTCTGGCCCTCTTTAGCCTTTTATTTAACTGTATCAGGCGTTGCAAAAAGGCATCTTTCCATTTTGAAGACCTAATTTGTGTGTCGGTAATTTGTTGAAAATGTTAAGGCCAAGCAGCTAATCTTTACATGTTATGTATATATATCTACACAGAATCAGAGACGTTGCCTTAAGTTATCTGTTTCAACTAGTTGATTTATTGAACTTAAAATGTAATAATTTAAGAACCATAGAATCCTGTTTTGTTGAGGTTGTAAAGTAACACAAGCAAATTCAGAGAATCATGGTCCCCCGCCAGGGTCAAGGTCACAAAAATTGGTATTGATGGAAAGGGGTTGTCACAAGGAATACACATGTGAAATATGAAAGCAGTACCTATTACGGTTCAGAAGTAAGGGCCATAACTCCGTGAAAAATCATCCAACCGGAACGCAAACACGATATGCGCATCTACACTTGGTGGTGATCCTTCCTATGAAGTTTCATAAAATTCCAAAAAGCGGTTGCAGAGAAATAGCCCGGAAATGAATTTAGTCATACATAGCCTGATGGTGGAGTAAAGGGCCATAACTCCGTGAAAAATAATCCAACCGGAACGCAAACACGATATGCGCATCTACACTTGGTGGTGATCCTTCCTATAAAGTTTCATCAAATTCCAAAAAGCGGTTGCAGAGAGATAGCCCGGAAATGAATTAAGTCATACATAGCCGGATGGTGGGGTAAAACTCCGTGAAAAATCATCCAACCGGAACGCAAAGACGATATGCGCATCTACACTTGGTGGTGATCCTTCCTATAAAGTTTCATAAAATTCCAAAAAGCGGTTGCAGAGAAATAGCCCGGAAATGAATTTAGTCATACATAGCCTGATGGTGGAGTAAAGGGCCATAACTCCGTGAAAAATAATCCAACCGGAACGCAAACACGATATGCACATCTACACTTGGTGGTGATCCTTCCTATGAAGTTTCATAAAATTCCAAAAAGCGGTTGCAGAGAAATAGCCCGGAAATGAATTTAGTCATACATAGCCTGATGGTGGGGTAAAGGGCCATAACTCCGTGCAAAATAATCCAACTGGAACGCAAACACGATATGCGCATCTACACTTGGTGGTGATCCTTCCTATGAAGTTTCATAAAATTCCAAAAAGCGGTTGCAGAGAAATAGCCCGGAAATGAATTTAGTCATACATAGCCTGATGGTGGAGTAAAGGGCCATAACTCCGTGAAAAATAATCCAACCGGAACGCAAACACGATATGCGCATCTACACTTGGTGGTGATCCTTCCTATGAAGTTTCATAAAATTCCAAAAAGCGGTTGCAGAGAAATAGCCCGGAAATGAATTTAGTCATACATAGCCTGATGGTGGGGTAAAGGGCCATAACTCAGTGCAAAATAATCCAACCGGAACGCAAACACCATATGCGCATCTACACTTGGTGGTGATCCTTCCTATGAAGTTTCATAAAATTCCAAAAAGCGGTTGCAGAGAAATAGCCCGGAAATGAATTTAGTCATACATAGGGGTAAAGGGCCATAACTCGTCAGGGTCAAGGTCACAAGGTCAAAAAAATTTATTGATGGAAAGGGGTTGTCACAAGGAGTACACATGTGAAATATGAAAGCAGTACCTATTACGGTTCAGAAGTTATGACCAAGGTTAAAGTTTTTGTGACAGCGTGACTGACGGACTGACGGACTGACGGACGGACTGACGAATGAGAAATAATAGTCCCCAGCTTTCGCTAAAAGCGGGGGACAATAATGGGGGGAAAATGCCCGCCTGATGTGGGGCTTGAACCCACGACCCCCATAACACTAGCTTGGCACTCTGAACAAATGAGCTAACCAGGCATCATGTCATGCCACCACATCTAGACACTACACTTCTCCCCCTCTTAACCTTTGGGAACCAGGCATCAACCTCAGCAACCCTAACAGCACCTCCAGGCGCATTTCAGTTTACTTCTGACACCATTAAAGTAACATAAGAGGGGGAAATGTCTGCCCGATGTGGGGCTCGAACCCACGACCCCAGAACACTAGCTTGGTGCACTAACAACTGAGCTAACCGGGCAATCATGTCTTGCCACCACATCCAGACACATTTGTAGCCTCGCGAAAACCCATAACAAAATTAAAACAATCGTACCGTTTCAGGTTTACCGAGCTGTTGCGATATAAACTTGGAAGCTTTGGGAAGAAAATCTGTTGGCACATCGGCTTTTGGGGTTGTCAAGAAAATTGTGAAAGTCGGCATCGTTATTTGTGTATATTCATCGTCGCTTTCGCCTAATTCATGTCAGGAGTGACGACTCTAACTGCCTGTATTGATTTTAGACTGCAGTTATCTTCTCCTATCATACCGGGTCAAAGTCCTGAAAGTACTTTGAGGCGTACCACTAGTATATATATGAGGCCCTCCCAGGGGTGGAGGTGTTCATGTTCCCTGGTTCCCTGAAAGTAAATGGCCACGTTCCCCAAAATTATTTTTTTCAATGTTCCCTTGTTCCCTAAAAGCACAGGGGCTCGTAGTTATGCTCCTTTTTAATATATCCTACACAATAAAAAAATAACTATAACTACGAGCCCCTGTGCCTAAAAGTATTTCCAATGTTCCCTTGTTCCCCAAAAGTATTTGCCAATGTTCCCCAAAATTTCTATGATTAAACAGACAATTTGACAAAACTAAAACAGATGGTAATGAATCAACAGACTTGCAATATTATGTTTAATTCTTATTCTTTTCTACAAACATTAACAATCTGATGACAGTATGTACATGTTAATAAATCCTTATCAAAACAGAGTATGCTAGCATATTGGAGAATGTAAACATAATATGGCATCTTACAGTTTATTCATCATAGTAGAAAAAGTCTTCCATCACTTCTTTTCTGACCTCTGGTTGATCTTCTGGTGATATTTTCATCAACATCCTCTCTTCACCATATCTGTGACGCTACTTATTTCAGACTGGATTTTAATAAATTCCTCCTCTTCTACCTCAATAAGATTTTGACATTTTTTTAAGTTCCCATGTACATCTTTCATACAAACTTCTAGTTCATCATCCTCCATGAAACATAATGGATTAAATGGATCTTGTGTATATCTTACACCTTTTGCATTTTTCACACTTGAGCTAGGTTACAACTTCTTTTAGCATTATGATGCACATTTTGTTCATAACATTCAAATATACCAAGTCATCTGCATCATATAGTACTGCTGGTAATGGTTCAACTTCAAGTGTGTGTGCTTCTCCAATTTTGCTAAAATCTACCAGTTTACACACTGCCGGTGCTGAAGCATACAAATTAATTGGTAGAGTTCCTGGATTGTCCTTAATACTCATACCTCTTACTGTTTTCTGTGTGAAGTAACAGAATGTTGTGTTACACCTCTGCTTCAAATGTTCCTTAATAGCTCTACAAAACCTGTAGTCAAACTCCAGCTGCATGGGCATGTCTGAGGCTCCAGCTCTCATTTCAGAAAACAAAATAAATTTCTACTACTAAAGTAAGCAGCGATTTCATTTTAAATGTTTGTAGCAGTGCAGGTAACACAGTGTTACTTGAGAATAAATTCTTAATGTCACAGAGTGAATCTATAATGCGCCTTTCATCATCAATTACAACAGTTGACGCTGTTTCCTGGAAACCTTGAGTAGCTGCTGTTCTTCCAAGATCAGTTTTCACATTCTCAAAACACTGACAGTCAAAATCATACACCTCTTGTACTCTTTCAATAGCTACATTGAGGTTTAGGTACAACGGTTTTTGTGGCGATTGGTTGACAATCGCCACAGTGCTACCAAAACAACAACAACGAAAAAAAAATTATATAGTCGTATTTGAACAATCGGTTGGATATTTCTGCAAAGGCAATTTACTCACTTCCGTTAAACCCCATATATATATATAGTTCCATCAGTGATGCAGGCACACGATTAATAATGATAATGTTAGTGCTACTTTGATACCGGATTGGTACTAATATTTGAGATTTATCGAGAAAATATCTAAATAGAGTTAAACTATTTACATATTATCTTTCTTCATGTTTGGGCAGATAATAAATATCATCGGGCGTCTTGGGTACGCTATGCAGAGTATCATGATACTCCTGTGCCTCGTTTTATTGTGGCGATTGGTTGACAATCGCCACAGTGCTACCAAAACAACAACAACGAAAAAAAAATTATATAGTCGTATTTGAACAATCGGTTGGATATTTCTGCAAAGGCAATTTACTCACTTCCGTTAAACCGCCATATATATATATAGTTCCATCAGTGATGCAGGCACACGATTAATAATGATAATGTTAGTGCTACTTTGATACCGGATTGGTACTAATATTTGAGATTTATCGAGAAAATATCTAAATAGAGTTAAACTATTTACATATTATCTTTCTTCATGTTTGGGCAGATAATAAATATCATCGGGCGTCTTGGGTACGCTATGCAGAGTATCATGATACTCCTGTGCCTCGTTTTATTTTTACTGTAGTCAACCGTAACCTTTTGACCTTTAACCTGATTCGGCAGGAGTTGGTTGTACTCTGATTATCTTCGTCATGATTTGGCAGATAATAAATATCATTGCGCGTTCTGCCTTGCAAATAACGACAACTCTGGTGATACTCAAATCTGGAAATTCCAAAAGGTTCTATAAATAGCTCGCGAGACCAAAAACCAGAAAAGCTTGTAAATCTCAATATTATAAACGCTTTATTTTGTACTTGTTTAAATATATGAAAGCGTCTAGATAATAAGACTGGTTTACAAAGGTTTAAAGGACACACGATGGCAGTGTGTACACACGTTATGTATACACGTCTGCACGTTCTAGAGTCAATTAGCAATCAATGCTGACAGTGTAGCCTAATTGAGTTTGAAGATCTAGCATTATAATATATGCCTATATTTTCATAAATTAAACAGTTTGGCAAATAGTGAAATTGTGCTTTTGGAGCATGTTTTGTGTTTGTTTTTGCACTCACATTATTCGAAGCAGTTTAACAACCTCAGAGACATATAAATACACTGTGACAACCCTCAATCATGCAATGTGAAGGGACTAAATTGAACAGACCTGTTTAATATCGGACATAATTAAAACAAACACCAAACTAATGGATACTGTTTTCTCTCCTTTCTTTAGTCATTTCTAAAGTGTAAAATATATTTTATCTTAATATGGCCTAACGACCTGGTGATAAACATGTGATTACCCAAACAATTTAGATTACAAATAGTCATTCTAATGAGCTAAAACGGTAGTCTATCGAATACCAACTAGATTTTTCATAACTTTGGAATGGCCTAATTTTGAACACATCATGACCAATTTCAGAACGTAACTAAATAATCACCAAGACAACATTCTGGCAAACTAACATTATTCTACTGTCAAAAGATGCAGGGTTGATACATTCTCAAATATACCCGCACCAGAGTCATCACAAGCCCTACACCGATATACTGCTTGTTACTTTGCAGGATTTTCCATACGATCGCCACTACAGTGCCATTGGCGCTTTGATTTTTACTGTAGTCAACCGTAACCTTTTGACCTTTAACCTGATTCGGCAGGAGTTGGTTGTACTCTGATTATCTTCGTCATGATTTGGCAGATAATAAATATCATTGCGCGTTCTGCCTTGCAAATAACGACAACTCTGGTGATACTCAAATCTGGAAATTCCAAAAGGTTCTATAAATAGCTCGCGAGACCAAAAACCAGAAAAGCTTGTAAATCTCAATATTATAAACGCTTTATTTTGTACTTGTTTAAATATATGAAAGCGTCTAGATAATAAGACTGGTTTACAAAGGTTTAAAGGACACACGATGGCAGTGTGTACACACGTTATGTATACACGTCTGCACGTTCTAGAGTCAATTAGCAATCAATGCTGACAGTGTAGCCTAATTGAGTTTGAAGATCTAGCATTATAATATATGCCTATATTTTCATAAATTAAACAGTTTGGCAAATAGTGAAATTGTGCTTTTGGAGCATGTTTTGTGTTTGTTTTTGCACTCACATTATTCGAAGCAGTTTAACAACCTCAGAGACATATAAATACACTGTGACAACCCTCAATCATGCAATGTGAAGGGACTAAATTGAACAGACCTGTTTAATATCGGACATAATTGAAACAAACACCAAACTAATGGATACTGTTTTCTCTCCTTTCTTTAGTCATTTCTAAAGTGTAAAATATATTTTATCTTAATATGGCCTAACGACCTGGTGATAAACATGTGATTACCCAAACAATTTAGATTACAAATAGTCATTCTAATGAGCTAAAACGGTAGTCTATCGAATACCAACTAGATTTTTCATAACTTTGGAATGGCCTAATTTTGAACACATCATGACCAATTTCAGAACGTAACTAAATAATCACCAAGACAACATTCTGGCAAACTAACATTATTCTACTGTCAAAAGATGCAGGGTTGATACATTCTCAAATATACCCGCACCAGAGTCATCGCAAGCCCTACACCGATATACTGCTTGTTACTTTGCAGGATTTTCCATACGATCGCCACTACAGTGCCATTGGCGCTTTGATTCTTTTTCTAAGTGCCGTTCAAAGGTTTAAAGCGAACTTTCGTAAATTGTTAAGATACAGTACAAGTCCACTTACACCACTTGTCATTCTAAGCATACCAGTGGCTGTATCCGCAACAAACAGTGTTTTCCTATCTGTACACAGTCCTGCAGGTTGTGACAATTGTGCATATTTTCCATCTCTTTGGCCTCTATCGCTTCCAACATACTGGCTGCACTCTGCTGTTGTTGGGTTCAACAACTTAATTGAACAATCACCCGAGTCACTAAATATTACACTATCTTGTAAAACAGCTAAACTATAACATTTGTGCCCTTACACATCCTTTACCATTTGATACAATTTTAACGAATGTTTCGCTCTCCCAGTTGACTTTAAATATGCTTCCATCTTCATGATGAGAAGCGAAATATAACGAATTGTTAAAAAAAAATCCCTAAAGAAAGCAATATTTTGTTTCAAGTTTTATAAGAAGATTCCCTGATAACTTTAAATTATTCGACTGAATTTGAAGTATGTGAATGTCTCCCCCAATTGTTGACACAAACAAATTGTTATTTCTATCAAATGTTATGGCAAGTGGCTTACAAATGTTCTTGTCTACACAAAGTTTGCCCTTTTCTAAAAGCAATTTCTTTGTTTTTTTCCTATCAGTGCTTTCCCATGATCCAATATCTTTAAGCTTTTCTTGAAGCTGTTTCACAGTTAACCTCTCGACATCTATAGTTATCATTATCATCACTACTGTTGTACAATATATCACCATCATTGTTTAATATATATATATATATTTTTGTTTGTTTTTTGTTTTTTTTTTTGTTTTTTTTTTTGAAGCTTATGTTCCCTAGTTCCCTAAAATTATGCCAATGTCCCCTTGTTCCCTGAAAGAAATTGGCCATGTTCCCTTGTTCCCCAAAACCCCTGGGAGACCCTCATACATATGAGTGTAAAACGCTTTTAATCTGTTTCAAATTTGGGGGAAATTACAACACAGTGGCTTAATTTCAAATTATGTTAACACAAAGGCAGAAATGCAAACAGTTCAAACATCTTTTTAGAAGGGTAAAACTTTTCCCCAGAGATCTTCAATAGAATGGCAGACATGATTAATATAAGAAAATAGATATGTGGTAATACTATATAAAGATGCATGATATGTTCCTATGATTTATTGACAAGTCTGTAGAAATATTAAGCAACATGCCATTCAGTAGTATATATGCTAACTACATGTAGTACACATGGAAACTTGTAGGTAGGCCTAATTTCCAAATCCAACGAAAGTGCCAACAGCAAGGGGCTCACTGCTAAACACGAATGTCACTTGAGCATTCATTTACCGATCATTTATTCATATATCTTACAAACAGTGAAGCGCTCTATGGAAAAGCCATAATCTTTGGAGGGAAACCCGTTATCATGATATCAATCAATATGTTTACAGTCTGTTTAACCCGTCATTACATAGACCAATATCTACCGGAGATGACTAGTCAAACAATGGGCTTTTTGGCGTAAAGGCAGCTACGCGCCTGAACATATTGATTGTCTGATGTAATGCAAGTATTTAATACTGATGAAAACAGTGTGGGTAAACGTGAAATTGCTCATATTCATTCGATTGTTGAAGATTAGCCAAAATGTGTCTGAAAGGATGACAAAAATAAAAATTGAGCAAAACGTTTTCATATGCAGAATAACTCAATTATCAACTTAAATCATCTTTGAAAACATTGTATGAACATGATAAATTGCTTTGTTTTCAACATTTGCTCGATTTCCCACAATATTGTCATAATTCGCCTGTTACAGTACGTAGCTATCACGGTAAGGGTTTAAACCGTCCCGTTTTAATTTCAGTCGGTATGAATGGTCAGTTTAACAAGAAAGTGTCAGAAATGACAAAATATTTCACATGTAGACGCTTTCTGATGCCTTTACAGCAGCAGCACATGGTGCGCATAATGAGCAATTTCTCCTTTTGCCCTAGTGTTTTCAACTCGTCAGTAATTACACTTTCATTTTAGAGGTTTCCCATGTTTTTAAAGTCGTCTGCTACAAATGTATAATTGTATGTTGGAAAGGGTTAAGTCTGTATATATAATTTAACGTGTGGGAAACCTTGAGCGTTATCAGCAAATAAAATGGACAGTTAGATAATAGTCTTATCCTAAAATACTTCAACCTTACCGTTTTTCGTAAACACCATTAGAACCGTGTAAACATATTACATTCTAATCGTCATTAGGACTGATCGTACCACTTAATAATAATAATCCGAATTCACAATCAGCAACATTATTCTTTAACATATAACTCTACTCAGTTATAAAGCTTCAATGGCTGTACTGTTGTGTAATATAGTGTGATGATTGTGAACGTGAATGATGTATAAGGGTTGACAGTTACAATAAATGCAATCGTAGTTTGTTTGTGATAACGTATAATCAGTATGTGTCTCTTGTGAGTAATTGGTGGACTTTGACTTATGTTTAGTGTTTTATTTACAAATTATTCAGCTTTAAGATTTGCCAGAAAAATGCTAGTTTCGCTTTAGAAATAAGTTTCCATTTTGCATTACGAATCCAAATGCAAATTGTTAGACTCTTCCTGTTATCAAACCAGATTGGTTTAAAGTTTGAAATTTGAAAAGTGACCGTTGGCACATAGGGACCTTTAATTTTGTTTAGATTTGGTCGATATTGAATATACATTCCGCTGTCACTTGGATATATAAATGATCTTTGGTGTCTATATACTACAGTTATTGTTCAGTGACAGTGTTATCACGTTTTACTCGATTCGATTTGGAAATGGTTTTTTAATCGAATCTCGGATCTATATTTAACCAATAATACTCATAAAAGCATTTGGATTCTTGTATAAACGTTCATTCAAAAGGAGCATATATTTATTCATATCTTATAAGGAGTACAAGTGGATTATAATCCACTAATTATAAGATGGAACAAAACAAGACTTCTGACGACCACTTCCTGCACCAGAACTGTCGCGAAAACTGGCCGGAGTGGACCTGTGTCACCGCAAACGTGTGCGGACTGTGCAGTATGGCCATTTGGTTCATAGTTCTACTTCCGCAAGTATGGAAGAACTTCCACCGGAAGTCGGTACGAGGACTCAGCATCCTGTGGGCCACAGCCAACTTTACAGCATCCATAATCAATCTGTTTTTCGTATTTATGTATGCTAACATTCCATTGTATGGTCAAATAAGCTCGGTCTACTCACCTGTATTGGAGTTTGCGTTGCTGGTTCAGTTCTGGGTTTACGGAAATTACCGAAGGACGGAAAAGTTTGCCTATTTAGTCGGTTGTATGGTGATTTGGGGAATTGTAATCACAGTGGAATTGATATTCTCCTTAGAAAATTATGTGGAATACGCAGCTATACTGCTATGGTGCATTGAAACTTTCCCACAGGTGAGATAGAAAATCAATTTAGATGCGTCATGTGAAAGGGGGCTCGTTGCTTCCCGGCGTTAGCTTAGCATAAAGGGAAGTAGGGGTGAACTCAAATGGGTTGATTGATTGATTGGGGTTTAACGCCGTTTTCAACAGTCATATCACGGCGGACAGTTCACCTAATCAGGTGTCTCATAGCTTTCTCACATCAGTACCACACAACATACATTTCAAACAACTTGTTGCTTTTCCACATCGACTGTTAGCCCATTGGTGAAAGACGAATGACGCTTGTCACAGTGACTTTTGTCAAACATCGGAAATAATGTTGGCCGAGCTGGGATTCGAACTCACAACCCCTGGATTGATAGCCGAGTTACCGGGGCTCGGCTGAAATCAAATGGGGCTACAGTTTTGGTGTTTTCTTCAAACGTTATATGAACGGCTCTTCTTAGCATAGACGAACGTTGATGGCTCTGGTGAAACTGTGCGTATGCACCGGCTCTCACAAGATTGAGTCATCGATTTTTAGTAGATTTGTAAGATAGCAAAATCTATACACCCTAAAATATAGTGCAAACAATTCTAGACTGAATTACGAATGCAAACATAAGCTTTTTGCAGATGCAACAGGACCCCAATTTTCATTGGGCGCTACTCACATGTAAATTGATAAAAGCACACGAAAATCGACCTTTGGGTTTTTTATTTTATGTTATGCCACTTACGATATTATTGCATACTATTACAGTCGTGTTTTTTTATAAATAACTGTCTCCATAGGCATCTAGGATACACATACAATGTTTTCCAAACGGTTCATGGGCAGACAGTAATTTCATATTATTTTGAATTTCGATAAACCTTGTCATCGATTTAAATATAGATCTAATAATAAATATCGAACTGCATATTTGATTTCTTGACATTCTTGTAGATAACATTGGGTTGTTTATGGGACAGCACTCTTTCGTGATCTAAAGATCCAGGGTCAAATATCATGCGAGCGGGATTAACCTTTGGGATCGTCCAACACCCTAGGCGCATGTAAACCAATCTACTGATATGCTATCAAGGACGCTAACATCTAGGGAGATTGATGTTAGTTGTACGAACTCATTTCGAGAGTCAGAAGCAAATGCCAAGAATCGTTGTAAATTGCAAAATCTTGTGGCGATCTTATCCTTAACCTCAAACGAGCGAAGATGATAACCTTAGAAAAAGTATGAACCTGTCTCAAAATCGATGTAATATAAATGAATTGTGAAACTAACATGGACTCATTTCTTTGACAGGTGATCCTGAACATGAAGTTACAATCGACCAGCGGCCAGGCTACTGGATCGGTGCTGATTGCCATGGTTGGTAAAACGACAGATTTTATTGCCAACAACGGGCTCGTTCTTCCATTTCAATACACCATCATGGTGTACTTTTCTACCAGTGTGGCCTACATAAACGGCATTCAGGTAGCGTGGTACTTTGACAGAGATATGGACGATAAAACAAGTGATACGGAAGAACAACACAATGCTGGACCATACGTAATTGACGAACACACGACACATATAACTGACAAAGATAACACATTGCGTCATACAGCTCTACAATCCAGCTCTCAGAATGAACCACGTGTAGGTGTTAACACCGGGTATATAAAAAGAAGAGGCCGGTGTATGAATATTGGGCGATGGACATGCATGTCTTTTTTGAGCGTCCTTCTTCTCGGATGTGTTGTTGGGTTTTGCCTGAATGTGGGTTCCTACTTTGGTGTGTTCGCCCCCATTTCAATTGTTGCTGTCCTATTGTTTGCAAAGGCTTATTTAACTGGATGTAGAACGGCCTCATTCAATTTAAGTGATATGTAGGGTGTGGACTGATAAAGGTCTTTCCTGTTCGACAAAATTGCATTAAAAGATTATACAAACTTCTATTGGTCTTTATCGTATTAAAACGGTAATCTTGCGAAGGTGACTTATCTTGTGACCTTGCTAAAGATATCTATATATATAGATGTACCAAACTCTGTGTGGTCATACATCCTATATATAGGGCATAACTCGGCTTTTTACGAAACCTTCGGAAGGAGATGCCATCAATTTGATCTAATTGACATAAAAATGAAATTTGTGGCCAAGGTCGTTTTGATTGAAGTTAATCATTCGAGCTTCACATTGAATGTTTTCGTCCATATCTTTGGTATACTGCAATGATCAATTTAAAACAGAATCCCACACCGGTAACCCAACATCAAGGCGCGTCATGATTGTATGCACGGTCCACGTCTGTAATCGGATCGTCTCGGCTAAACCCGTACATTGAATTTATACCTCGGGTGTGGTTCAAGAACAAAACTTTAGATAAGGTGTTTATTACAATTATGTAAAGCCACGCCACACATAAACAGACATTCGGAGGTTTTATGATTTCATGGTAAAGTATTTGTTTAATGGGCATATCCGTCCTTCAGAAAATCTAGGAATGTTAAACGACTAGATGGAAATCAGGGAATATCTAGATCTGACTGCGTTGAGATGCAGGCTGATCTGGATCTTCACAGGTCGCCAAGTCAGAAAGGTCAATGTCGGTTTCCGTGTGACGTGACATATTTGCCCGCTAAACCGTATATGGCTGGTACAACACATTTGGTTTTGTTGAATAATAAGAATAATATTATCCTTATGTTCGCCTCTACAGGGATGTATACACAACAAATGGTACGGAATCATAGTATATTCGAACCGCACAAAGACGTATATAAATCCGAGGTCTAATTCTGTAATCCTGTAATTGCCTTTCTGTGGTTTGATAATATGATTTATTTCCTTATTGTTTTCTCGGTAAACTTATTCCTTTCGCTGCCAAAGGCAACTTAAGGATTTTGGAAATAATGCAGATTCGGGAGCTGTCTTTCCTGAAATCTGTTGTTTGCCAATTATACTTTAAATTTTACTAAATTTTCTATTGGACGAAAAATGGAGTGGTCTAATTTTCAACATGGAAAGTCGACTTTCAGAAATTCGGCAGTGTAACGTGTAAGTTATATACCTAAATAAACAAACATGCATAAAGTGACGCGTTTCTGTCTGAATATCAGAAGTTTGTATCCAATAATAGTCGGAATGATTGACGTCACAATTCGAGAGATATGTTTGAACAGTTATTTCCGCCGATTTAGATTGAGAAGATGCGTCATTGCCTGTGAAACTAATGCCACAAAATGGATAGAAAACAATTCGGACAGATGTTTAAAATAATTTCAAATCCGAAAATCTTTGGTCCAAGTTGTAAATGTAGTATACACAACTACATGGATAACGAAGATCAATTACATGTACTTACATATAAACAAGATCAAATAGTTTTTAGGTAGCAGGTATCAATGGGAAGCTCATGCCTTACGTAATACACATGCCCATTAAACATGCCCTGTCTCCGACGCGTATAACGTTCTGGCCAATGTATAAATCGAGGGCTTGGCGTGAAACGGTTGTAACTAAAAACCTATTTCGAAAACCCTGGTTTAGGGGCAATTTTGACCCCTTTGTAAACAATGCAAATTTAGGTGCCATTGCTCAGAACGAGCAATGGCACCTAAATTTCCATTGTTTACCAAGAAAAATGATTTAACGCTTTTAAAGACTTAATGGCGAGGTGATTAACCTTGGTAACAAAATACCAATTTTAGTTACAACTGTTTCACGCCAAGCCCTCGAAATGTTTGCCACAAACCAGGGACACTATATTACAATGTAATATAGTGTCCCTGCACAAACGCATACAGTGCGCTTACTATATGGCATGGTATCCTCGATTCATGTGATTATGGACCCACAGGAATCCGTGCAACGCGCTACTGTGGGTATATCATTTGAGCCTCGAGATTGGTAGATGGACCTCCAAACATTTGACCCTAAATTGTGTAGTTTAAGATGAGGCCACATATTCCTGCAGTATGTACAATGTTACACACGCATTACCGATATATTCATGAATGATTTGCAAGTGATATAGAAAACTGCATATCCAGCTGATCAGAGAATACACCTATGGATCTGCAACTGCACTGGTTCCATTTTCTTAAATCGAGGTTCGTCTATGACAATAAATATGAACGTCGAGGAATCCATGTGATTGAATGACTACTGTGAAACATAAACTCTAAACGGTTTGTGTTTAACCTGCAGACGCATTTTGGCGCAATAGCAGCAGACGACTTTTGAAAACATTGTGGCCAAAGGTTAAATTGTTCATGATGAGCAATTTCTCCTTTGGTCATAATGTTTTCAATTTTAATTAACAATTAAGCTATCTTTTATTGATTTTTTTTCAGGTTTTTGTCACTTTGTTTTCAAAGTCGTCTGCTGCAGAGTTGTTGTATGTGGGAAAATGTTAAACGTATTACACTACGTAGAATGTTCTTCAGGGTACAAAGATCGACGAACAAGGACTAGATCGGGAAAAAGTGCATTAGTATTGCCTTCTGCAAATGTGTGCGCTCAAAACGAGTATTAAACCCAGGAAGTCCCGTGTTCTCGTCACGTGCATTATTTAACACGCGAGCTCATACGTATGCACATAGCTGCAATTCTCACACGGTACATACTCTTAACTATTCCATAATAAACTACTCTTATTTCGATGAAGTATATATGAGCTGAAAACCAACATGTATTATTTGTGACCATTGTAGATCGAGATCAACCTGCGCATATTGATCTATTTCCGCACTGTTCGCCAATAAGTCGTGTAAAGAAACTTCTATCAAACATTGCTTTTTTGTTATCAGATTACATTTATAGTCTCAATTATAAAGATGTTCTTCATGTTAGTCTAGATGTTTTCAAAGTCAAATATGTGTGTGCATTTGTCCAAACAGGGTTTGTTACCGTCGAGTACAGCTCTCATATGGCACAATAATCGTCATGCGATAAACAGGGGAGACAATGTACCGCTGTTAAGCCGTATTTATTAGTGACTAATTTGAATGTTATCTGCTCTTGTTATCTTTTTGCTAATTAACGGAAATTACCGGACATTTACGTTTTATTCGGTATGTATACATCGATAGTGATGCCGGCGGGCAGTATAGAGATACACAGGATACTTCATTGTCTACCGGTAATATATAGGGTAATAAAACTCGGGTTTTATGATTTCGATATTTTTTAATCAATTTATCGAACCCCGATGCTAACCACTTAAAAGATTCTGTGTTAATATGTCTCTGTTTTCATGTAGTCAGCGGCGTCCCGGTTTTTCTTTAGTAGATTCTAAAGGTTTGTTACTGTTGAGTAGAGCTCATATGAACACCAGACTAGAACCTTTTTCATCGTGTTAGAGGGGCCAGGCCCGTCTCGGTCCACGGCTGTTGTAAAAGAGTCCGTTCATGGAAAGACACAAGTTGGCTTTTCTGATCAACATCTATACTATTCATATAGTTATTACTAACATGAGATTTATATAACTATATGTCAACGTGTGTGGATCCTGATAAGACTTACCAGATGTATAGACTGATCCGAACCTACACAGTTTAGCAATGCTACAACTTTGAGGAAAAAAGGAAAAAGCGCAGCGAGAGGTAGGCCGCGCAACTTGTACCTTTTCCCACGGATGGTCTCAAATATCATGGTTATACAGAATACAGATGGAATTCCGGCATAGGGACAGACCCATCACTTATGTCCTGTTATAAATATGTGGTTTCCATGTAGTCCGTGGCGTCCCGTTTTCTTTAGTAGATTCTAAAGTCGTACATGAATCGATCAAATATTCTGTGAAGTATGCCCATTGCCTGAAAAAATAACAACAAGAATTGCATTTCATGTCTCTGTAATCTGTGTCCGAGATCCGTCTGTGTATTTTTGGAATAGTTAATGCTTAAGTGTTCCAAAACACGTGGACATGTAGCCGCGGAAGTTATCCTACGGTTTTATTATATGATCGATTTGTTAAACGATACACACCACTCGGAGCGATCGAAATGATTATTGATAAACAGAAATTTTCCATGCGGACGCTTCGGTTATAGTCGAACAATTAAGAGTGCTCACACGGAAGAACCTGATACGACGGGGATGCAGGCTTATCCGGCTCTAAACTCTTCACGGAGTCCCAAAGGCCTATATATATATTGAACATACGTGTGCATGTTTATTACTTTTTATGTGATTAATATAATTAATACAAAAGAGTCGCTTCTAACTAGATCTACATGTATTTGGACTCGTGCTTACAATCTGGTTTGGAATCATTTAAAGTTACTACAGTGAGGGTGGCAAATTATGGGACTACTCTTGAGGCTTTTGTCAGAAGATGCATGGTAGACTATATAACGTATTTAGACGGACTGTGTTAGAACGAATGCACAGGCTCACCTGAGTCTTCACTGTATTCAGATTCATAATTGTCAGACGCCGCTCAAAATCACTTAACTCTTTCCCTCATGTAGACGCCTTCTGACGCCTCTGCAGCAGACGGCTTTTTGAAAACATAGTGAAAAAAGAAGAAATTGCTCAAAACGAGTCATAGGTTATGCATTCAATTATAGAGATTGTCTATGTTTTGACAAAATATGTTCAAAGTCGTCTGCTACAGAATTGTCGTATGAGGGAAAGGGTTAAGCTCTGTGAAAACCATCCATTACGTAATGAGTCCACGTGTGGAATAAGACTTGCATGCTCAGCCATGCCTAAGATCCAAAATGGGTACTGATTTACAGCTGTTTCTTAAACCTTCTAAATGACTTATCAATTGGCGAACAGTGTTAACCCAGATCAGACTGCACGGATGCTCTGACTGACGTGCATGTACGATGTTGCAAATACCTCACAGCTTGCTAAATTAATTTACATTAAAAGCTTCATAACATCCCCCACACTTTTGTCGAGTCATTTGGGAAAGGCATCTCATTGCACTTACATCAGCATTTTCAACATCTCAATCTATTAAGAACAGCTGATTTCTAATTTGGAAAATTAATCAATTTACGGTACCTTTGCCGTTACGTGAAAGGAATTAAAGATGAAAACATGTGTGATATGTATATGACTTCAGGCTAGATCGATTATTTGAACAAGATAAAGTCTGTGTTGGTCCAAAGCTAAACTGTTCAAGTTTGTTTTCTTGATCGATGATTTACGTCGTTTTGGACAGCATTTCAATTATATTACGACGTTTTCTTGTTATATACCAGTATACTATTCTTATATCTCTGAATCGGTCTCATTGCCGTCCTATTGTTATCCTATAGCATCAAGGATGGAAACCAGTACATTTTCTCTAGTACTTTTATGACTTGACCGAGGGTCGAAACCTGCATCCAACTCTCAAAGTGGACGCTGTAGCCATAAATTAAGTCAACGGTTACTGAACTTGTTACTTTCGAGAGCTTTCCAATTGCGCACGGTAGCTTAATTTGTCATCATAAATGCAGAATTAAATCGATTACTTACCGTCAAAGGTTTGCATGTATCGTGGTGTAACCAGCCATGGATATCATTGTAATATTTATGTGTAATGTTGGCTCGAAAAGCGTCACAAAGCTTGCACCAGCCATTTTGATACGTAAATTTGTACGAAAGCATCCAATCAAAATAGCTGTTATATAACGTTTCATTTCTATTGACTTCCGCTATATGTTTCCCGGCTTCATCCAAGTCACGAAAGTCGAAGACATTTATGTAACTTCCAGGAAATACGATACCCGACATGTTGTTTCTCCAGGCGACAATGGGTATTTGGTGCTGTTCTATTGCTCTCCAATATTTTTCACTAACATAATGTTTACAGTCACTATTCTCCAACGCCAAATAGAACTTATAATTATGTAGAACTTTACTTCTGGATTTATAATCGGATGTCGAATCTCCACACCGACCAATCACTTGTATATTAACATATTTTTTCAATTTTTCTATTATTCTATATCGTCTGGCGTCATCTATACAGTTGCTAATCATCGCTATACCACCATTTTCTGTGTGCTCACCATAAAACGGATATCCGTTTTTTGCGTGCGATGCTTTTATGGACTGCTGCTCTTCTTGGTTCAGTTTAGCGAACTCTCCATACGGAACTGGAACATCCGAATCGAGCTTGAATGTCATTGTCCAGTTGAAGATACCATTCCAACTGTTATCATCGAACCAAATTGATGGCAAGGGCTCAAGGTTGTACAGAACCCAGATTTGATTGGGCTTATGGACTTTCGGCATGGGGACACCAAACCCATTTATAAAACTACCGTACCATTTAATATCATTCAAATGGAATACAACCGCATCGGCCAATTCGAGATCTGACTTGTTATTGGTCAAAATACAGTCATGAGATGTTTTATTAAAAATGTCTTTACTTTCAGTAAACCACCCCATTCCACCGAAAAAAGTAGTCCACAAAAGTATCACTGGGCGCTTTAAACTAGTTATGTTGTAAGGTAAAATTGTCTGATATTGGGAGCTTCTTATAGTGTACGAATATATGTTTGAACTGCATAATATTGTATAAACTAGGCATAGAATGGCGACCGTACCGTTAAGCCACACAAATCGTTTAAAGGTTCTCCAGTGATTTTGTTTGGAAAACATCACACTCACACTAATTAATAACTCTGTGTTAATTCTTTCACCTGAAATGGGAGAAGAGAAAATCAAGGTAATGGTACTTTTCCCGTAATGTTGATGTGTAACGCATTCCGAATTACAGCTAACTTTTGGAGATTCTGCAAAATATGACATATTATTACACTGTTGAAAATATGTGATACTTTGGAATCACATCACATAGCGGAAACAGTTATCATACTCTTATTTGGAATGACTGGTGAATATGGACCATTACTCGATAGCTTTAAAACGTATACATTTGTTACTGCAGTAGAAATGGTCAACAGTAACAACATTTCAAACAGAACTGAAAATTGCGAATTGCTCTTACGTTCGTACATAAGATAGAAGCCAGTCGCATGGTAAGAATAAGTGAATGAAATATGTGGTGCACAGCAATTTCAACGACATTGAAAACATCTAGGCAAAAGCTATTGAAGATCTCTATAAATGAAAGTATAATTATTAAAGAGACTTGAAAACATTGTGATAAGAGGAGAAATATCTCGTTATGGGCAATTAATCCTTTTGCCACAATGTTTTATAAAATGTCGTCTGCTGTAGAGGTATCAAAATGTGTCTCAATGTGGAAAATGGTTATATATAGATCGAAGCATTAGCCCATTCGTAAGTTTCTTTCGTCTACAAAACGTCTGTCAGACGTACTTTTAAGTGAATGTTAATAATGCCTACCACTTCGATTGTTATTACTCATGAACCTGGGAACTACTTTGGAATCGCATTACATAGCCGAAACAGATGTAATAATTTTATTTGGAATGACTGATGAATAATGGACTCGATAGATTTTAAATGTATACTAGTGTTACTGCAGTAGAAATGGGCAGCAGTAACAACATTTCAAACAGAACTGGAAAATGCAATTTCTCCCGTTCACATATGAGCCGTCCCGCGTAAAAAACAACAACATAATGGTCTCTGCGTAATATATCGACTCAGATCAGACTGCGGATAGAGGTATAGAGTAATGATTCTTGAAACAGAAAATCCACAGGAGGCACAAAGCGTCTATCCGGGCCTGCGTGGCATGCTTAGGCTGATCCGGGTCGATACTTTACGCAGAGAACACACACTCTTGCGGGACGGCTCCCATTAAGAATGAATGGTATTGTGATTTGTACAAAGTCATTAACTGTCATTGTATCAAGCAAAGGGTTAAGCAATCGACAGTGATGCAGGCTTTGTTTTTGAAAAGGAAAGGTTAGCCTTGAATATATGTGCAATATAAATACAATTATTCTGTGATGAACGTTTAATTCGTTCCCGTCCTGAACAAATCAAATCTGAAGCAGACGATTTAACAAGATGGCCGACATCGATCCCCTAAATGATAGTAAATTAGTATCAAATATTAAACTGCAAATATCTTGGGAAATTTGATCAGGAGTGTAAATGAAACTGCAAGGTATGGCTAAGAAATAGTTTATCAGTAACGGCCATTTGTAATATGGTGCCTCATAGCATATATTTTTTAACCGAATAAAGTATGTAAAGGATCAGTAAAGAAACATTTTTATTAAATTATCTTGAAATCTGATCAAGAACTTTAATAAGTTTTGTCATTTTGCCCCTTTCCTGATGCCGCCTTGCTGCCCTGTTTTTCAACGAATCAATATTGCTTGAACAGTCTTAATTTGTAGAGGGTCACTCAAGTAACATTCCGACCAAATTATTAAGATAATTATGGAGGGAGAGGATTTTAAGGTTTGGGCATTTTTCTCACTTTCTGATGCCGCAGCAACCAAAGTTCTCCATGGAATTTAAATCTTTGAACAATTTTGAAAGAGGACCATCAAAGGAACATTCCTGTGAAGTAAAGTTGAAATTGGTCCAGTGGATTGGTAGGAGTTGTCATTTGTAGCTAAAAGTTAAATTTACCCCTTGTGTGATGACGCCTGCTATCACTATTGCTTGAACAAAGTAAGTAGAGGATAACTATATTCATTTTTGTTTAAATCATTAATTTTTTTAATAAGTTCAGAATTATTAAGTTTTGTCATTTTGCCCCTTTCCTGATACCGTCTTGCTGCCCTGTTTTTCAACCAATCAATATGGCTTGAACAATTTTTGTAGAAGGTCACCAATGATAATTTCCACCAAGTAGTATTGGAATCTAACGAGCAGATTCAGAGAAGAAGAATTTTAAAGTTTGGACATTTTGCCCCCTTTCTGATGCCGCAGCAACCAAAGTTCTCCATGGAATTTAAATCTTTGAACAATTTTGAAAGAGGACCACCAAAGAAACATTCCTGTGAAGTTTGGTTGATATGGGTCCTATGGTTTAGGAGGAGATGATGTTTAAAGCTAAAAGTAACGACAGACGACGGACGGACGACGGACAGAGAGTGATCAGAATAGATCAGGTGATCTAAAATAAAAATAAAAAGACATTATCAAAAGTCGTCTGCTGTATAGGCGTTAATTTGCGTCTACATGTGAAAACATTGTTAAAAGTAGACATAAACTAAAAGGATTTTTGCTCAATTAAGATGGGGAATGATATCTACGTTTGTGTTTTATTCAGAGGCATGTCATACACATAAGCAACAGCCACTTTGAAAAAACAAACAACCAAGACATCATATGTGAACCATTTAAATGAAAGTAAATTCATTGAAATAGATATGAAAAAAGTTTTGCAAAATGAGAAAATTCTCACAGTGTTAATATGTCTGCTATAAACTCGTTTATATGATTTGGGAAAGGGTTACATCGCAAAATCGCAAATATTGGTAATTCTTTCACAATATTTAGACTAACGTAGGTACGTTAATAACAAAACACATGAACAGCTCAAACAGGGTCCCTGGCTCAAAGACATTTTAAGAACATAAACCGAAAGAAATATGACTACTTCCTATGGCTAAATTTAAACCTCGATTTCAGGAATTTCAAACTACAAAGTGAAATAACAGTTAAATATGAATATGTGTAAAATTCTTACCTGATATATCCTATGCCTGTAAATTAGCCTTATGTTGGAATGTTAAAAAGATGTATCTTCGAGAATGCGAGTTCGTGAGCGTTTATTTATGTATAAATACGAAGGTTGTGTTATATTAACCCAGCATAAACAAACAATTTTTTTATGCAAATTATAATATGCCTACTTATCGATCCCTTTAAAAAATGAGTCTCAGCCTGTCTTTAATTCAATATTGAACTTATTATTGATCGCACAGTGCAATTTTATTTCTATAAATAGTCGGTATATCGGTTTATGTTTTTGTTTTTTTTGATTAACTGATCGATTGATTGATTAAATAATCCTCCAATTATTTTCGAATTACCAGGGTTCACAAACCATTTTCTTGTATTTTAATTTTGTCATGCCACAGCATTTGAGGATATTCGCCGTTTGCCTTGACATTGACGCTGACATTTTGGATCACAATCATTATCGGGAGCGACGGTATTTCCGGTTTAGTATTTACGCATGCGCAGTATAAATAATTTTTCGAGACTTTTTTCTTCGTGTGGCCAAAAAGACGGATATAAGTGAATTCTTCTCTGCAGCACTCTTCTCCTGTTCGTTTTGGAATTAAGGTAAATGTCTGGTTTTTATTGTCACATTGTCTGCGACTGTCATTCCATTGATATCTTGGAATTTATCGTCAATTTAGCACAAATGTCATCGAAACGCCTGAAGAACATGGCGGTCACGATGATCTCATTGAATAATTAACATTCATTATAATTTTTATGTATTATCACTTATTTAAACGTCGGAATCTGAGATATTTAGGTCATGCTATTGACATGTTAAACATTAATTGTGCCTTATAAGTCATTAGGTACTTGTTAGTCGAAATGGATCAAGGAAACTGCAGGAATTTCAACAATTTTCTGACCCAAATTCTGACAGCTGCAGCAGTTGCAGGATTATGTCATTGCAAGTATGAAGGTTGCCTTGTTGAAAATAAATTGTCTCCAGACTAAGTTGCAATTTACTTTTACTGTTTATCTTTCTTTACTTGAAGCAATTTGACATTGTGTTATTTGTGATTAATCTGGTCAGTCGTACAATAACATCAATTTAGTGTACTAAAGTCATTTTCAGGAATTTTGTGAATTGAAAGATATTCTGTGTATTCTTAAACAACGATTTATTATGGCATTGCTATCATTTACTATATTCCAAGCCCCTGTAGTTGACAGCAAATCGAATCAGGCTTTCAATCCCCAGATTGGTCAACATTATCTTCCCCATTTGACAAACATCTAAGTTACATATTCATATGCATTTTATCCTCCACCAAAAGGCTAACAGTCTATGTGGAAAAGCAGTTAATTTGAAAGACTGCTGTATGGATGGGTACCGTGTATGGAGTACTGGTGTCACCAAGCCAGGAAACACGTAAGTGAAAAAAAGAATTATTGTTGAAATCAATCCCAATCCATCAGTCAATGATACTGTGATTGTCCAATAAAAGCCCTTTTTATCAATTTGTATGTTTTTTTGTACCAAAATCAAGCATTTTAGGCTTCATAAGAGAGTTAATAATTAATAATTTGACCAATCATCCGGGTGATAGGAATCAAATCGCCCATTGATCATTCCATAAAAAACCCAGAGTTATTTGGATAAGTGTGTCATCGTTGATCGGGTCTCGCATGCTTTCAAAAGAATAAACGCATTGTAAATTATGCAAGACTGGATTATGGCCCTTGAAATTGTCAAATTTGCTATAATAGAGCTTTTGAACACAATAGAGGCTCCATTTATTATCTGATCTTCACCAAACTTACACACTAGTTAGGTATCCATGAGAGCTTGGTTCCTTTCGCAAATCAGCCAGATCCGCAAGACTGGATTATGGCCCTTGAAATTATTAAAATTGCTATAATTGAGCTTGTGAACACAATAGAGGCTTCATTTACTAACTAATCTTCACCAAACTCAGATAGTAGTTACATATTGATGAGAGCTCTGTTCCTTTTGAAAACCAGCCAGATGTGACCTTGCATGACTGGATTATGGCCCTTGAAATTGTTAAAATTGCTATAATACAGCTTGTGAACACAATAGAGCCTCCATTTACTATTCAATCTTCACCAAACTTAGATAGTAGTTAAATATTGATGAGAGCTCAGTTCCTTTCGCAAACCAGCCATATCCACCCATGCCAGACTGGATTATAGCCCTTGAAATTGTCAAAATTGCTATAATACAGCTTGTGAAAGAGCCTCCTTTACTATCCAATCTTCACTAGACATACATGCTCTGGATTGAAAATGACCAAAGAACCATACCAGTAGAGCATAGGCCCTCATGGGCCTCTTGTTTATTATTCTAGACTTATTTTCCGTATGTGTTTTCACGTTTATAGTCTGAAATGTGTGCATGATTATTTGTTTTTCTATGTGATTCACGTACATATATACATGAATGAGAACTCTGAAGTAAATTGTGATAGTTTGGTTGAATTAAATAAATTGTTAGTTTCAGTTAAGCATGACAGGTACACAAACTGTTGGAATGAATACTTAAATATCGCATTTACTATTTGTAATGTAAATATTAGTTCCATCCCAACATAGAGCTAAGACTATATATATAGATGGTATGAACCGAACACAATAAGACCAATTCCGACCAAGTCATGGAATGGATATTTTGATAAGTAGTCACCTGTCTTAGGCAGCCAGTTTTATAATTTCCCTTGGTTGTCTGCTGATTGCAAGTTAGGTTGTTATCACTTGACTTGATAGCTGACTTCCATGTGAAGATCTGCTCATTAACTCTCAGTTATAGCATGTTGTTAGTAAAAGACAAACTTGAATACACCTGTATTTTTTATGGTCTTCAATTAATGAAAACCATGTGACCCACACAATTTCCAAATGAGCCCCTAAATTCAAAAAAGTTGGGCAGGAGAAAACACTGCATTAGTATTATGAATAGATATATGGCAATTCCATATTTAAATACATTGACAGTATTACTTTATGGATAATAAGTGAACCCTAGAACAGTGAGTAACTGATCAACTTTTTAAAACAGTTTTTAATCTTGATTCAAACAATTGGGTATTGTTATTTTTTAGTTCCATCTGAATTACCTATTTGGTATCTCCTGAAGTTAAGATTAAGGGAGGTCACAGGTTTGATCTATTATTGGTCTTTACCTAAGACTTAGAACTATTTAACCCTTTCCAATGTGCAATAAATCTGCAGCCAAGGATTTTGCAACGTCTAATATGTGGAAAATCTATAAATGAAAGAATTTTTATTGAATAGAATTGAAAACATTGTGTCAAAAGGACTAATTGCTCATGATGAACAATTTCACCTTATTTCGCAACAAAGCGTTCGTATAAGTTGTCTCCTGCAGACATATCGACATGCATCTAGTTAATATGATGTATTTGGTATTTAACTGTTAAGATTTCTGTCAATAGTGCTTAAAATTTGAGCAAAATCAAAATATGCCATTCATAACCAGTTCTACTGTCATGAGCTACATGTACATTCACAAGTTTCTAAATTACAGAGAGTTTTAATTTTTCAGGATGTAGTACTGTATATACAGGGTTTGACTTGTGTTTTATTTACGTCTTGAATGTATTTTGCAACTTCTGCTGTATTTTAATGTAGAGTCTAGACTACTTGCTTTTGACATTGAAATAACAAAATTTTCGCTTTCAAATGATTGTTTTTTCACAAATTCCAGTGTTCAAAATTAACTTATTTGGCTTAAAGTTTGATAGTAGGAACAATATGCGAAAACGAAACGGGGCAAATTTTTTGGGCAGGTAAGCAAGTTCCCATTTTAAATTTAAGTGGCAAATTTGCTACTTGCTACTGCTTATTTTGAACCCTGAATTCTGAACATGCAAAATGTATTTTTTAATTGAAAATTGCCATTTAAAGCAAACTTGAATTTGAACTCTAAAAAGTTTAACTGTTCAATGTAAGATTGAGGAAGTTCATTACACTCATCTTGATTTTAATATTCAACTTCCTGTAGCAGTTATTGAAAAGTGCACTCACTTACTGTTGGGATGAAAACATTTTTGCTAGCCAGGTATTAGTTAAACTTAAGGAAAATGAGGTTATTGCTCTTTCTTCGTAGTAGACTAGGAAAGGAAAGTGCTTAACTGCTTCTTTTCTAAGTGAACTTGAAGGATAATTCTCAGAGCTCTGGATAACGGGTGTTTTTCATGTTCTAAAATCTTTATTTGACATTCAAACCCTATGTTGTGGGTACTCAAAAGAATTGTTTCGGTGAGATGATTCTTTTGAGTACCCACAACATAGGGTTTGCTTTAATAATAAGAGAGAAATTGTGGGAAAAAGAGCTGAATATCCCTCCTTATCTGTACCTCTGAAAACTGTTCTTGTTAATTTGGCAGTGTGACACATCAGGGTCATATATAAAAAAAATCTTGATTGTGTGTCCATCATTAACTAAACTAGCTGACCAAACATCTGTTCCTTCTATTCTAACATACAGTCAAACTTGCGATCAGCAGCCACCCAAGGGACATGATGAAACTGGCTGCTTATCACAAGTTTCATAACTTGGTCGGATTTGTTCAAGTCAGTTGACATAATATTACATATGTAACTGTTAAGAATAGTCATTACATTACAAATAGTAAATTGTCTTTATAAACTTGTATTTAAACATTGTTATGAAGATTTGTAGCTTTTTTCTATCAAATATTTCATTGTGCTATCTATTATTTAGTTTAAACCGACGTTTACAACTAACTTGACTATCAAATATTGTTTTACCTCACTTTGAAATTCGCCGAATAACATATCCGGAAAAAATAGCGTCCGAATCTACGTTTACTTCTTGCAGAAAGTTTTACTCGATAATCTTTATATTTAAAATGGAAATGGCAATATAAATTGACTTGTGGCTTCAAGTGGACATTAACTTTCGTTTTAACATATAAATGTACTGTCTTTCGGTCTAAATCGCTCATAAATGTCTTTTGCAATTTATCAATTTTGCCCGACATCGTAAACAGAAAATAAACCAAAATCGCAACTTCTTGTTGATGAATCATACAACTATCATTCGGCACACGTCGGCTGTTTTCGGTAACCTAGATCTAACATGTAAACAGATTACGCGTATGAAAAAACTAGATAATGTGATTGTCACGGTATGCTTTATTACCTGTATGTATTAAACACCGATCATTTAACACCTTGCAAATCCAAGTCGTGTGTTGGTTGATTGACCGTTAAACACAATAAGATTACAGTTAATCTCGACCAATTAGTGTGGCCGCTGGCCGCGTTTCAAAGGGGACCGCTGATCAAGGCAGTTTATAAAGTATATTTGGTTGGGAGGGATTTAAAGTGACCGCTGATCGCATGTGACCGCTTACACAAGTTTGACTGTATATGACTTTGAGTTGTCTGTTGTAGATGTGTTTGTTTGTATTTGGGGGGAATCCGCTGTGGTCGAGTGGTTAGCGTCAGGGATTTCGAAACCGGGTGTCCCGGGTTCGATCCCCAGTTGCGGCACTACGGTCATGGTGGAGTGCCCTTGGGCAAGGCACATTTTCTAGCCTAGTACTGGTTTGTTTACCCAGGGGATCATGAATAAGTGAACCGTCGCCGTGATATAACTTAAATAATGTTGAAAGCGGCGTAAAACCCCAATAAATAAATAAATCTATTCTAATATATATATATATGACTTTTTACTTTCAGATATGGCACTGTCATCCTGAGTTTTCCTTTTTTATGTGATTACATAAACAACCGGCAACTCCAAAATGGTTTTGTCACAGAGACAGAAAGATGAACTGTAAGTGTTAACATGGAATTGATGGGTAATTTAAGTAAATTAATGTTCAAATTAATGTTTCATATGAATTAAATGTTTGAGCTGTCTCAATATTGAGACGGCTCAAACATTTAATTAATATGAAACATTACAATAGAAAGTACCTGTTTTATCAATTAGTGGAGATTTGCATAATATTATAACTTGTACAGGCTATTATGAACTTATATCAATTCGCAAGATGCTTTAACCCTTTCCCTTATATAAACGCTTTCTGACACCAAACGGCTTTTTGATAACATAGTGACAAAAGAAGGAATTGCTACAAAACAAGCAATGTCTCAATTTGCCACAATGTTTTCCACTTTTAGTCATAGGTTATCCATTCAATTATAGATATTTTCTATTTTTTGAAAAAATATGTTCAAAATCGTCTGAGCACTGCAGAATTGTCATATGAGGGAAAGGGTTAAGGTTCTTAAAGATTACAAGCTTGGATAACCGAGCTGCCACTGTGCAATGTGATCATCTGGGTATTCAATCATTGGTTATGCTATACCAAAGGCTTATTATAAATATAATTAATTCAAGCATATTTTAACTATTGAAAGCTTTCACCAAGAATGCCATCAGTTTCTCATCTAGAATAAATACTTTCCCTGATAAATACATTAATTTATTCTGCAGCTTACAAGTTTTGATAAGTAATCCATCCCCTGACTCCTGCCTCAGTGCATTGTTGTGTCATAGATAATGGTATACATTCTATCCCTTTCCCTCATACGACAATTCTGCAGCAGACGACTTTAGACATTTTGTCAAAATATAGAAAATCTCTATAATTGAATGGATAACCTATGACTAAAAGTGGAAAGCATTGTGACAAAAGGAGAAATTGCTTGTTTTGAGCAATTTCTTCTTTTGTCACTGTTTTCAAAAAGCTGTCTGCTGCAGAGTTGTCTATATGAGGGAAAGGGTTAAATGATATATGTTCTATCCCTTTCCCTCATACGACAATTCTGCAGCAGACGACTTTAGACATTTTGTCAAAATATAGAAAATCTCTATAATTGAATGGATGACTAAAAGTGAAAAACATTGTGGCAAAAGGAGAAATTGCTCGTTTTGAGCAATTTCTTCTTTTGTCACTTTGTTTTCAAAAAGCTGTCTGCTGCTCATTTTGAGAGCCGTCTGCTGCAGAGGCATCTATATGAGGGAAAGGGTTAAATGTTATATGTTCTATCCCTTTCCCTCATACGACAATTCTGCAGCAGACGACTTTAGACATTTTGTCAAAATAAAGAAAATCTCTAATTGAATGGATAACCTAGATGACTAAAAGTGGAAAACATTGTGGCAAAAGGAGAAATTGCTCGTTTTGAGCAATTTCTTCTTTTGTCACTATGTTTTCGAAAAGCAGTCTGCTGCTCGTTTTGAGAGCCGTCTGCTGCAGAGGCGTCTATATGAGGGAAAGGGTTAAATTAATTGAGTAAGATATTTATTCCAATTACAGAAACAAAGCCATTGCTGATTACCTGGCTTCAAATGGCTACGTTAGTGCCCTCACAGAGTTTCAAAAAGAGGCCAGTATGGTATGTAATGTTTATGAGTTGTTTTAGCACGAAGTACTCAGGGTTTTCAAAATTAACCGATTACCGATCAAAATTATCTGTTAAAATCACTTTTTGATCTGTTAGTTTTGCTTCTCTGGGCCACCTACCAGGGATTTGCCCTTGACCTGACCTCAAGCCTGATTGGTTACTTTTCTCATTTGATCTGTTACAACAAAACATTTTGACAATCCTGAGTACTCAACGTGAGCTATTGTGATCACATTTTGTGTGTTTGCATCGTCAACTATTGCCTTGTGAACACTCTACTGACTTTGCATTCAATCTTTATTAGTTTATCAGAACCTACATCTCCGTCAAATTTTGGTTTAGTTTGAATCTGGGTCGTGTATGGTCAAATTGAAGGGAAATCTTGTGAACACTCTGGAGGCTGTATTTTTAGATCGATCAAGTTGAGTTTTTGTGACCGCTTTGTTCGTTGATCGTCCGTCGTAAACTTTTGCCTTGTTAACACTCTACAGGCTACATTTTGCATCCGATCTTTATGAACGTTTATCAGAACATTCCTCGCCATCAAATCTAGGAAAAGTTCGAAACTGGGTCATATGAGGTCAAAAACTAGGTCACTAGGTCAAATTGAAGGGAAATCTTGTTAACACTGGTGGCCACATTTTTCAATTGAGCATGTTGAAACTTAATCAGAATGTTTGTCTTGCTGATATGTATGGGTAATGTCGGGTCAAAAAGTAGGTCACTAGGTCGAATTGAAGGAAAATCTTGTAAACACTCTAGAGGCCGCAATTTTTGCTTCCGTGTTTTGCCATGGATGTTTTCAAAGTGGTCTGCTTCAGATTTTTGTGGTCACGGGTTCGATACCCGGTTGCGGCGACATTCTTTCGGGCGATGTTTTCCATTGCCTCTCACCTCTGATCTATGTGAGAAAGTAGTCAGTGGCTTCGAAAGAATGTTGTGTAAGTATTGGTGTGGGAAAGCCAGGAAAAACATGGGTAGGTGCACTGACCGCCGTGATATGACAAAAGCTGTTGAAAGCGGCGTTAAACTCCAAACAAACAAAACAGATTTTTGTATGTGGGAAAGGGTGTAAAGGCAACTCAGTGTTTCTTTAAGCTCTTTACGACCTGCAGCTGATGATATTTGAAAACTTGCATGTGAAATGGAGAAACTCCTCATAATGAGCAATTTCTCCATTAACCATAATGTTTTCAACTCTGTTAAATAATAATTTATTTATAACTGTTTTATTTAACCCTTTTCCACATGTAGATGCTTTCTGATGCCTCTGCAGCAGACAATTTTTTGAAAACATTGTGGCAAAGGTGAAATTGCTCATGATTAGTGAACATTTATTAATGGAGATTATTAGCTCTACTAATTATTAGCTTATGCCGTGGTGTGGTGTCCGTCGTCTGTGCGTCCGTAAACAATTGCTTGTGAACGCGGTACAGTCTTCAGTTTTGATTGAATTTCAATCAAACTTATACAGTAGTTAGATATCCATGAGAGCTCGGTTCCTTTCGCAAACCAGCTAGATCCGCCTATGCATGACTGGATTATGGCCCTTGAAATTGTCAAAATTGCTATAATAGAGCTTGTGAATGTGATAAAGTCTTCAGTTTTGATTGTATCTCAATCAAACTTATACAGTAGTTAGATATCTATGAGAGCTTGGTTCCTATTGCAAACCATATTGATGAGAGCTTGGTTCCTTTCGCAAACCAGCCAGACCCGCCCATGCAAGACTGGATTATGGCCCTTGAAATTGTCAAAATTGCTATAATGGAGCTTGTGAACACAATAGAGGCTCCATTTATCATCTGATCTTCACCAAACTTAGATATTAGTTAAATATTGATGAGAGCTTGGTTCCTTTTGAAAACCAGCCAGATGTGCCCTTGCATGACTGGATTATGGCCCTTGAAATTGTCAAAATTGCTATAATACAGCTTGTGAACACAATAGCGCCTCCATTTACTATCCAATCTTCACAAAACTGAGATAGTAGTTAAATATTGATGAGAGCTCGGTTCCTTTCGCAAACCAGCCAGACTAGATGTGCCCTTGCAAGACTGGATTATTGCTCTTGAAATTGTCAAAATTGCTATAATACAGCTTGTGAACACAAAAGAGTCTCAATTTACTATCCGATCTTCACCATGCATACATGCTCTGGATTGAAAATGACCAAAGAACCATACCAGTAGAGCATAGGCACTCATAGGCCTCTTGTTCATATTATTGCACAAATGTTTTCAAAGTGGTCTACTTCAGATTTGTTGTATGTGGGAAAGGGTTAAAGGCAACTCAGTGTTGCCTTAAGCTCTTCACGACCTGCAGCCTCATGTTTACATTTCTGCAGCAGATGATATTTAAAAAGCTCATAATGAGCAATTTCTCCATTAGCCATAATGTTTTCAACTCTGTTAAATAATAATTATACCCCCAAAAAACAATGTTTTGGAGGGGTATATAGGAGGTATATACTGTGTCGGGCTGTCGGTCGGTCGGAAGCCATATTTTGTTCGGCATATTTCTTACAAACCACTGGGTGGAATTCAATAAAATTTAAAATGAAGCTTCTATACCAAGAGGAGATGTGCATACCCTAAAGATCTTACAATTGCATGTTATTTTACAGAGTTATGGCCCTTTTACTTAATAAGTTGTTGGTCATATTTTGTCCGAAGCCATATTTTGTCCGGCCTATTTCTTAAAAACCAGTGGGTGGAATTCAATAACATTTTACATGAAGCTTCTAGTATACCAAGAGATGTGCATACCCTAAAGGTCTTAAAATTGCATGTTATTTTACAGAGTTATGGCCCTTTTACTTATTAAGTTGTTGGTCATATTTTGTCCGAAGTCATACTTTGTCCGGCCTATTTCTTACAAACCAATGGGTGAAATTCAATAAAATTGTACGTGAAGCTTCTATACCTAGAGGAGATGTGCTTATACTAAAGGTCTAACAATTGCATTTTATTTTACAGAGTTATGGTCCTTTTACTTTTTAAGTTGTTGGCCATATTTTGTCCGGCCTATTTCTTACAAACCACTGGGTGGAATTCAATAACATTTTACATGAAGCTTCTATACCAAGAGGAGATGTGCATACCCTTAAGGTCTTACAATTGCATGTTATTTTACAGAGTTGTGGCCCTTTTACTTATTAAGTTGTTGGTCATATTTTGTCCGGCCTATTTCTTACAAACCACTGGGTGGAATTCAATAACATTTTACATGAAGCTTCTATACCAAGAGGAGATGTGCATATCATAAAGGTCTTACAATTGCATGTTATTTTACAGAGTTATGGCCCATTTGTTGGTCGGTCGGAAGCTATATTTTGAGTCAAGGTGCTGTTTTGGGGGTATTTATTATCTTCAGTGATATTTCTAGTTTATTTTAAAGTTGTTTTATTTAACTATTTTCCACACACGAAGACGCTTTCTGATGCCTCTGCAGTTTGGATATATGTGGGAAAGGATAAATGTATTTTAAAAATCAATTAATTTTACATTTCAGCCTCTTGAAATAGACAAGAAATATTCTGGAATTTTAGAAAAGAAATGGACATCTGTGATAAGACTTCAAAAAAAGGTACTTTATTTTTATAACTCTTTTACTTTTAAACTGTGTCCTATGTTTGATGAAGTTCCTTCTGCGCTGATCTTAAGACTCCTTTAAATTGAAAATCTTAAGATTATCTAGAGTGATTAATTGTGGGTAATGAAAGCTCAGTTTGAGACAGTTTTTTAAAAAATGTGGGGAAAGGGGAAATATGATGATTATTAAACAATTTACGTTTTCCCAATGTGTAATAAAAGTGAATAAGTGTTTTACTCAGGAATAGGGTTCATATTGATCCAAGATGGATCAGGATATTTCTCCCAATTGATGGAAGTAAGAATCCAGAGATGTATCATATTATTATAGGATTACATGAAATACCAGACAGATGATATACTCAAGTGAATAATTATGATCAATATTTTGTAACCCCCTTCTTTTTAAACTTCAGGTTGTTTTTGACAGCAACTATCTTTCTTTATCATTAACCATTTTTCATATCCAAAAATATGCAGCAGATGGCTTTGAAAACATCATTCAAGAGAAAACTCTTAATAATTAAATATTATTGCATGGAGTTGGATTGTTTTATATATAGACATTTTCTATAATTTGGTCAAGTTGTTTTCATAGTCATCCGCAGCAAATTGTTGTATGTTTGAAGAGGTCAATTTGTGAATACAGGTCATGGACCTAGAAGCCAAACTTTCGGAAGCAGAGAAAGAATTCAACCAAGGCGGAGGCCCAACTCGTGATAAGCGCAGTCCGTCAGAATGGATTCCTCGACCCCCAGAACGTTACACCCTCAGTGGACATAGAAGTCCTATCACCAGAGTGATATTTCATCCGACCTTCAGTGTTATGGTATCCTCAAGTGAGGATGCAACCATTAGGGTAAGTGGTTGAAGTAGTTATCAAATAAAAAGTGTTTTAGTGTGTGACACAAAAAATGTTGCCACTCACTGTATGCCAACAAGATAAATGTCATGTACTTTTTGCACTATACGAAGGCTTGTGTTTTGTTATTTAAGCAGGTATTTGAAATTTTGATGATATAATAATTTGAGCCTCTTTTTAGCTCCCCTGAGCTTTGCTCAAGGTGAGTTATTGTGATCGCCTTTTGTCCGGCGTCAGTCGTCCATCGTGCGTCGTCCGTCGTGCGTCAACTTCTTCTCCTCAGTAACCAGTGGGTCAATTGGGATGAAACTTCACAGAAAGCATCCTCTCAATGACCTCACCAGATTTCCTTCAAATATTTGGGATCCATGCAGAATTCTGGTTTCCATGGCAACGAAATGAAAAAGAAAACTTCAAAATTCTTCTTCTCTCAAACTGGTTGGCAGATTTTCAAATAATTTTGTAGAAATGTTCCTTGGATGACCCCCTATCAGATTCCTTCAAGCCATAAAAAAACATGGCCGCCAGGGGGGGGCGGGGCTATTTTGCCTTATATGGCTATAGTGAAAACTTAAAAAATCTTCTCCTCCGAAAGTGTCAGGCCGATTTTCAAATAATTTTGAAGAAATGTTCCTTGGATGACCCTCTATCAGATTCCTTCAAGCCATGTTGATTGGTTGAAAAACATTGCCGCCAGGGAGGGGGGGGTCTATTTTGCCTTATATGGCTATAGTGAAAACTTAAAAAATCTTCTTCTCCGAAAGTGTCAGGCCGATTCTCAAATAATTTTGTAGAAATGTTCCTTAAGTGACCCACTTTCAGATTCCTTCAAGCCATGTTGATTGGTCAAAAAACATGGCCGCCAAGGGGGGCGAGGCTATTTTGCCTTATATGTCTATAGTGCAAACTTAAAAAATCCTCTCCTCCGAAAGTGTCAGGCCGATTTTCTAATAATTTTGTAGAAATGTTCCTTGAATGACCCTCTATCAGATTCCTTCAGGCCATGTTGATTGGTCAAAAAACATGGCCACCGGGGGGGGGGGGGGGGGGGGCTATTTTGCCTTATATGGCTATAGTGAACTTTAAAAAAATTATCCTCCAAAAGTGTCAAATTTTTTGTAGAAATGTTCCTTTAGTGACCTACTTTCAGATTCCTTCAAGCCATGTTGATTGGTAAAAAAACATGGCCGCCAGTGGACAGGGCTATTTTGCCTTATATGGCTATAGTGAAAACTTAAAAAATCTTCTCCTCCAAAAGTGTCGGGCTGATTTTCAAATAATTTTGTAGAAATGTTCCTAGGGTGACCCTCTATCAGATTCCTTCAAGCCAAGTTGATTAGTCGGAAACTATGGCCGCCAGGGGGCGGGGCTTATATAGTTAAATTGAAAAAGAAAAAAAATCAGGTGAGCGATCCAGGGCCATCATGGCCCTCTTGTTTTGGCAATTCAGACCAGTTCATCGTCGACTGTTGTAATTATAAAATAAATTGTTCAAAAACACCTTAATTGTAAATGGAATTGTCACATGACAACATGGTGGAAATATATAGTAAACTGACCTTATTTTGTATTCATCATGGGATAGTTAATTTACATGCACAATAAATTGAATAACTACCTTGTGATTATTATTCAAATACATTTGCGTACAACTGCAATGCATATTTCATGTTTTCTAAACAATTGTTAAGATATTTACCTTCCAACAAAACACATATGTCATCAATACTTTGTTCTATTGAAAGAATGAAATGGTTACCAAAAAAATTATAGAAATCTTCCATTTACTAGAGAACTTCTTGTTAGCTTTTTGCTTATTAAAAATTGTAGTTTTCCAAAAATGTTTTCAATATATTTGATTAAAGTTTATTTGCCAAGATGTAACAATTTCATTGTTGATTGCTACAGTTGAGTTAAAATGCACTGCGTTTGGGGAAGGGTTTTTAGTATACATAATGTTACAGATATTATAAGAGGGATAGCTGACACTGACATTTATAAATACATTGTAGATATGGGATTATGAAACGGGGGATTATGAGAGGACATTGAAAGGCCACACAGATTCAGTGCAGGATGTTGCATTTGACCATACTGGAAAATACTTAGGTACTTTGTACATTTTTGAATGTGATATATTTAATCATGCTAGATTAATACCCACAGTATTGGTCTTATTATACCCCAGGAATCCGCTGTGGTCGAGTGGTTAGCGTCGGGGATTTCGAAACCAGGTGTCCCGGGTTCGATCCCCAGTCGCGGCACTACAGTCATGGTGGAGTGCCCTTGGGCAAGGCACATTTTTCTAGCCTAGTACTGGTTTGTTTACCCAGGGATCATGAATAATTAAATTTAATTGCGCGCTAAATGACCTTAGCTGTCGATGCGCCATAAAACAATATACATTCATTATTATACCCCCTTCGAAGAAGAGGGGGGTATATAGGAGTCACTGTGTCGGGCAGTCTGTCTGTCTGTCGGTCGGAAGCCATATTTTGTCCAGCCTATTTCTTGCAAACCACTGGGTGGAATTCAATAAAATTTTACATGAAGCTTCTATACCAAGAGGAGATGTGTATATCCTAAAGGGGTTACAATTGCATGTTATTTTACACAGTTATGGCCCTTTTACTTATTAAGTTATGGTGTAGGTCAAGGTGCTGTTTAGGGGGTATATATCATCTTCAAAGATAGTTCTAGTTTGAGTAGCTTTCGGTAAACACAGAAAGATCACATCCGAGTTGTCTGGCGATCTCTCATACTTTTGACTTAATTGGTAATAGTGACTGGCCATTGGTAGGCATCACATATGTTAGCCTTGTTTCAAGTATTAAAAGGTAAACATTCTTTAATCATATGAGAACTGTTAGAAAACTTCTGCCTTATTCTAATGAAGGAGAGGATAATAGTTGAGTAATTATTTATGAAGGAAAATTCCTGTGTTTGTTTTCAGTATCGTGTTCAGCAGATATGACAATAAAATTGTGGGATTTCCAGTCATTTGAGTGTGTCAAAACCATGTATGGTAAGTATTTGAGATGTTGCAATTTTGAAGTTAATGTTAAGAATGTTTGATTCAAAAGTGAAATATTTACCACATGTATGCAAGTTTACAAATTTATTTTCACTCAGCACACAGTAATGTGACGAGAAGTGCAATAAATTTGAAGCAGAAATGAAGAAAATATGTAATATACAGCCTTTAAAACATTGTGACAAATGCAAAAATTGCTCATAATGAGAAATTTCTCCATTTGCCACAATGTTGTCAATTCTATCCTATGGGAAAAGTTCTCATTATAGATATTTTAAACCAGGTTTTCCGAAGGACAAATCTGGTTATTAGTTTGGCGAAGTGGGCGGGCGGGCGTCAACTTTCCTTGTCCGGACCATAACTTTGCCATGCATAGAGATATTTTCAAATAACTTGGCACAAACATGCACCATATCAAGACGATGTGCCAAATGCAAAAAAAAATCTGTAGATTCAAGGTCAAGGTCACAGTGATAAGAAATAGACTTTAATTGAACTTTTCTTGTCCGGACCATAACTTTGTCATGCATAGAAATATTTTCAAATAAGTCTTGGCACAAACATGCACCATATCAAGACGATGTGCCAAATGCAAAAAAAAATCTGTAGATTCAAGGTCAAGGTCACAGTGATAAGAAATAGACTTTAATTGAACTGTTCTTGTCCGGACCATAACTGTGTCATGCATAGAGATATTTTCAAATAACTTTGCACAAACATGCACCATATCAAGACGATGTGCCAAATGCAAAAAAAAATTCTGTAGATTCAAGGTCAAGGTCACAGTGATAAGAAATAGACTTTAATTGAACTTTTCTTGTCCGGACCATAACTTTGTCATGCATAGAGATATTTTCAAATAACTCTTGGCACAAACATGCACCATATCAAGACGATGTGCTAAATGCAAAAAAAAATCTGTAGAGTCAAGGTCACAGTGATAAGAAATAGACTTTAATTGAACTGTTCTTGTCCGGACCATAACTGTGTCATGCATAGAGATATTTTCAAATAACTTGGCACAAATATGAACTATATCAATATGATGTGTCACATGCAAATTTTTGTCTGTAGCTTCAAGGTCAAGGTCACAGTGACAACAAATAGACATCAGTTGAACTTTTCTTGTCCGGACAATAACTTTTTCATCCATAGAGATATTTTCAAATAACTTGGAACAGATATACACCATATCAAGACGCTGTGTCATATGCACAATTTATGTGTTTAGCTTCCAGGTCAAGGTCACAGTGACAGAAAATATACTTTACTTGAACTTTATTTGTTCCGACCATAACTTTACCATGCATATAGATATTTTCAAATAACTCCATATTAAATAACTTGGCAATTTAAAAGAATATAGCATAGATATGAGTAAGTTTCATAACCTCGGGCCCTGGATCTAGTCTGTTTGCAAAGGCATAAACGCTTTACTATCAAGTAAAGGGTTAAGGCAGATCACTGATTATCAACCTGGCATTAGGGATCCTAAAATGTGGCTGCTTACAACAAAAGGTTGCTTAATATCTGTTATCTATTATATGTTCTTAATAAATAAGGCCATCAACACATGATTGACTGTATTGAACTGATATTTGTTAGATAAAATTGTGATATATTTAATTGACAAAGTAATTATGATTATTCATCAATAGAAATATTCCCTGTGACTTGAATTACTAGCTTTGATTAACTATTAACAGAAAAATTTGACAGATCTGTTAATTCTTAATCAAACACCTTCCATTATAGAAAACCTGGTTTCATGGAATTTCCATGTCTTGTTCATATTTGGTCTACATGATTTTGAAGTCATCTGCTACAGAATAGTTGTATGTCAGCATAGAATAATTAATATTTTGTTATTCACCTTACTTATATCTCCATAAATGATAGTATATTTTCAGAATAGAGTAAATACATGGTGGGAAAAAGAAAAATAGCTTGTTTCAAGCAGTTTCTTATTTTACCTCATGAAGACACAAGTTGAATATATGATACCTCCATCTTGTTGGGGGAGACTGCTGCCTTTAAACCTAATCTACCATTTTCACTTGTCTCCAATAGCATTAACTTAATGTAACTGGGGGAGTATTTGTGCATCAAATTACAAAGCTCTCAGTTCACAGGATTTAAACAATCACATATTTGGTATTTATCTTGTTCATACTATTTTTATCTTTAAATATACGAAATCAAAACTACTTGAAAATTGAAAGGTCATGTTATCCTCTGCAGTCTATTAAGTCAAAGTGCTGATTCCAATATCACATTTGTGTGTATTTTTTTTTAATATTCATCATGTTTTCTAGGACATGATCACAATGTTTCGAGTGTAACATTCGTGCCTAGTGGAGATTATGTTGTATCTTCTTCAAGAGATAAAACCATTAAAATGTGGGAAGTGGCCACAGGGTGAGTAAATCTACTTTCTTAAACAAAAGATAGAAGAACTCTTCTTAAAAAGGGGACATATTTGAGCTGTGCTCTGCAATAACCAACCTAAGGGCATTTGCAACTTGTCTAGACCCAGATCAACTCTGAATCCGCACACTTGATAAAGCTCTTTCTACAATGTTAGCCACTTATCCAAGAAACTTCAGAAAAACTACACATTTTGATCTTTTAGCATGGATGCGCAGGCAGGTCAAAATGTGTTATAATGACGCTGATGTTGGTTTTCTTGGAGCACCAATCATTTCATGTTATGTTCAGGGCCTGCGCTGTCGTTTGCCACTTTCGCCAAATGCGAAGATTATTTTAAAGTGGCGAAGTTAATTCATGAGTGGCAAATGTAAGTGGCAAAAGGGTTTATCATCAACATTTACCTGTTTTGGGTATCAGTTTACGACATACAGTGACTGGTTCCGTTAATCTAAGATAATGCACTGCCATTTGATTCAATGTCGGGAACCAGTGACCACTTTACAACATTTTTTACGACACCCATTTTTAGCTCACCTATGCACACCTACGTCGTCCGTCCGTTCACATTTTCCTTATAACGACTTCTCCTCCTAAACCAATTAACCAAATTCAAATTAATTTTACAGGAATGTTCCTTGGGTGGATCTCTTTCAAACTTGTTCAAAGAATTCTATTCCATGCAGAACTTTGGCTGCCACAGCAACAAAAAAGGGGAAATTAACCAAAACTTAAAAAATCTTCTTGTCCAAAAGTACTGGCTCGATTTAAAATTATTTTGCACAAATGTTCCTTGGGGTACTCTCTACCAAGATTGTTCTAATATTTCTGAACCGTTGAAAAACATGGCCGCCAGGGGGCGGAGCTTAGTTTCCTCATATGTGCATTGTTAAAACTTTAAAAATCTTCTTGTCCAAATGTACTGGCCCGATTTGAAAACTATTTTGCACAAATGTTCCTTGGGGCACCCTTTACCAAGATTGTTCAAATATTTCGGATCCGTTGAGAAACATGGCCGCCAGGGGGTGGAGCTTGTTTTCCTTATATGTGCATTGTTAAAACTTTAAAAATCTTCTTGTCCAAAAGTACTGGACCGATTTGAAAATTATTTTGCACAAATGTTCCTTGGGGCACCCTTTACCAAGATTGTTCAAATATTTCCGATCCGTTGAAAAACATGGCCGCCAGGCGGCGGAGCTTGTTTTCCTTATTTATCCATTGTTAAAACTTTAAAAATCTTCTTGTCCAAAAGTACTGGCCCGATTTGAAAGTTATTTTGCACAAATGTTCCTTAGGGCACCCTTTACCAAGATTGTTCAAATATTTTCGATCTGTTGAAAAACTTGGCCGCCAGGGGGCGGAGTTTGTTCATAGACTCATATAGGGAAAAAACTTTACCAATTTTCTTGTCTAAGAGTAGAGGGCCCAGGCCTTTCAGGGCCTGCTCTGGGTTGAATCTTTCTTTCGCCACCACTTTCGCCACATTGAAATAAAGGTCGCCACTTTTAAGTTTTAGGAGCCACTTTTAATTTAAAGGAGCCATTCATTTTCGCCACTTTTGACAAATATTTTAGCCATTTGTTCGCCACTTTTCTTTAATTTCAAGAGAGGAAATATTTATATGAAAGCTCATCAATTGGTCCACTAATTGTGTGTACTCGTCCATAATTAAATAGATTTTTCCCAATCAAAAATGACAAACTTACATTGTCATTAAAAATCATGAAAGGCCTACGTCGATCGTCTAAACCTGCTTCAAAAAGCGTGCCGATATATTTAATGCATCTATAATTGCCAATTATCATATGTACGGCCTTAAATGTATCAATATCGCTCAGAGTTGTTGGTCAGTCGGATTAAAAGGTTGAATTAACACTTCACAACAATAACACAAGTGTGAAATACACAAGCTGTCAAAATGATAAAAATGGGTGTCGTAAAAATGTCGTAAAGTGGTCACTGGTTCCCGACATTGAATCAAATGGCAGTGCATTATCTTAGATTAACGGAACCAGTCATTGTATGTCGTAAACTGATACCCAAAACAGGTAAATGTTGATGATAAAAACCTTTCGCCACTTACATTCGCCACTCATGAAATAACTTCGCCACTTTAAAATAATCTTCGCATTTGGCGAAAGTGGCGAACGACAGCGCGGGCCCTGCCTTTAATATTTGGTATGTAGCATCATCTAGTGGACCTCTACCACGATTGTTCAAATTATAGCCCTGGGGTCTAAAATGACCCCTCCCCTGGGGTCTAAAATGACCCCTCCCCTGGGGTCACTTGTTTTACCTCTACCAAGATTGTTCAAATTATAGCCCTGGGGGTCACTTGTTTCACATAGACTTGTATAGGGTAAAAACTTAAAAATCTTCTTGTCTAAAAGTATAGGGCCCAGGCCTTTGATATTGGGTATGTAGCATCATCTAGTGGACCTCTACCAAGATTGTTCACATTATAGCCCTTGGGTCAAAAATTACTCGTCCCCTGGGGTCACTTGTTTTACATAGACTCATAAAGGGAAAAAAAATAAAAAAATCAAATCAGGTGAGCGATATAGGACCATCTTGTTTTATTGTTGTGAAGTGTTAATTCAGCCTTTTAATCCGACTGACCAACAACTCTGAGCGATATTGATACATTAAAGGCATTACATATGATAATTGGCAATTATAGATGCATTAAATATAGCGGCACGCTTTTTGAAGCAGGTTTAGACGATCGAGGTATACCTTTCATGATTTTTAATGACAATGTAAGTTTGTCATTTTTGATTGGGAAAAATATATTTAATTATGGACGAGTACACACAATTAGTGGACCCATTAATGAGATTGCATATAAATATTTCTTCTCTTGAAATTAAAGAAAAGTGGCGAACAAATGGCTAAAATATTTGTCAAAAGTGGCGAAAATGAATGGCTCCTAAAATTTAAAAGTTGCGACCTTTATTTCAATGTGGCGAAAGAAAAATTCAACCCAGAGCAGGCCCTGTATGTTTTATGGACACAAAAAATTATCTTAGTGAGATCAGCATCTTAATTAATAATAATAAAAACATCAAATGTTGACACAGTTGTCCTTTTATCTATACAAAAAATGAATGTTAATGTTAAAGTCAAAGCTTTCCCACTTACAGACGCTTTTCTGACGTTTCTGCGGCAGACAACTTTTGAAAATATTGTGGCAAAAGGAGAAATTGCTCATAATGAGCAGTTTTCCCTATGACCACAATGTTTTCAATTCTATTGAATAATTAAATACTCAAATATGGTGATTTCATGCTTTTGCCAATTATTTCAAAGTCATCTGCTACAGATTTGTTGAATGTGGGAAAGGGTTGAATAACAGAGTCCTAAAAGCAAATTACTTGTTGAATTGACATTTGAACAGGTTATAAAACAGTCAGTATGACATTCTGAAGTGTTGCTCTAAGCCTATTGGTCTATGGCAAAAGGAGAAAGATGTCAACCCAACACTGCTGACATTAGTTTTGACTGTTACCAAATAACCATGAAATAATTGTCCACTTGAGAATAATTGTAGTTCATTCTCCATATGTCACTCAATCATTTAACTAATGATATAATGCAATTGGAGTTGTGTAGATACACTAAGCATGTGTATTGGTAATCTGGAACCACTGCAATATAATGGAACTAGTTTTTGAAAGCATATAGACGCTTTCTGGCGCCTCTGCAGCAGACAGCTTTTTGAAAACATAGTGTCAAAAGAAGAAATTGCTCAAAACAAGCAATTCCTCCTTTTGCTACAATGTTTTCCACTTTTAAGTCATAGGTTATCCATTCAATTAAAGAGATTTTCCATATTTTGACAAAAAATATGTTCAAAGTCGTATGCTGCAAAATTGTTGTATGAGGGAATGGGATAAACACCATGCATACACACAAATGATCTGTCTGAATGTTTTAGGGTTAATATTATGACATTGTTAAAATGTCATAAATATGTAAATACTGATCAGTATGTCCTTTCCTGCAGGTATTGTGTAAAAACATTCACTGGTCACAGAGAATGGGTCCGAATGGTTCGCGTCAACCAGGATGGCTCCTTACTGGCCAGTTGTTCTAATGACCAAACTGTTAGAGTATGGGTAGTTGCTACAAAAGAGTGTAAAGCGGAGTTAAGGGAACATGAACATGTTGTGGAATGTCTTGCCTGGGCTCCCGAGTCTGCGCACCCAGCTATTAATGAAGCAGCTGGAACAGAGGTTTGTTTGTGATGCATACAGTGTAACTGTTGATTATTATTTAGAGGTTTTCTGTAAATTTATAGATCAACCCTGCACATTATGTAATAATATATAGTATGTTGACTTTGCTAAAAATGTCTGGAAAAACAATGGATTATCTGAAAAATAACTTTTATTTTTAAACAAGAGAGTATAAGCCATTTCACCTTATTCTAACAACATTTAACTATGTTGTTTGCTTAAAAGGAATCAAAATGTAAGTTGATACTCTTATTTTAGATTTGTCCAAAACAATCTCATTTGGAGGAAAGAGCAATAAACCAAGACAAATGCTGGTATAAATTTAAGAACAGGAGAAGTTGATCATTATAAGCACTTATCTTTTTCCCAACCTTTGTATCAGGATAATGGTTACAAAATGGATGTAACTCTATCATGTCTCTAAAACTAAATATTTTCTATCATAAAATATATATATATTTGACATGTTTTTGGAAGAGTAAATATTGTGTTTACGGTGAAGGTCTTTAACTGTCTTGCTGGCATAATGTTGAAATCAAATTATATGTGCTAAAGAAATGAATTTAAATAAATTCAACTGTTATAAGAAAAAAGGTCACTTCCTTTTAATACATTTTTTAAAAAAGTCTAATTATCAATTGGAAAGAATGGATCACAGCTAAACGTTGATGCATACATGTATACTGTCTCTGTGTATGAGCTGTATCAACATTGAGATCTGGGGATACCAACCTTAGAGATGTTGGGACAAGTGCGGATCAAATAATCAAGTTGCACATTCATACTATGTGATCAATCTAAGTAAGCACTATATATGTCAAATGTTTCTTTGACTTATTTTCAAACAGTGCAAATGCCCTGAAGTTAGTTTTCAAAGATCACCGCACAACAAATGTCTTAGTGTGTGTACCTATCTTTTCAGGCTAGAAGAGCTGGAAGAAGTGGACCTTTTATAATGTCTGGATCTAGAGACAAGACAATCAAAATGTGGGACATCAGCACTGGATTGTGTTTGTTTACATTAGTGAGTATCACATCTTAAATTACTTTGTACTAAACTACTAATGTTTGATAGTGCATAAACCCTTTCTCACATACAGACGCTTTCTGACGCCTCTGCAGCAGACCACTTTTGAAGGACACATTGCTCAAGATGAGATGAGCAATGTCACCTTTAGCATTAATGTTTTCAACTCTAGTCAATAATTACACTGTCATATAGAGTGACTTTCTATATGTTTACTAAGATGTTAACAAAGTTGTCAGTGGCAGAATTGTTGTATGTTTGAAAGGAATATTTGAGTTTAGGATTATTGCGGCAGAATTGTTGTATGTTTAAAAGGGTTATTTGAGTTTAGGATTATTGTGGCAGATCTGTTGTATGCTTGAAAGGGTTATTTGAGTTTAGGATTATTGTGGAAGAATTGTTGTGTGTTTGAAACGGTTATTTGAGGTTTGGATTATAAGAGGCTAGTTAAGCAGGAGTAAGTACCATGTCAGTCTCTGTGATGACTCGACACAAACCTATGTTGTAGTACACTCGCTACTTTTAAAATATAGTGTAATATTCCCTTTTTTAATGCTTAAGCTTTTGTTGACATAAAAGTTACAGAATCAATCTTGATGCACTATCTTCCCCAGCTTTAATCAGAAATATAAGGAATATTCAAAGTTTGTAACCCTTACACTGGAAACAGTTTGGCGAAGCCAGCCCACCAGCACATGCGTGCCATGCTGTCAGCAAAGGTTTTCATACTGTTGGCTGCTCAACTCAACAATTTATCTTGATATTCCTAAGCTTGGCTATGGACTCTTCCAAATGCTTAGGTGGACGAGTCCCATTTTAAAATGTCAGCTTTTAACCCTTTCCCTCATACGACAATTCTGCAGCAGACGACTTTGAACATATTTTGTCAAAAAATAGAAAATCTCTATAATTGAATGGATAACCTATGACGTTATGTGCAATTTCTTCTTTTGTCACTATGTTTTCAAAAAGCTGTCTGCTGCAGAGGAGTCAGAAAGCGTCTATATGAGGGTAAGGGTTAAAGAGTTAAGTAGTGCTCAAACAAAATAGGCTGGTCTGTACATTGGAATATTGGTCTGCTGCTTGATATTTAACAGTTAATCTTTTGACCATAAAGTTATTCTCAAAAAGTTCAAATTCAGAGTGAATTGTGAATGTTTTAACCATTTCCTTCATATAGACGCTTTTTGACGCCTCTGCAGTAGACAGCTTTTTGAAAACATGGAGGCAAAAGAAGAAATTGCTCAAATCGAGCAATTTTTCCATTTTCCACCATGTTTTCAACTCTATTCAATTATTTTTCTTTCTTTAAATGGGATTGTCTGAGCTTTTTCTTAGATGTTTTCAAAGTCTTCTGCTGCAGAATTGTTGTATGTGGGAAAAGGTTAATGGTGCTATTGGGAACACCTTATTTCAATTGACATAATTATTTGGAAGAGACAATGTCTGTACAGAATAGTGTACTCCTTTGTTGTGTGAAAATACAGCCAGTATTAGATTTCAAGATCAGAGGACACATCTTTCATATTTTGAAATCCATATTTGACCCTCACACTGTATGTTATGGGTACTCATTATTTCAGTGAAACAATTCGTTTTGGTACCACAACATAGGGATTGATAGATATTTTGGGGGAAAACCCAGTCTACTCCACAGGGGCCGGGCACACTATTGAAAAACATGTATCCTATATTTTATATATATATATATATATATATATATATATAGGCTAGGGATGTAACTTCCTCTTCAGCCGGGTTTGACCCATGTTTGCTTTTTGGTCCGATACAAAATGAAAAGCGAAAATTGAATAAAGCACTATGCACCAGCATGTAGCCAAATATCTACCCTAAATGCTGGTCACAAGGATTTTATCCACAAATTGATTTATGAACACCAGACACTTAAATTCAAGACACTATGCAGGTCAGACACGAGTCTGCAACCTTTGTTTTACAGAGATTTAAAGGAGGGCTCTGGTCGTTTCAGTTTAAGCGATCAATGAAATAACCTGTAACAATAATGATCAAAGTATACAACCGTTAATGTTGAGATGTTAAGTCTTGTGTTTGTAATCAGATCGTTTGTGGATAAAATCCTTGTGACAAGTGTTTAGGGTAGATCTTTGGCTAAATGCTAGTGCATAGCGCTTCATTCGATTGTCGTTTGACATTTTGTACCAGACCAATATGCAAACATGGGTTAAGTCCGGCTGACGAGGAATTTACATCCCTTGTTTATATATATAATAGAGCATACATTTGTTTAATAACGTGCCAGGCCCCTATGGTTTACTCTACCTTATTTTGGCCCCTGCAGTATTATTGCAAATTTGAATGTGAAATTTCTATCTTGTACTTATATTGACACTACACTTTTAGGTTGGCCATGACAACTGGGTAAGGGGCCTAGTATTTCATCCTGGTGGTAAATTTATATTAAGCGCCTCCGATGACAAAACTATACGAATATGGGATACTAAAAATCGTAGGAACCAGAAAACATTAGAAGCACACCAACATTTTGTTACTTCAATAGGTAAGTAAAGATCTAGTCATTCATTTGCTTAATTATTTAATATTCATTTCTGGTGGGAAAAAATGACAATGGCAGAAACAGTTTTCTTCTTTCCCGTGCTTAAGTTACGTTACGTTACTTTACATCAAGTTAAACTATAACTTGTTGGCTGTTGTGATTAATACATTTTTGTTTAATTTTAAATTAAAAGGGAAGAATTGGATAAATTTCTGTCATGAATTTGTTGAATGGGGGATGCTAGTACACTTGCTACATATCTTTGGTATAGATTTCATTTATTTCTTGCTGCCTGTCTTGAAGACATCCTTCATTATTTATATATTGCCAAACGATATTAAGCATTTCATCATCAATGTTTTATCAGTAAGGAACAATTGGCACAATATTTTTCATTGATCTACTTCAAAAAGATAAACTGATGAACCAACAGATTTCAAATATGGAAAATTTAACCCTTTCCCACATGTAGACGCTTTCTGATGCCTCTGCAGCAGACAACTTTTGAAAACGTTGTGGCAACAGGAGAAATTGCTCATAATGAGGAATTTCTCCTTTTACCACATGAAAATTTAACCCTTTCCCACATGTAGACGCTTTCTGATGCCTCTGCAGCAGACAACTTTTGAAAACGTTGTGGCAACAGGAGAAATTGCTCATAATGAGGAATTTCTCCTTTTACCACATGTGTTTTCATCTCTTTTCATTAATATCACTTTCGTATAAAGAGATTTTTAATATTTTTAATATTTTTACGGTCACCTGTTGCAGATTTGTAGCATATGGGAGAGGGTTAAAGTGCAACTTGAAAACTTTTTTTCCACACTGTTTTCAAAAAAGTTATCTGCTGCAGAGGCATTGTTAGTAGTCTATCGGAGAAAGGGTTAATTTGAAAACATTCTAGTTACATTCTTTTTAACCCTTTCTTACAAAGAAAGAAAATCAGAAATCTCTTTAAAAGAAGGTACAATTTAGGATTAGAGTGGAAAATATTGTGGGATAAAGAGTTCTTTTTTTTCCAACAATGTTACCAAAATCTTAAGCTGATAACGTATCAAATTTCATGTGCATGTTGGAAGGGCTTTAGATCAGGTCCATGTGTAAGTTTTAATTATCTTTCATTGCAGACATGCACAGAACGTCTCCATTCGTTATATCCGGGAGTGTAGATCAGAGTATCAAAGTCTGGGAGTGTCGCTAGTCCACAGACAAGTGATGATGTTGATTCTCCACTGAAGATATGGTCATAATATGAGTAAATTGCAGTCATTTGATACTAGACATGTAGAGACGTGGCTTCACCAAAGACTGATGTTGAAATGGGTGATAAGGCTAAGATGACTTAGTATAATGGTATTGCCGGGCAAGTTTTGCAACTGCTTTGCAATTTACTTTCCGATGTTATGTCCATATTGGTCCTCGGAGTCTGAAACAAGAGTTTGTGCGATAGCGATATTATTTCTATAAAATGATAAACTAAGATTTTCATGAGAGAAAACACAACAATACCTTTATACAAGAAACCATAGATCAATACAGATTAATTAATGTGCGGTGACTTAATATGAATTACGTGAAAAGGAAAGGAATACACAGCACCAAGATAAAAACAACTCAAAAGATCTATGGTGTAAAAAATAAAACGGAGAAAGAGGATTCTGTTGTTCTTAAGTGTGTGCAGTTGTGTCTTGTGCTTGCCAGTTGTTTGGCTTTAATATGTTATTTGTCTTGGTTCACACACTGTGTGCCCGTCAAGCCTTGTGTGACTGTACGCTTCAGTAACTTATATACCAGAATTAATCCCTTCTATGTTTGGGCTTTCTCATATTTGCACACAAATGATCATTGTCACAGTGGTAATTATACATTCAAGGAACATTGTACCATTATGTGGCAATATTGTGTTGTATATGCTGATAGATAATTCATGACCATTTTCGTGTGTTACAGATTTTCTGTGTTTGTGAGGACTTGACCCTTCCCACATACAACAATTTTGAACCAGACAACTTTGATTTCATTTTTGCACAAATGTGAAAATACCCTATAAATCAAAGTACAATTATTTAATAGAATTGAAAACATTGTCGCAAAAGGAGAAATTGCTCCCCTGTTTCACATTCTTTTCATAAGTCAACTGTACAAGAGGCGTCGGAAAGCGTCTGTATGTGAGAAAGGGTTAAGGTTTTATTTGTGTGCTACAAATTACCATTGTTACAAAAAAAAATGGACACTTGATTTCATTTCTCTTTCAAACTCGTTAAAATATTGTAATTAGTTTGGTTAATTGATTGGAAAAGAAAATGTTTCATCATACCAGCAGTTAAGGTTTCTTGTTTCAATATCTGGACATGGATGATACCAGAGCTTAATGGTACCAGAGCTTAGAATAATGGTGTTTTTCAATAAAATAGTTAATTTCTTGACACACACTACCTTTTGGGTCTTCACTAGTATCGTCTCATAGTGAGCATCCTTAGTAACCATTTTCCCCACATACAGCGAATCTGCAGCAGAAGTCTTTGAAAACATCTAGGAAAAATAATTGGAATTATAATGATAGAATCAAGTTGAAAAGATGCTGACAAAAGCAGAAATTAGTCTTTATGACCCATTTCTTTTTTTGCAACAATGTTTTCAAAGTCAGCTCATGCAAATGCCTCAAAATAGGTGGGATAGGTATGAAGTGTTGGATGGGGGAAAAACCTGACATCTTATGAGAGAAAAGCGCTTCAAATCTTACAATGACATTGATAGAGGCTTGAAAGGTCTCAAATTACAGATAAAAGAAGTGGACACATGACTATGTAAGAAAAACTAAAGACTGAGTGAAATGATGTGTTCTTGATTTATTTACCAAATCTTTGTTCAAGATGGTTTGAAGGTACTGTATGTGTAAATTATAAAAGAATATAACTTGTGATGACTGTGAATGTTAAAGTTTGCTTTTTTAAAACTTCCTTTGATCCATTGGAAGGACTCAAAATAATATTATAATTAAGATAGATGTCAAGGAGTGTTTACAGTTTGTGTAAATATGACTATTAAAGTTGTATGCCTGTACAGTCACGAATCTGACCTGTGTAAGTTTTATAATATATGTCAATCCAGCCGAACAAGGCTGATCTTAAAAGCTGATAGCCTTACTCGTGGGAAAAACCATCCTTAGTGATTCATAACAAGAGTAGATAAAGATTTGCCTGTGCATTCATGGTGATCCAAATGAACAATTTGTTTGGGATTTTTTTTACACCCTGCTGTTGCTGAAAGGTGAACAGTGCAGAGCTAGATTAAACTTCGCAGATATTCAGGTTGGCATGGATCTTCACTGGTCGCAAGTGCCCTGTGGTTGGTATTTCTGTACTACAGCTCGCTTTTTGTTTTCATCATGGGAATCAAATAAAAATCTCAGTACAAAGTGTGACATCTGCAAAATTGATAGTATGATTTTGCTAACTAATTGTAAAATATTGTTGCAAAAGGAGAATCATTGAACTTAACAGTTTGTTCTTTTTGCACAATGTTCTCAATTGTTGCCAAAAGTGGAGCCTTCAAAATGTGTCTGTATCAGGGTATGGGTAAATCTGGCTGACTAACGAAAATATCGTAACAGAATGTTCTTTGTGGTATGGATGGGATTTTTATCCTTGAATGAAAGTCATAGCCATATAATACAACATTTAAGTGCTCTATTTATTCAATATTTTTATCCGCTTACAGGGTGGGGTAAATGTGTAATTATATATATTGAGTATTTTGATTAATTATTAAAAGACATTGAATGAAAATAAGAGTGATTTATTTACTACATTTACTACTGTTTAACATGCCTTTATCTGAATTCAATATGATTTACTGGTGAATTTAAAAAAAAAAAAAGATTTACTTCAACAAATTGAATCAAAGTTGCTTCTATAATAATTAATTTTATATACGTTGATGTGAAAATAGAATGAATCTAGTTTACAGATTGTCTGTCTGTTAAATATATAATCATATATATGACAGAAGCCGTACAAAATGGATGTTTGGTCATGTGATGTGTCTTACAGAGGAAAGATAATGAGGTTCATTTTTCAGACACTTTGAAGCTTTAACCCTTTCCCACATACAGACTACTTATGAAGACAGTGTGGCAGAAGGCAAATTACTCAATGAGCATTTTTTTCTTTTTGCCACAATGTTTTTAACTCGATTCAATAACATTTTTTACATTTTTTCATATTTTTCCATATTATTGCACTGATGTTTTCAAAGTTGTCTGCTGCAGATTTGTTGTATGTGGGAAGGGTTAATTAGTATACATCTTTTTCAAGCCAGCAAAGGCTTACTTGATCAATGTATTCCTTTTCACAAAATGTCCATGGCCTGTTAAGATTAGGAGGCATGTCCTTTCCCATATACAACAAATCTGCAGCAGACGACTTTGAAAACATCTAGGCAAACATTTGGAAATTCTCTATATATTAAATTATCATTGGTTAAAAAAGCCAGTTGCTACAGATGCCTCTAAATACTTGTACATGTGGGAATCGGTTAAATCTTTTGACTTAAAAACTATTTTCTGGGTACTCAACAAAATCATCTCGACAAGACAATATTTTTGAGTACCCACAGAAAAGGGTTTTTATTGAGTCATAAGAGAGACCTGGCCCTGTTAACTCCAGTTCTAGAACTCAAGTGACAGATAATGTGATTGTTAAAAGCACTACTGTTTTATCGTTTTATATGTTAAGATTAAGAATACTGTCTCAATTGTTACCGGTAAAATTGAAACATTGCCTCGGCTATTGATGCCTCTGTAATTTCTTACAAGGATACACAAATTGTAGAATATAAATTTTGAATAGCAGTATTTATTATTAATGATGCATGGCATATAGGATTAACTTCGGAAATGTCACCTGTAGGTCACTTCTTATTAACAAAACTTTGATAGAATCTGCAAGAAAAATAACTTTTATTTCTCCATATAAATGCCTTTTATGAATTGTTACAAAACACAAGAAAAAGAAATTCATGTAATGAAAACAAAAGCTAATTATATTTGTACAGTGTATGTATGCAGATGTTTATGGGACGTAAAAGCTTTATCAAACAAAACGTTCCGTTGAGTATTTTTTCCTTTGTCACTGAATTACTTCTTACTTTGATCTCTATCAATCCACTTGTGGCTGAGCTGTAAACAATGTTGTAAACGTTGTTGGAAAAGGACCAATTCCTTCTTTTCCCAACATTGTTTTCCAAGTTTTCAGCTGCAAAAATGTCAAAATCTCTCGTATATGGGAATTAATTAATTTGACTGATTAATTTTAACACTGTCCCACATACAAAAAATCTGCAGCAGATGACTTATAGAATAGAGTTGAAAACATTTCGGCAAATGGAGAAATTGCTCATTATAAGCAGGGACGTATCTTCTTATAAGCAGGGATGTATCTACGTCCCTGCTATAAGCAATTTCTCCTTTTGCCACATTGTATTCAAAAGTCATCGCATGCGGTTAAACAATTGTCTGAATGAATAAGAATGGCTTATTAGTGAAAATTATTATTTACTTTATACAGTGATTTTAATTATGGATGATTCCAGAGTGACCCGTGTATTTTGTCATGAAGTATGAAACACAAAAATCTCTTTCTGATGTTCATAATACATGTACATGTAATTTGATTATGTTTTTTTTTTTAGTAATTATGTAATTCATGCAAAAATTACCAAAATATAAAATGATATATACAAAATGGTATTCTTTTTATTCCGTATATTTGCATGACTTTCATAATTGTTAAAAAAAATTGAATTGGTTATTATACAATTCTTTCAAATATGCAGAAATATGAATCTTAATTTTACTATAATTCATATTTTGCTTATTTGCATTAATTGAATGATAACTTGAATCATACTAAATGTAAGAGTGCTACATTTTTCTTTATTCTATTCAATTTAAATAATTATTAGACTAGAACTTTTAAAGATGTGTTGTATTCACGAGCTTTACTATGTGTTGTAGTAGGGAGTTTCTATTGTTAGTTAGTACACATTTGTGTTCAATTTTCATGACCTGCCTGATAACTGAAGGGCCTACACGGCACATTTTCACCAGGGATTTGAAATGTTACTCCCAATATCTAACAGTTTAAATTATTGATTATCTTACAAAACTTGTGTTTTCAAAAGAAATTAATTTCAATGGCTTCATGAAAAACTGTTGTATCTACATCTTATAACAAGTTGTATTTACAGTTGTTTTGCCTGAATTGCCTACAGTATCCTTTTTGTTGGTCATAAAGATTTAGTGAGACTATTGCTAAGTCAGGCAATCTCATCCTATTCTATTATCAGGCAGGGTAAGTGTGCACTATATGTCGCATTTTGCATCCGTCCAGTATTGTTTGCAGATGAGTGTTTTGGTAGTCCATAGAGATATTGTTTTTTGTGTGTCTGTTTCAATCATGTCTGATGAATGACCTACTTTAGGTTACTTTATTAACTAACTTTGCACTACACTGGCTACTTCAGGAGGTCCTAGGTTTGAGCTTCTGAGGTTATATTCCAGACTCAAGTACTGTTGCATTGTCCAGGAATCATTTTAATATGTCAGTAATTGTGCCATAGAGCAGTCTTGTTTACTGAACCCTTTAACTTCTAGCTATTTTGGGTTTTCCCCAAAAAAATATTCCAAATTAAATACAGAGCTTGATAGGGGAAAAGTTAAATTGACAATTAACTGTGTACATGTGTTAAAGGGAAGGGAATTGGGTTAATGTGTTTTATTGGAACTATATAGTCAGGATGTAGGGATAAATATTTATAGCCAAGTAATAAATTTATTCAATATTTAAGTGCAATAATAAACTAGATTGATCAATTTGCAATGTGACAGTGAATTGTATTTTAATGAAATGAATTTAAATATTCTGATGTCCTTCACCAAGATAATTTTAAAGGGTATATGTCTTTTTCAAACATAATAATTCTCTGTTATCTCATGAATAAGTGACAAGATAGAAGTGAAGAAAGGAAACATTCACATATTTTTTTATGAATCAACTTCATTTTATGACGATATGTGAATACCTCTGAATAAACTGCCTAATCTCTCTGTGATATTTTAATTTGATGGCGGATTCCTTGCAAAATGTGTACATAGATGTCATTTGAAAATTGTCACATCATTTGATAAGATTTGTTTTCCAGATTTTACAAGTTGCTGTTCCATCTTGTTTAAACACTCTGGGAGAACATGGCTTAGTTCCTTCATTTTAGAATTTAGATGTGGAATTTATTTTTGAACTTATGAATTTATGCACAATTTCCTAATGAGTTGGTTCTAGTTAATATACATCTGAGCGGCACTACAGCAAAACTTACCACTGGACATTTGCAGCCAGTGTAGAACCAGACCACCTGCACCTCTTTGCAGTCTGATCTGAATCTGCATGTTGGGCTTATAGGTCAAAGAAGTATTAAAGAAGGTTGACATCCAGTAAACATTGATATCACATAATATGGATGAGCCAATTGATCGTTTTCCATACTTGTTAAAAAAGCTCTAAGGTTTTCTTAGAGCTTGTCTCAAATTAACTTAATAAACTGATGTTTTTTTATAAGTGTAAATAGTGAGCCTTGAAATACAAGGACACTGATATAAAATTCGATCCGTAAAATTTCACCTGTTTTCTGAACAGTAACTTGTATAACAAAAGAAAACTTGGTCATTTTAGTCAAAACAGTGTGTTAATCATTATTGTCTGTGTAAATGGAATTATCATATGATAAACACATAACCAGGTCAGTTTACGTCATATTTTTTATGTAGACTGACCTTGTTACATGTTAATTATGCTACAGTTTGACGTACACAGACAATTCATGCTTGCATTTTTCTTTCTCGTTGTATCAATTATTTTTTACTTAAATGTGTATGCTTCCTGTGTTATCAAGTAATTAAGGAACATGTACAATTGTACATTGCATTGAAATGGTGGTTAATCTTTTCTCATGTGAGAAAGTGTTTCCTTGTAGATAAAGAAAATATTTCAGAAATAGATAGGAAAAAATAAATTTTCTTTTGAATTGATGATTTGTTAATTGACGCTGATAGAAAAATGATTGTCTAAAAAGCACTCATTGCTCATGATGATCAGTGAATATTTTAACGAAATATTTTCAATGAAATTGATGCAATTTGGATGCTACTAGGAGATGCGTTATCCATCTTGGAAACTATTAACAGAAAGTTCATTTTGTGTGTATTTACAACATTTTGAGATGCTGTGATGCATCATAATATTGAGGTTATAAATTGATGTCCTTAAACCAGTCTGAATATAACCTTCAGTTTGGTTAAATTGTTACACTTGTTCATAACTGATAAGAAGTTGTGGATTTCAGACTGGTTCAATGAAAACAGTTTTATAGCCACTAGCCTTTGTGTGCAGTAGTTGAGAAAGAGAATTTGAGATGACTGGTACTTGTTTTATTCTAAGGCTATTATTACTTGTGCAATACAATTGAAGAAACATTGCACAAACTTGTGTAAACTATGCTGTTGAAACCCATGATTCTTTCAGAATTCCATTTTAGTCATTGAATATGCATCTTGATGTCGTTCTACTATATGCTTCAATTATTTGTTGTGCCAAATTTGCGTTTATATCCGAAATATGAATCGGAGCTAATTGTCAACCAATCACTTTCAGACCTTTAAACCAATATGCAAAATTAAATGCCATACTGATTTATGCATTCTCATAATAGTTTTCCCAGTAATATTTTTCAATGAAGTAAACCAACCTTTGATTTACATGTGTTTGACCTTCCTTATCCATGCATTTTGCAACACAAACTATTTTGTGACAGAATCTCTGTTTGAAACCATAACTTGCATTCCATTTGATAGAATTGTCGGTCATTTGTTTTGGTGCAAATTTTAAAATGTAAAAGGTATTATTTTCCCTTGTTAGCTAAAAGTATCGATCCCATAAAAAGTACTTTAACACTTCCATGCTGCTTTAACGGTGCAGTGAGCTACCAACTGTATGGTTCTTGATAATTGATGGTGTTTTATTCTTGCTAACTTTGGGATCTCTGCTAAGAATGGGTAACAACTGCATCTACACATTGTGGGCTAAATGCAAAACAATTGTAACACCATACTAAGTATGATGTTACAACAGTTTCACATGAAGCCCTTGACATGATATAATTAAGCTTCTTTCCGAACTGAAAATGGTGTTCACTTACAAATGCCACTCTTGATTCTGCATTGTAAGACTAGCTTTTCAATTGGCTTAATTTTACAAGAAGATTTAAAATGATCATATCATTTTTATGGTTAATAAAGACTAACAAAATAGAATATGATAGATTAATTCTTTCCCACATACAATAAATATGCAGCAGATGAAAGAAAACATACGAATATTCTCTGTATATGAAAGAATAATAATTGAAAAGAATTGAAAACCAACGAGATATTGCTCTTTATGAGCAATTTGTTTTTTGTCTTAATGTTTTCAAAAGTTTTCTGCTGCAGGGGCATCAAAATGTGTCTGTTTGAGGGAAAGGGTTAACATTGTTGTATAAAGACAACAGCAATCCTGTAAATGAATCCCAAGTAGACCAATTCTCAAAGTGGTGACATCTGAAGGTCTGCCATGTCCATTACGGAAATAGCATTTTGATTTATAATGTATTGTGATAGATGGAAAATAATCCTGGAATAAAACCGTCGTTACTTATAATAAGAAACTTTTTTTTATTCCTGCAATATTTTCGCATCTTCTTGGATGACATGGTGAGGAAAAAGGATGGGAATCATATATGGCCAAAAAGTATGGAAAGTAACACAGTATGAACCAAGGCCGTAGATATGGGGGGTAAAAAGCGTTTCCAGCTTTGAGAACTGAATTATTCCAACTTTTGGAAATTATTATAGAGCCTTTCCATGCAAATAGGTACTGCTTTGCCTTTGTAAGCAAGGTAGAGCTTAATCACTCTACACAACTGTGTTGTCTGAACAAGATCTACACTTAACAAACTACTTGAAAATATAGTAGCAGATCCATATGTTGATCTCAACCTACACCATTCATCAATGCCAATTTTTACCTTTTTTTTTGCATGGACAGGCTCATATAAGGTATCCCCAACAGTGTTATGAAGAGATACAGAGATGTGAATGTACCTCTTGTATTCTGGACTTCATGCAAAATATATGTAACTACATTTTGCATGACATCAATGATATATGTATTTACCGCTCTGATTACATATAATGATTAGTCTTTATGCTGAATTCTCCCATTTTTTGTTGACTATTAATGATATAGATACATATAATTGTTTATCTTATTACATGCTGTAATTTATTATTTTGCATCTGTAGGTCCACCTTTACAAAACCCAACTCTGCGGAAGATATGTGCCATTTCCTGGACCGTTCACTGACCTGCTGATAGATGAGCTAGCTGTCTGGTTCTATTCCAAGCATAACCATGTGGAAAATTTCATATATGATTGGAATTTTAGAACCAGGCTAATAAACGTGAAACATGGTATTGTTTGATTTGAATGTGAAATAAATATTATCTGATAAAATGTCATAGTATAGTAAATTGATGAAGATGTGCTATTGATTTAAATTTGGACAAAAGTGCTTGAATATAAATTGAATATTTGCCTGATATATTTGAAGTCATTTTGCTCTGAAACTGCCAAAAACTTGTGACATCTGAAAAATTGGAAGTTCACTTCAGTAGTAGAAAACATTTTTTGAAAAGGAGACATTACTTGTTTATAGTATTTTATCCTTTTCCTACAATGTTTTCTGAAAGTGTTTGCTGCAGAGCATTCAAAATGTCATCTTTATCAGCAAAAGAGTAGAGCCATTGTTCAGTAAGTTTATTCAATGTGCTATTGATTTAATTACTTGGGACTGGACAAGTTGTGGGCTTTGTGCAAAACAGATGTTACTACAACTTATTCCAAACTGTTGTTACAACTGTTTTGCGTGAAACCATCAAAGTGTGCTTTGAAGAGACAAGCTCAATAGATTAAGAAAATTAAGTTACAAGGTATTGCAAAGCAAAGGAAATAAGTTTTATTTGGAGACTTATAGAAAAAGAACAAGAGAACCCTTTGAGAATAAGTTATAGATGTTTTTTATAAATAAAGCCTAGTCTAGCTTGGAAAACCCCTTATTGTCTATTTCTATCTATTTATGATAATACACTATAATTAATTAAACATATGTCATTAGATTCATGCAGAATTGTTAATACTTCATCTTGTGTTCTGTAAGATTGACTTTAAGCTATCATGCATGCAACTATTGATGTAGTGTGTGATATTCGTACAAATAGGTCGGACATAGGGGGTTTTCTCTGCTATCAGTGATATTACAGTTATAACTCGATTTCAACCATTGAGCATGATGGACACATTCTTCTCGGTCTTTACCAATGGGTTTTAACCCTTTCCCTCATACGACAATTCTGCAGCAGACGACTTTGAACGTATTTTGTCAAAACATAGGTTATCCATGATGAATGGATAACCTATGACGAAAAGTGGAAAACATTGTGACAAAAGGAGAAATTGCACGTTTTGTGCAATTTCTTCTTTTGTCACTATGTTTTCAAAAAGCCATCTGCTGCAGAGGCGTCCGAAAGCATTTATATGAGGAAAAAGGTTAAGAAGCTAAAAGTGCAGTCACAGCTTAATGCCTGAACTCGAGATATTATGTTGATGAAAGTTTTCGAAATCTATTGTAGACCTCAGTTTGTAATCCATGTAATAGCACATATCCTTTCAACAATAAATGGCTATAAACATTTTATCAATGGTTTTTTCTTTAGCTTCTTTGGTCAAGTCCAGTTTAACCCCCCTTTCGCACAAGCATGCAGATGCATTTTGACACTGCTGCAGCAGACTCCTTTTGAATACATTAATGAATTATTTCCCATTTTGCCACAATGTTTTCCCCAACTATATTTAGGCAACACACTTCGCTTTGTGATGTGCTTTTGGAAAATGTAAATGTAGTGGCTTTATGATCTTGTTCTGGTCAAGAAATATTAAGTTAGGATAAGATCTAGGAATGGAAGTGTCAAATAACAAGAGGCCCATGGTGGTCTTTTCCCTCACCTGAATTGACCCTTTCTCTCTCTTTAGGAGACAACTTTTGAAAACATTGTGAAAAAAGGAGCAATTTCTCCTTTTGTCACAATGTTTTGCAACTCAATAAATTATAAATTTATTTGTTTTCTTACATTACCTATATGTTTTCAAAGTCATCTGCTTCAGATGTGTTGTACGTTGGAAAGAGATATAACTTGAATAGAAGGCACATAATTAGATTATCTGTATTTCGAAAAGAAAAAAAAATCTGGCTTTCGTGATACCCCTTGGCATCGTCATCACAAAATTTTAACCTTAGGGCAACTCCCACAACTCAAAAAGAGTTACATATATTCAAGTGAAACTTGGTACACATGTTCCTAGAAATGATACTCATGTATATACTTAATCTCATAACTGGGGCTTTAATAATTATTCAGTTGTGCCCCTTTTTTGGACTTAGAAATTTATACAAAAAGCTTAACCTTGTCAATAACTCAAAAACTGCTCAACATTTCAAATGAAACTTGGTACACATGTTCCTAGGAACAATATGCATGTCTATACCATGTCACTTCATCCTTAAATAATTATTCAGTAATGCCCCTTTTTCAACTTATAAAAATAGATAAGTGTTGGCATTCGCTCCGCAGCCCTCTTGTTTGATGTTGAAATATTATGAAGTACATGTACTGAACTTTGCAAGCCTTGTATTTGCCTGATGCAGTATGGTTACGATGTGCCAAAGGTTTGTACTGATGATTTTAAGCTTCATCAATTATATGTACAAAAAGAAAACACAGGATATTGTTAGAAATAATTCCAATTATTAGAAAGCAAATAAATATACTGCTGCTGTAGTGTTTAAAGTCGTTTTAAGTTATAAAGAATCCTCACTGTATTATCAATCTAGTACATAACGAAAACATCGCTAGAATGATAAAGTGATTGAGTGTGGCATGCATGCGTTTGAATGTTTGTGTATATGTTTGTCTGTTATGAGTAAGTTTTATCATTTTATGTTGGTTTTGACGGTAAGACCAATTTAAATTGAACTTTAAACAAAATGTATTGTACTTTGCAAGCCTTGTATTTTCAGTAAGGTTATGATGTGACCAAGGTTTGTACTGATGATCTTAAGCTTCATCAACTATATCTACAATGTATTTTCAATGAAAAATATGAGCCCCTGGGGTTTTGGCCATATTTAGCAAGTCTGATTTTTGAAGAAAAAAAGTCGGGGTATTGTGATACCCTTGGCGTCCGAGTCTTCACAAAATTTTAATCTTATAACTCAAAAACAGTTCAACATTTTCAAATGAAACTTGGTACAAATGTTCCTAGGAACAATATGGATGTCTATACCAAGTCACAAAACTCTGGCTTTAATATTTGTTCTGTAATGCCCCTTTTTGACTTAGAAAAAAGCAAACATGTGTTGTTCTTGTTTACCCTTGCAACAATTTCTATTAGTACCACTACTTGATCCTAAGCTTTAACGCATTTAGCTTTCAAAAAATACGTTGTTGAATGTTTTACTGCATACATTAACGTAAAACGAGCCCAAGCCACGTTTTTGAATGGATTGAAATATTTTGAACAATATTCTTGGTAAATGGTCTGTTATCATTATCATTTGTTCCCAAAAAATTTCAACTGTGATTATACACACTCTAATAATTTTCACAATACATACATATAAGGAAAACAAATTGGAATAATTTGAACAATTGGTGGAGGATCCCCCAATAATTATTTGAACCAAATTGGACCAGGACTTCTGTACAAAAGATATGTTTTTTAAATAATTTTTACTTATCCATGTTAAGGTCAAATCCTTCCTCTGGCTTCTTTGTTTTATCAGAATAATTTGATCATTCTTGCTCGAGGGTCACCCAATGAACAGTTTTGCAAAATAATTTATTGGGACTACTTTTTTATAAGAATATCTTTTACATATAAACTCTTTTTTTAACTCCTAGTTATGCAATGGACTAGAACTACTTGAATAACTTGGAAATAGGGACTGGAGCACCCAAGAATCATTCCTGCCAAGTTTGATCAAGTCCAAACAGCAGTTTAGATGACCTCAGGAATGGGCATTGGCTGCTAGTTGTTTGTTATAAAACTTGTAGTTATGTTTTCCTTCCTCAATGTTTTGGCCCTGTCAGTCACACTTGATATTCACTCATTAACAGGAGTTCCATAGAATCCACTCTTCACACTTAATGGGATGGTTGGTCTTATTGAGTAGATAGTCCCTCAAAGGTCAAATTGGTTTTTGCTCAATATCTCAAGAACCTTTTGACTGGAGTCTTCAAACTTCATGCGATGTTTGGTCTAGTTGAGTAGATGATTCCTATATTGACCAATAGATCATAGGTCAAGGGACCATAAAGGTTAAATATGTTTCCTCTCTTTGACCCAGTCTTTAATCTTCATAGGATGATTGGTCTAATTGATAAGATGATCCCCTTTGTTTGGGGGTCATAAAGGCTCAATATCTCAAGAACCTTTTGATCAAGTCCTCAAACTTCGAAAATGATTCAACTCCATGAGATGTTGACACCTACTGTTATTTTGGTCAAATGTCAAATTTTAAGAAATTGGTTTCTGCTGAATATCTCAAGCATCCTTTCACCAAGAGCCTTCAAACTTCACAGGATGATTGACCCAAGGAATTCTGGAGAGAACATTGAGAGGATGCTTGCTGTGAAGTTTCATCCCAATTGAGCCACTGGTTATTGAGAAGATGTTGACGATTGCACAACGCACAATGGACATATGGCGATCACAATAACTCACCTTGAGCACTTTGTGCTCAGGTGAGCTAAACACAAGAGGGCCATGATGGCCCTGGATCGCTCACCTGAGTTATGCAATGAGATTTCTAATGCAAAACACATGACAGTCTCAAACTACTGAAATAAACAAAGCTGTCGGAGGACAGCATGCTCAACCTTTTTTTGCTTGCCAATAAAACAAAACCTTTTTGGGTGGTACAGAAAACATAACCAGGTACTTTATCATATTATTTATAAGCAAAGTACTTTATAAGTCGAAAGAGGGTCATAATTCTTACAAAAACCTTTACTCTTATATGCACTCTGGCTGTTGCTGGAGGTAATGATGGTAAAAAGATTTTTGTAAGTGTTCTCTCTATCTCTTATTGATTTAAAAAAAAAATGATTTGGTATGAATATCTTTACCAAAATTCTTTATTAAAAAAAAGGGCTATAATTTAAAAAAAAATTGACAAGAGTTATGAATTGTTGTCTGTTGATGGAGGTAATGATTGTAAATAAGTATTGTAAGTGAAATATGTATAAGCTCTATTCTCTTAATGGTTTTGAAACTATCACTGAATGGGATTAATACCCCCGAACGTCGCCCTGATATGAAAGAAAATATAATAAAGGGCAATAAATCTGTAATTAGCTAAAATAGAGTTATGGTTCTTGTTCACTGCACTTCCTCTCCATGTGTTGTATCATAGTATGAAGTTTAATTGAATTCCTATTAAGTTATTCTCCGGACAAGAAAAAGTAACAAAGGGCAATAACTCTGTATTCAGGTAAAATAGAGTTATGGTTCCTGTACACCACACTTCCTCTCAATGTGTTGTATCCTCGTATGAAGTTTTATTAAATTTCAACAATTAGTTTTAAAGTTATGCTCCGGACAAGACTATGCACAACAAAAAGTAACAAAGGGCAATAACTCTGTATTCAGGTAAAATAGAGTTATGGTTCCTGTACACCACACTTCCTCTCAATGTGTTGTATCCTCGTATGAAGTTTTATTAAATTTCAACAATTAGTTTTAAAGTTATGCTCCGGACAAGACTATGCACAACAAAAAGTAACAAAGGGCAATAACTATGTAATTAAGTAAATTAGAGTTATGGTTCTTGTACACTGCACTTCCTCTCATTGTGCTCTACCAGTGTATGAAGTTTTAAAGTTATGCTCCAGACAAGGAAAATCGCAACAGACCAACGGACCACCGGACCAACCACAGGGTTACTCCAATATACACCCTCTAAACTTCATTTATAGGGGATATAACAATAGTGGGGTGGTACGAAAAACTTAACCAAAATTCTAAATCGAAAAAGGGCCATATATCTTACAAAAACATGGACAGAGTTATGTACTCTTGTCTGTTGATGGAGGTAATAATGGTTAAAAAGTGATGTAAGTTTCAAAGCAATGTCTGTAATGGTGTTGTAACAAAGTGAATTGGTACACAAAACTTAATCAAAATTCTTAGTTGAAAAAGGGCCATAATTCTTACGAAAACCATGACAGAGTTGTGTACCCTTGTCTGTCGATGGAGGTAATGATGTTAAATAAGGATTGTAAGTGTATAAGCTATAATATATATGATCTCGAATGGTTTTGCAAAAAAAGTGGGGTGGTACGAACAACTCAACCAAAATTCTAAGCCGAAAAAGGGCCATATTGCTTACAAAAACATGGACAGAGTTATGTACTCTTGTCTGTTGATGTAAGTAATGATGGTGAATATAGAAAAAAAGTGAATTGGTACAAAAAACTTAACCAAAAGTCTTAAGTCAAACAAGAGTTGTCGGAGGACAATATAGCTCGCCTATCAGGGCCATCATGAATTATGAGACTTGACATACAAAGTCACCTAATGACCCTGAATAAGAGTGTGAAGTTTCAAAGCAACAGCATACACAGTGTCTGAGAAAAGGCCATGCATGCAAAGGTTTGACCAAGCTGGCAATGCCAACGCGGACGACGGGGTGACTACATAAGCTCCCCTATTTCTTCAAATAGGCGAGCTAAAAAGGGCCATAATTCTTACAAAAACCTTGACAAGAGTTATTTTAGATTGTCTGTTGATGGAGGTTATAATGGTGAATAAGTGTTGCAAGTTTCAAAGCAATATCTGTAATGATTTTGACAAAAAATGGAATTGGTACAAAAAACTTGACAGAATTATGTTCTTTTGTCTGTTGATGGTGAATAAGTTTCAAAGCAATATATGTAATGGTTTTGACAAACAAGAGCTGTCGGAGGACAGCGTGCTTAACTATATGCCGCTTATTCACATAAAGCACTATTTCATTATATTGCACTTAAGTCCTATTAAATCATATTATATACTCTATATGTAAATGAATGTATATTGTTTTATGGTGCATCAACAGCTAATGTCATTTAGCACGCAATTAATTTTAATTATTCATGATCCCTGGGTAAACAAACCAGTACTAGGCTAGAAAATGTGCCTTGCCCAAGGGCACTCCACCATGACCGTAGTGCCGCGACTGGTCTATATGTAAAAGCAACTGAATAGATACATACATTTAAATATATATAATTTAAAAATCAAATTTCCTAAGTCAATCAAGGGCCATAACTCCATTTTTAGGATACAATGGAGTTATCTAACCTAATTGTACAATGGTCCTTAACAAATGTGAGAAGTATGAAGTGATTTGAATGATGAAACTTTAACATTGAGGTGAGCTAATCGCAAATGTTAAAACTGACCGAGTCCAAAAATAGCAAAACCTTTTAAAAAGGTTTTCCAAATGTTTGACACCAAAACCGGTTTGATATGTTTTAGAATTATATTTGATAAATGAATCACAATTAGAAAGGAACGTAACCAAAAATTATGAACTTATTTAAAATTCTCAAAGTCAAATAAAAATCATGATTTTTTTTTACCCCCAACAATATGAAGAAAGGTATTATATGTAATTATTCTTCTTTTTAAACATAGAAGGGGGAAAATAAAAAATGAAGATGTTTGAATATATAATTGTAATTTGTTATCAATACCATTGAGAAGCCTCTCACATACTATTACAAACAATGGATTTATTAAATCCTCAAGACAACTAATTGCTATAAGTAATCATCAAACCTTGATATTACAAACTAACCGCCTGTCAACCATTATTATTCTTCCGTTCAATCTCAAATGCAGAACTATAACCTTGATTGACAGGTTAACATGATGAAACATTGTGAAGTATTGTGCTCTATCTTTAAATTCTTATTATCTAAATGACTTTTTATGAAATAATGTACACAAAACATGAACCAAATTAATGAAAAACATATAAGAAAGTAACAAAAATTGTAGGGTGGGTGGGCATTTAATCAAATTAGAAGAGGCTTCTTCTCGTGTCAAATACTATTCAAACTGTGATTTGTGTTTTCCACGATTTTCCAAGCATGAACATATTTTAATTTAAACCAATGAGATCAAAGACATCAATCAACGAAATAATTGGTTAGATTTTTTCACTAGTCCAATCAGATGTGTTTGTCATTATACACAAGACCAAATAAGGATATATGCTACCTTACACAATTGAACGTCTGCCAATAATCATAATTAACTATTTTTAACTTTATAAAAATATTCCAATTATTCTTCTTTTTAAACATAGAAGGGGGAAAATAAAAAATGAAGATGTTTGAATATATAATTGTAATTTGTTATCAATACCATTGAGAAGCCTCTCACATACTATTACAAACAATGGATTTATTAAATCCTCAAGACAACTAATTGCTATAAGTAATCATCAAACCTTGATATTACAAACTAACCGCCAACCCACCGGCCAAAAGCAAAAACAAAAACAAAAATAAACAAAAACACATAATAAAAAGAAAAAACAAACATAGGATTAAGCTGAAGCAATAAGAAGCTGAAGCAATAATACAGAAAAAAAAGAAAAAAAAAAAAAAAAAAAAAAAAAAAATTAACATTAATCAGCCATTTTTTCCATAATTCTCTTCCAGAAATGTTAAGAAAAACCCACATCAACTATCCGTTCCTAATATGACCATTCTGTAGCAGACTACTATGAATATATTAGTGACAAAAGTTTGAATAGTATTTGACAAGAGAAGAAGCCCCCTCTAATAATGCCACAATGCCCTCAAAATACCCTCTGCTGCAGCGGCGCCATAAAGAGTCTATATGCGGGAAAGGGCTATTAAATAGTGCAATACTGTATGGAAAAACTATTCCAGAAGAAAATTGATGTAATAAATGAAGCAAGCATAAGCCATAGTTTAAAAACCCTTACTTGCGTTAACGTCAATCTTTGAATTCCTGTACAAATATCAATATAAAATAATAGACAATCCTCCCTACTAAATTAAACTTATCTTATACATGAATACTCATAATTATGTTATATATCACAGATGTGCAATAACTTGAAGAAAGAAATGTTTCAACCTATTAGATCCTTCTGTATTGAGATGTAACCCCCGTCTCTTTTTGCAAAAAGCTCGTTTTTAATTCTCCCACAATGTGTAAAAGGTTTGTATGTACACAAAAATTTAAACTGCATTTGTTTTCTCATCTCTTTATTCAAGTAAGAATTCACTTCCCTTATAACCACCTCAGTGATGGAATGATCTATTGGTCTGGGTAGAATTTCAGAAATACAAATGCTAATTGAAGGCTTGATTTTCCTACACACTCCAATTAAATTACCAAAATCTGACAACATTTCTCTCTTTGAAGCTCTGTTTCCAATGTCATTTGTTCCCACATGAAATATTACAAATTGAAAGTTCTCTAAATCTGCTTCCCCACGTTGAAGCCTTTGCGTTAATCTAGCAATTGTGTCCCCTCTAAAGGCTTGAACTTTACACCCCTCTATGCCAGAAACATATTTGGCCATGGAATCACTTCTATTTTTAATAGCTTTTCGGAAATCACATGGGAGGGCGGCTTATTATTAGAAAGAAACAAATCTAGATGATTTGAACATATTACAATTGTGGTTGTTTACGAACACTAATAAATGACACATCTAAAATGAAATAAATATTCCGATTTTTTAATGTTTGCATTTTTTTTTTTATTTCACTCGCATTTAAGTTTTTTGTCTTATTTACGAAGACAAAAGTGGTCCCTTCAAGACGTGAACCAACACCCCCTAATGCAGACTCTTATGTGTCATCATTGAGGTCAATTTCGGATTCTCCTTTTAATAGCAATTTTAACTTACTAAATGTTGTTTTCATGTTCAAAGAGATGTCTTGATTTGTGTAGAATTCATTTAATAATGTTAATCCATGAATATCTAAAGTAGGAACTGTTTCTAAGCTAAATATAGACCCTATTCTGTTGTGTAGTTTCGTGACCTTTAACATCGATTTTCGCGCATGCGCATTTCGATATGAAAAAGCGAGTGATATTATTTTATTTTAGACAAGTACAAGACGAATGTTTGACGCAAAGCGTCAAAGAGAAGCCGCAATATTTCGTTGTACATGTAGAAATAAGAAAAAAAGAACATTTTTAAATCCACAAACAATAGAACAATTTAAACTGTAGACGGTAATGCTGATATATTTCTCCTTTTGAAGACTTTTGTTTTCTTCAAATTACCTCCCTTTAAAGCAATACCAGGATATTTACCTTGTGATTCGAATAAGATTGACAAACATTGAAATTATATGAATGAATACTATTATTTAAATAAGTAACAACAGCAAAATTAAATTTAAGCCAGATAAATGTGTACACATTTCGTTAATTTTTTATAGATACCCTAATGTATAGGTATGTATATAAAATTTATAAGCAAATGTTTTCATTACTGCGTTCCTAATGATTGAATAGACTAAGGAAAGTCAAGAATACATAAATAAATCAATGCAGTCTTTTCCGGCGACACTGATGCCTTGCATCAACTTTCTCTTGTAAGAATTGATAATATAATTCATTTTAACAGGCAGTGATTTACCAAAGTAAATAACTCTCACCCAATATCCCTAAACATTAAGTGAGAGTTCCCTCCCTTGCATCATAGTTTAAATCTAATCACCATCACTCAATCATTCATGCATACCACAGAAAAAGACAAGCTAGCCCAACAAATCTAAACACTTTGTTGAAAACTAACCACTATACCACCTCCCTTGGCAAATAGTTATCTGAAATATACATGCAAACCGAGCAATGCTAAATAGACACAAACACAACTTTACAAATTCAATGAATAAAACTTGAGTAACTACTATATATATACTTCAATTACTATATAATAATGAATTATATGCTATACCGTAACTTTCCACTAAAAAACTGAAAAGTACCATTATCATATGTGTCAACTATTTACACGTTACGTAAAATGTTTTCTTTCATTTTCTCTGCAACTTGCAGCTTATCTTCTAAATCAAAAGTTAAATAGTTTTTATACGCGTCAGACTTCCAATCTCCATGTAACTGGATTAATTCAGAGGAAACCCCTGATTTAAAAGCAAAAGTTGCACCTCCCCTTCTAAAACTATGAGTGGAGAATACTTCTGGATCTAACCCAATTTTCTCTATAAGTTGTCTCATTTTTATTTGAAATTTTGAGTATGTAATATAGATATTTCTTGACAAACTGAATAAAGGTTTAGTGTCAATAACTCTAACTTTTTCACACATATTTCTATAAGCCATAACTGGACACAAAACGGATCCTGGAATAGGTATTAAAGGTACTACTAATTTTCTCTCACCAAACTGAATGGTTTTTGACCACCTTATCTCAACAACCAACATTCCATTCTTTTTATGAACATTACTACGTTGTAAACATTTACCTTCTTTGATATCTTTCTTAATATTAGGAACTAAATTTGATTTACGAGCGAACAGAAAGAACGCAAATAAAAATAAACACCAGTAAACCCTATCACTTACTAATGAGAAATCTAAGTATTTTACCATTTTGAGCAAAATATCTGGGGTAATGGGGAGTGCTTGTTTAATACAATGTGGATTCTGTCTGGCTATGCCAGTAATAGTAAGATTTACAATAAAATTATTTATTTCTGCGACTGGATATCCTAATAATAAGTGCATAGTCTTAACCCCGCTTATGTAATTTTTTATTGATTGAACTGCTTTGAAACTTCTGCTTAAGAATTGAGCAAAAAGACTTAAAGTGTTTGAGCTAGATGGTAGTTTCTGGAGACCAAAGAAAATACAAAACATCAAATAAGCCTCCCATTGAACTTTCAGATTCTTTAAAGTACCAACAGCATATGCAGATCTTCTAGAACTCTTAAGATCCTTTTTTAAGTCTGTCATCTGAAACTCTGAAACATAAATTATGTACAATGCTACCAGTTATTAGTGAATTCAAATATTTCACTAGACGTCTGGAATTCTTGTAACTTAAATTGCTTGGTGAGCATATGAAAAGCCTCTATATGCTTTTGACTTGAATTCCATCTCGATAAATGATCTGCAATTCTATTTGAAATTCCACTAATATGTATAACTCGAATTTGAAATTCATATTCCGCAGATAAAAATGCAATCTCCCTCAATCCTGACTGTAAACTTTCGTTATAAGATCTGCCGGAATTTAAAACTTGACACACTGCTTCATTGTCACAAAATATCTGAATTCTTTTTCCCTTAAATAACTTGCCCCACAATTTAAGACAAACCATAATAGAAAACATTTCTAACACATTAATACAATATTTCCTGTTTTTAACATCTATTGGAAAATCGGAATGAAAGAATTTTCCATTACTAAAACCACCACATCCTTCTAGACAAGCGTCTGAAGAAAAAGTTTCATCTGGATTACACCACTTCTCATACAACATCATAGAAATACCATTGTAGTGAGGTAAAAAGGTATTCCACCATAAAATGTCTTTTTTGACAAATTTTGGAATTAAATGTGACCTTTTATTTTCTTTATATAATACTTTCAACCATTGAATCATTCTAGACACAAATATCCTACCAGGTCTAACACATGCAGCCACAAAATTGAGTTTCCCTAATAATGATTGCACTTCTTTCAAAGTAGCTGTTTCTTTACTTAACCAAAATGATAATAATACATTCAATTCCAATAATCTTTCAGAAGTTATTTCCATTGTCATTGTATTAGTATTAAATAAAACTCCTAAAAAGGACATGATTGTAGATGGAGGAGAAGCTTTACCAAGACCAAATAAGGATATATGCTACCTTACACAATTGAACGTCTGCCAATAATCATAATTAACTATTTTTAACTTTATAAAAATATTCCAATTATATTCCAAATATGAAAGCCCTAACACAAGTACTTATTGAGAAAAATGAAAAAATCTAATTAAAATACCAACTAGCCCTAAAACTTTAACCACCCAAAAGCATGTCTTTTACCTCAAAAAGAAGGTCTAACTCAGCATCATCAGCATACAATATGAAGAAATGTATTAGATGTAATTATATTCCAAATATGAAAGCCCTAGCACAAATACTTATTGAGAAAAATTAAAAAATTAAATGAAAATGCCAACTTGCCCTTAAACTTTAACCGGCCAAAATCATATATTTTACCCCAAAAAGAAGGTCACACTCTGAATCTTCAGCATACAATATGAAGAAAGGTATTAGATGTAATTATATTCCAAATATGAAAGCCCTAGCACAAGTACTTATTGAGAAAAAAACCAAAACAAGATGTGTTTGTGAAACACTGATGCCCCCAAATGGCAACATCTAGGTCGCAAGGTCAAAAATTTTGGTACTGACAGAAAGGTCATGTCACAAGGAATACACATGTGAAATATGGTAGCCGTACCTGTTATGGTTCAAATGAAGTGGTCAAGGTTAAAGTTTTTTAGACAGACAAAGACATCTAGGTCAAAGGTCAAGGTCGCAAGGTAAAATTTTTTGGTACTGACAGAAAGGTCATGTCACAAGGAATACACATGTGAAATATGGTAGCCGCACCCGTTATGGTTCAAAAGTAGTGGTGAAGGTTAAAGTTGTTTTCGACAAAGACATCTAGGTCAAAGGTCAAGGTCGCAAGGTCAAAAATTTTGGTACTGACAGAAAGGTCATGTCACAAGGAATACACATGTGAAATATGGTAGCCGTACCTGTTATGGTTCAAAAGTAGTGGTGAAGGTTAGTTTTTTTCGACAGACAGACAAAGACATCTAGGTCAAAGGTCAAGGTCGCAAGGTCAACAATTTTGGTACTGACAGAAAGGTCATGTCACAAGGAAGACACATGTGAAATATGGTAGCCATACCTGTTATGGTTCAAAAGTAGTGGTGAAGGTTAAAGTTTTTTTCGACAGACAGACAGGCCAAAAACTAGATGCCCACCGAATCGCAGACTCCGGGGGCATAAAAATATATATCCAACTTGCCCTAAAACTTTAACCACAGAAAATCATGTTTTTTACCCCAAAAAGAAGGTCACACTCAGCACCTACAGCATTCAATGTGAATAAAGGTATAAGATGTAACTACATGTATATTCCAAATATGAAAGCCCTAGCACAAAAAAAATGCCAACTTGCCCTAAAACTTGAACCGGACGGAGACGGAGACGCCGGGGCGAGTAGTAAAGCTCTCATATTATTTGAATAGTCGAGCTAAAAATGGAAGTGGTACAAACAACTTAACCGAAATTTTAAGTAAAACAAGATGTGTTTGTGAAACACTGATGTCCCCAAATGGCAACATCTAGGTCAAAGGTCAAGGTCACAAGGAATACACATGTGAAATATGGTAGCCGTACCTGTTATGGTTCAAAAGTAGTGGTCAAGGTTAAAGGTTTTTTCGACAGACAGACCAAAAACTAGATGCCCACGGAATCAGTGATTCCGGGGGCATAAAAAGGGCCATAATTCTTACAAAAACCTTGAGTTATGTACTCTTGTCTGGTGATGATGGTAAAGAAGTGTTGTAAGTTTCAAAGCAATATCTGTAATGGTTTTGACAAAAAAGGGAATTGGTACAAAATCTAACCAAGGTGTGACACCAACGCCGACTAAGAGGCGAGTTGTATGGCTAGCCTTTTCTTTGAAAAGTCGAGCTAAAAATGCAGTCTCCAAGTATTGAAAAGATTTGCCTACAATTTGGCCTAGTGACCTATTTTTAGAATCAATATGACCCATCCTAGATATCATCAAGACAAACATTCTGACAAAATTTCAAAATGTTGAAGCAAAAAGTGTTAACAAGATTTTCCTTAAATTTGGTCTTGTGACCTAGTTTTCAACCATACATGACCCATATTATTTATCAAGACAAACATTCTGACCAAGTTTCAATATTTTCAAGTTAAAAATGCAGCCTTCAAAGTGTTAACTATTTTTTTTTCAATTTGACCTAGTGATCTAGTTTTTGACCTAATATGACCCATATTCAAACATGGCCTAGATATCATTTAGACAAACATTCTGAAACAAATTCAAGCTGCTGCAGAGAAAAGTGCCACATCTCACATCTTCAGATTGAACAAGATTTTCCATAAATTTAGCCTAATGACCTAATTTTTTACCAAACATGACCCTTATTCGAACTTGGCTTTCATATCATCAAGACTAATATTCTGATAAAGTTTCACTGCTCAAGTAACAAATGCAGCCTCCAGAGTGTTACCAAGATTTACCTTCAATATACCTAGTGACCTTTTATTTCATCCAATACGACATATATTCGAAATTTACCTAGATATCATTAAGAAAAACATTCTTACAAAATGCGGCCTCCATATTGTTAACAGATTTTTCTTCAATATGGCCCATTTTCATACTTGTCCAAGATTTGATGGAGATGAATGTTCTGATCAACTTTCATGAAGATTGGATGCAAAATGTAGCCTGTAGAGTGTTAACAAGCTCAAATTGCAATCTAGCTGTATGTGGGAAAAGGTTTATACACTCAGTAAAAATTGACCCATTGTGTCATTAGCTTATAGTAACATTGATTGATTGATTGGGGTTTAACGCCGTTTTTAACAATTTCTCAGTTATATCACGGCGGCCAGTTCACCTACTCATGCATTTCCTGGTTTTCTCACACCAGTACTCCACACAACAATCTTCCCAAGCAACTGGCTGCTTTTCCACATAGACATAGCCCATTGGTGAAAGACGAATGACGCATTGACTTTTGTCAATCATCGGAAAGAAAGTTGGCCGAGCCAGGATTCGAACTCACAACCCCTGGATTGACAGCCCGCGTCGCTACCGACTGAGCTACCGGGGCTCGTCGCTTATAGTAACAACAAAATTTGATATGTTTTTCATTTTATTTCAGTATTAAATCACACAAATCACTCTAGCTATACTACATGATTCAAAACAAATTGGAATACATTGCTTATTTTTATTCTTAACCCTTTCCCACAAACATCAAATCTGCAGCAGACGACTTTGAAAACATCAAGGCAAAATAATATAGCCCATCACTTTAAATGAAAAAATAATTATTAAATACAAGTTGAAAACCTTGTTACAAAATGAGCATTCGCTCATGAGAATATTTTCAAAAGTTGTCTGCTGCAGATGCGTCTGCAAGTCGGAAACAATTAAATCAACAACTATAACATCATAACATTTCATTGGGCAAAGGAAATTCAAAGGAGTCGAGTAGCGAAGGACCATAAATTATTACAAGTAAGACTTGAGACATCTGATTAAATAAGACTAGTATTTTGCAAAACCTTTAACCCTTCTCCCAACAGACCACGTTTGAAAACATAACAAGGATAAATTGCACATAATTAGCAATTTCACATCATTATCCCACAATGTTTTCAATACTGAAGCAATGATTTGGTTTACTCTTTCCCATCTTTAGATGCTTTCCGACAACTCTGCAGCAAACGACTTTTGAAAAACATTGTGACAAAAGGAGAAATTCCTCAAAACAAGCAATTTCTTCTTTTGCCATAAAGTTTGCAACTCTTTTCAGTAAGTATACCTTCATGTTTTTAATGTTGGGAAAGGGTTAAAGAAGATGCCTCCTGAAGTGCAACCGGGAGGACACATGCAAATGGACCAATAAATCTTACATCCAATAAAATCCATCCCCAATGAAATTTACTGTATACATAAAGATATTTTGTCTGCATAGAATATTTACATAAAGTAATTCTTTAAACTATATAAATTGGAACTAATCTATAATCATCAAAAAGCATGCTCTAAATTCAAACAAAACCACTAACAAAATGTTATATTCTCCGATAGAATATAAATGTGCAGTATTGAGAAGAAAGGATTGTTAAGTTGTAACAATCCTGTTTTATACCCCTTTTAACAGTACACGTACATGTATATAATGGAAATTCATTTTCATATGACCAAACATGGTATTGAACCTTTGTCTACCACTCTAGAGGTGGATTGTTTAACCACTACACCACCAAAATTGTTGCTCACCTCGTGGGGGCTAGATAAAGTCTCTCTGACCATGACCCTAATCCTTTTGATCAAACCAATGGAGCTACACTTCTTGATTTTGTCTGAAGTTACAAGTGCCATGTATGTAACTCCGAAAGGTTCAGCTAACAACAAATGTGTAGCAGACGACTTTGAAAAAAACTTGGCAAACATGTGTAAAATATCCAGTAACGAGAGTTTTATTTTAAAATAGAGTGGAAATCATTGTGGCAAAAGTTATCTGCTGTAGAGGCGTCAGAAACGGTCTATAAGTGGGAAAGGGTTCATTCTCTCTCCTTTTACAAACAACAAGACCATCTATTGATTTACACTGCTCAAACTAATTTAATAGGCAGAACATAAGTGTAAAAATTCTATCGCAACATCGTTGGTGGAAAAATGTTAACCTCTTGAAAATTGGGAGCATAATTTTTTTACAAAAGTTGACTGTTTTCAAATGTAAGAGATGTATATATATCAGAAGCAATCTGTAAATAATTTTATCAAAATTTCAGAGGTAGCAAGATAAATAATTTGTGATAGCATTTAAAGTGTGATAAGTGAAGATATTTTAAACAAATTTGTGATAATTGATTCATCCGTCCTTTACCCATTATTTGAAATGCAAATTTTAGACTCGACCAAAGTTATCAGTTTTATCATTTTCAAAATGTAAGTACTGTCAGCTATAACGTATTGTATATCACTGAATGCTGACTAACAATATATATAACACATAAACATTCATTCAATACTCTCCACTTTAATTACCGGTATCTTGTTATTAAAAATGCAATTCGTAGAATTAACTAAATTCATCACACTTTCAATCTCTAAGATTAACAATATTTACAAAGCGTTCTATTACAGATTGATTTTTAACCTTGGCATTTCAAAATTGGATTTAAATTGAGCATAAAAATGGTTGACATTTAACAAGCCAGGATCAGAAATTAGGATATAGATTATCAATCTGAACACCTTCTATCCAAATCTTCAGCATATCAACTATTTACCACATACAACAAGCCTGCAACTTGACAAGTGAAAACATCTAGGAAAATCTCTAAATATGGCACACTATTTATTCAATGTAAAAAACATTGTGGGATAAGGAGAAACTGCTCATGAGCAATTTCATTTTGACATGATGTTCTAAAAGACGCCCATTGTAGATGCATCAAGATGAATCATGTGGAAAACAATTAAATTTTCAAAACTGATAACAACAAAAATGACTTAAATAAATTTAAAGATATGTTAAACTATTTATAATAGAATTTATAGTCAATCACTGCAATATTAAACCTTTCCCATATAGAGACCCTTTCTGAAGAGTGTAGGTTCAGATCGTTCTAGGTCACCTCCTCAGTCTTATCGGAATCTGTACAAGTTGACAGAATACTCTTAACAACCTTGTCTAAGTAATATGTGAACATATACAAACATCTACATAGACTGTCCAGATGCACATGCTGTTCTGGATCTGCACTGTTCACATAAGCCAACTTGAACCTTTTTGCATGCACTGGCTCAATTAAACCTTTCCATCATATAGACGCTTTCTGACGCCTCTGCAGCAGACAGCTTTGTGAAAACAAGCAACTTCTTCTTTAGCCCAATGTTTTTCACTTTTAGTTATATCAAACAGTTCAACCAAGTATAAAAGACATGACAACACTGCATTGAAGATATCGGTATTGACTCATAATTGTGAAGTAACTAAAAATGGTTTATTAGGTCACAGGTTAATAAATGAAAGACAAATATGGCTAAATACTATGATATCCGTGGCTAATCGAGGAGCTACCGAAATACTTACTGGGATAACACATACGTTTGAACTGTGTTTCTTGCTGCTTTCAGCATTTTTGCAGTTATATCACAGCTATTCCTAGGTAAATGACCAGTACTGCTGGTTCATTTAATTATCCCAAAATCAGTCCTTTGATCAAGAGGCTATCTCCACAAGGATGGCAGCCACTACTACCATTTTTTAAGTCTTCGGCATGACCCGACATTCAATAAAAAAAAAAAAAATCTAGTCTCCGTGTTCTCAATGCTACCGAGACTTTGTAGTGGTATTTTAAAAAAAAAAAAAAAAAAATCATATCCAATTTCACTCATTCACTTGCACAACTGAAGTTGTGTTGGTCGTTATGTGATTGATTGATTGATTGGGGTTTAAGGCCGTTTTTAACAATTTCTCAGTTATATCACGGCGGCCAGTTCACCTACTCATGCTTTTCCTGGTTTTCTCGCACCAGTACTCCAAACAACAATCTTCCCAAGCAACTGGCTGCTTTTCCACATAGACTTAGCCCATTGGTGGAAGACGAATGACGCATGTCGCATTGACTTTTGTCAATCATCGGAAAGAAAGTTGGCCGAGCAGGGATTCAAACACACAACCCCTGGATTGACAGCCCCCGTGGTCGTTATATGAAGAGACCTAGTTATGAAAAGGAAACCAGTTCTTTTGCACTTAACTTCTCACTTCTTATTAAATTAAACCCTACATTAGGATTATCAAAAGAATTGTTTCTATAATTGTTCAGAGTACCCATTAGGTCAAAAAAGGATTTACATAAATGTAATACACCCCTTATTTAACCCTTTCCCTTGTATAGGCGCTTTCTGACACCTCTACAGCAGACAGCTTTTTGAAAACATAAGTGACAAAAGAAGAAATTGCTCAAAACAAGCAATTTCTCCTCTTGCCACAATGTTTTTCCAATTTTTAGTCATAGGTTATCCATTCAATGATAGAGATTTTCCATTTTTGGACAAAATATGTTCAAAGTCGTCTACTGAAGAATTGTCGTATGAGGGAAAGGGTTTTAAGCCTCTGTTTTTGACATAAAGCTTTAAATAGTCTGCCAGCAACGTTCATACAGTGACTGGTACTCTTAATCTACAGCTATTTCCTCTGGCTGGCTCCCTGTTGTGACAATCTTCTCTTTGATATCGGTTCCATTTGTTACTTCCTTTTCCGGAGTACCAGCACTTTCTCCAGATTCATTACCACTATCAGTGTCTTTAATTTCACCACTTTTTTTATCAGTTTGTTGCTCAGCTTTCTTTCCCATCTCCTGTCTTAATTTCTCGATTTCACTTGGACTAAAGAATCAAGACAAAAACAGAATATTGGATTAACCCACTCCCATATATAATCTGATTGATTGGGGTTTAATGCCCTTTTCAACATTTTTCCAGTCATTTCACTGCGGCCAGTTCACCTATTCATGTGTGTAATGACTTTTCCACATCAATACTCCACACAACAGTCTTTCCAAGCAATTATAAGTAATCTGAAGCAGATGCCTTTGATTTTTTGTTTTATTTGGGTTTTACACCGCTTTCAACATTATTTCAGTTATATTATTATTAGGCGACAGTTTACCTGGGTAAACAAACCAGTACTAGGCTAGAAAATGTGCCTTGCCCAAGGGCACTCCACCATGACCTTCGTGTCGCGACTGGGGATCGAACCTGGGAAACCGGTTTCTTCTTTTCCCACAATGTTATTACCTTTTTCAGTAATCATACTTTCAATTTGTGAGATAATCCATATTTCTGCCTAAATGTTTTCAATCATTTGCTGCATATGTGTTGTATGTGGGAAAGGGTAAACTCAATATTTACCTTATCTGTACAAAGACAATTCCATTGATCACATTCAGCATTTCTAACACACTGTTTAAGGACGGAGTCTGTATCTGAAATATAAATATCCATGATTTTTTATTATTATATGAGACTGTCCATGCGAAAAGGTACAAGTAGCGAAGTATTACGAAAAATAGACTTTTGGACGAAAAAGTCTTTATTTTAAAACAAAACCTTGATAGATCTGGTAAAGAAATAAGATGACTGGCAATTTTTCCACTTTCGATAATGTTTTGAAAAATATCTCGACATTTTACTTAAGATAGTTTTTTCCAGATTATATGATCTTTCCCTCATATGCTTTTAAAAATCCTCCAATAGCACTCAACCAGAAAATACACAATTGGACTGCCCAAAATTCGTGATGAGTGATTCAAACAAGAAACTAGTATTAAAGATTCTAATATATACCCTAAATTATAATTCCAGCAGGGACAGTAATATTCAACCTTTAAAAAAACAGAGTGTTCGAAGGTACTCAAAGACATGTCACTAAGTAACAGTCGGACAACACACAAAACTCTAACATACGTGTATGGGTGACCATGATATATTTTTCTCTCCTTTCACAATTTCATTCATCTTTTTCTGGAAAGTAACAGCTTGCTGTGTGAGATGTTTTAAGCATTCACTGCTCTCTTTGGTCCTGTCATGTTCCTCACCAAGCTGAAATTTCAGTTTTATAAAATATTTAATATAATAATGAATTGGTAAAACAAAGTTTCAAGCTGATAGCTTTTCTCTTTTTGAAATGATTTTTCATAATGCTTTTAAACCTATTCCCACATGTATATAAGTGTTTTCTGATGCTTCTGCAGCAGACGACTTTATGAAAACAGTGTAGCAAAAAAAAAAAACTTTTTCTGCTGTCGATTTGCTGTCTACGGGAGGGTGGAATCCACTGTGTTTGAGTTGTTAGTGTCGGGAATTTGAAACATGGAGCCCCGGGTTCGATCCCCAGCCGCGGCACTAGTCATGGTGGAGTGCCCTTGGGCAAGGCACATTTTCTAGCTTAGTACTGGTTTGTTTACCCAGCGATCATAAATATGTGAACTGTCTCCGTGATATAACTGAACTAATATTGAAAGCGGCGTAAAACCCCAATAAAACAAACAAAACATGCGGGAGGGAGGTGTTTAAGTTATACAAGAAAATTTGGAATATCAACACATGATGTATGCTTCCTAATTGAGTTGTAAAATATCGAAGGCTCTTTATTCTGTACATTTGTTTTAATTCAAACAATCTGATAATATCACCACATTGAACTGCAGCTTTACAAAAGGTTTCATTTAATTCCTGCTACTATTTGCTGAGAAATAGCCGAGTCACAAAAATGGGCTTAACATACATGTATTTGAGACATTTTGGAATCATATTATTTTTTATTTATTTGAAGTAAAGAGACATCCTTAATCAACACAGACAATTTATGAAGGTGGTACATTTGCATGGTTACAGAAATATTCCTTCATCAATCAGAATACATTAAAGATGTCATACAAATTACATTGATTGCTTGTAAAATCCTAATTCTGACTTGCTCTGTAACTGTAGAGATAATTCAGACTAGAAGTTTAGTTTTGGTGAACTTTATCTCAGTATCCCCTTTTTCTTCTTTGGGGATTTAAAGGATATTATATAGATGCTTTGTGACGACTTTTGAAACCATTGTTGCAAATGAGAAATTAGACATCATGAGCCATTTCTCATTTCACCAGAATGATTTCAACTCTATTTTATAATCATATTTTCATTTATAGAGATTTTCCAAATTTTTGCCTGGATGTTTTCAAAGTCGTCTGCAGCATATTTGTTGTATGTGGGAAAGGGCGTAACTTTATATCAGTTCATTCAAATCAAAAATTAAGAAAAACAAATAAGTAACAAAATGATGTTTCCCTCTTACCAGCTGTCTGTAAATAGTATATGCCTCCTTCTCACTGGCTAGAGCAGCACGGAAATCCCCTCTACATGAGTAAGTTCTGGCCACTAGATGATGACTCATGGCTACTTTAAGACTTTTACTACCATAGTATCTGTAAAACCAACAACGGAGGTCTATACATAAGGGAACAGGTCTTTTCTTCACTATATCTCTTTTACTACCAAACCAAGCCCTATGTTATTGGTACTCAAAAGAAGTGTCTCAATAAGACAATTCTTTTGAGTATCCAAAACATAGGATCTGAAGCTCAAATATAGTTTTTAGAGTTCTAATATCTTGCCTTATCTAGAGCTCTGTAAAAATCTGAACAGTTTTATTGTTTCACATTGTCCCTTTTGTGAGAACAATTGTGATAGTTCTAAGCATTTTAAAACTCTTCACTTGATACAATATATATAAAATAGTGGAATTTATCTTGATATCTTTCTGATAGTTTTAACAGTTTTCTGCTTTGAAAACAACACAAAAATAATTTAAACATAATTTCTGGACAGTTGAAGTCATCTGTTAACATTGTATTATTCAAGAAAGAGAATTTGTTCATAATGAACAAAGATTGATACAGAAGAATATGTTCAAAGAAACACACGGTGACAGTAAAGAAATTCAGTAAGTGATAGATTGACGAACAGAGCGGGTGACACAACACCACCAGAGCTCTAGATAAGGAACATTTTGCATGTTCTATAGAGAATATTTGTTAATTTTGAGTGGATATGGAATATATCTCATCGAGAAGTGATACAATTGAATATTTTCACGCGCGCTTAGATTACACTTCGAGTTGAAATATATTTCATGTCCACTCAAAACAAACAAATTTTATTTTATGATAATTGATGATGAAATAATGGAACTATTTAGTGTCTTCGTACCTTGGTATAGATAAGATAAGGTTTTTATCACATGACAATGCTTGTATCCGATCTAATAATATACCCATTATGTATTTCTCTATATATTACATGTGTAGTATAAAATGACCGAATACTAGGAAAATGACGTCACATCAGTGGTTTGACGTCATACACATCATACCTATATCACTCACAGTGTGGGTGATATATGGATTATATCTCACCGATAGAACTCAGTATCTCATCATTTAGCATTCAATAAAAAAGCCTTATTTGACCGTATAACCCTATGTCGTGGGTACTCAAAAGAATTGTCTGACTGAGACGATTCTTTTGAGTACCCACATCATAGGGTTTGGTTGGATGAAATATTGTGGGGAAAAGAGCTGTATACGACTCCTCATCTGGAGCTCTAGAGCACTGTAATATCGTACCTTTGATAAAGATGTAAAGCGTTTTCTAAGAATCGTAGTGACAGTTCATACTCCTCTACAGCATGAAGGATCAAACCAATGTTACTCTGTAAAAATAAGAAAGTATCAGTTATCCTGAACTCTTTTCCCTCATATAGACACTTTCTGAGGCCTCTACAGCAGAAAGCTTTTTGAAAACATAGTGACAAAAGAAGAAATTGCTCAAAACGAGCAATTTCTCCTTTTGCCACAACGTTTTCCACTTTTAGTCATAGGTTATCCATTCAATTTTGACAAATTATGTTCAAAGTCGTCTGCTACAGAATTGTCGTATGGGGGAATGGGTTAACTCTTTCCCACATGTAGACACATTTTGAAGCCTCTACAGCAGACACATTTTATAAAGACATTGTGGCCAAAGAAGAAATTGCTTTTGATTAGCAATTTCATCTTTTGCCACAATGTTTTTAACTCTTTTCAATAATTTAACTTTCCCTCCTAGATATTTTCCATAATTTTGCCTAGATGATTTTGAAGTATCTGCTGCAGATATGTAGTATGCGGGAACAAGTTAATTACTTCTCCATTATGTCTAAATCTTTTTTTTTGGAAGCTTTTCCCTGAAGTGTCATTAAATAATCATCCTTTTTTAAAAAAAATATTGCAGAAATTAAACATGATTACAATCACATAACATATTTGTATTTTTTTTCTCAAACGATTTCAAGGATTCTTGTGGAGACAAAATTGCAAATGACAGATCCTGGTCAGACTGGACGGATCTGAATCTTCGGTCGCCAAGGTTGGTTTTCATGTGGCGTGACCCAAATATTCAGAGCCCCTGTGGCTAGGGGACACTCAATAAGAATGGCAGCCACAGTCTGACCCTTGCTTTAACCTTTCCCTCATATAGACTGCTTTTTGAAAACATAGTGACAAAAAAAGAAATTGCACAAAACAAACTACAGTCGAACCTCGTTAATCAGGACAATTTGGTTACCAGAGAAAAAAGTCTTGATTGTGAATCTTCCGGATAAACAATTTTTTATTTTGCCTACGCCAAATTTTCGTCTTAGCATAACAATAGGAGTCAAAGAATGGGACCCAATATTTCCCCAGATATTACGTGGATACATGATTATAATTGAGGGAAATTCATTCAAAATAGTTTTGCAAACTGTCAGCGATATTGTATTTAACATTTACCTCTAGATTGCACTGTTTGTCGTAAACAAAGCCTTATCATGAGATTTACAACACATAGATAACCAGTACGTAAACATGTACGTTTTTAAAAAAATGAACGTCAAAATATAAAAATATTGAACAACTTATTATTTGTCAGATCTACACTTGTCTCTGGGTCAAAATATAAAAATTTTAGTCTCCAAATCAGTTTAGATCTGTTTGACAATTTGGCTGCTATTTTATGGCTGCTAATCAAGTAAACAATGACCGTTTCCAACAATGACACACGCTTGCAGATTATTGAACAGCTTTAGGCTATTACATTGTATAAAGCTTTTAATACCTTTTAGAACAAACGGACACTACAGAAAACAATGACACAGACTAACTGAGTAAAAACATATATACTGTCTATGTTTTCTGTATGCTGTACAGTGATGTACATTACTGTTTGGTCTTCCGGACTAACGAAACAGATTATATGTGTAAATGGTCAGTCCGTTCCCGTTTTTTTTTGTCCGGTTCAAGAACGTGAATTTTCGTATTAACGATAATAATTAAGTATAAAATATCCATTCCCTGAATTTTATGTCCGGATCGCGAATTTTTCGGATTAACGAGGTTCGACTATATTTGTTCTTTTGCCACAATGTTTTTCACTTTAAATCATAGGTTTTGTATTCAATTATAGAGATTTTCTATTTTTTGACAAAATATGTTCAAAAGTCGTCTGCTGCAGAATTGTCGTAGGGAAAGGCTTAAACCTTAAGTGCTGGTTAATTAGGTCTGAAAGTACAACTCTTGAGCTCCTGTTGGTTGGGTGGGATTGGTTTCATACATTTTATATTTCTGATCCAATTTAAGTACAGAGGTGTGGTATCAATATCATCTTTCAAATCCACCGTGATATAACCTTAGCTATTGAAAGAGGTGTGAAACCAAAAAGAAACAAATACCAAATATTCAGAGATGTAATACTTACATCAATTAGACCAATCTCTGGGTGATTTTCTCCGTGACACAATAATCCGAGATATCGTGTTCTGTACATGAGCTTGAGCGCACTGGACACTTGATTGTTGGCAAAGCAATACAGGGCTAGATGGGCCTGAAAAAATAAACAAATTCTCAATAAACTTTCAAAACTTACAAGCTGTAATGTCCTGGATCCTGTTAGCTGCTAATAAACAAATCAATATGACCTAAATTCATTTCGTAACAGGTCATCCCATTAATTAACCCTTTCCCACATACAAAAAATCTGCAGCAGATAACTTTGAAAACATCTAGAATTCTTTTGGAAAATCACTGAGAATAGAGGTATAATAACTGAAAAGAGTTGAAAACGTTGTGGTAAAAGGTGAAATTGCTCATTTGCTGCGTCAAAATGCGTCTATAGGTGGGAAAGGGTAAACTGTAAAATGATTAAAAAATATGCATGGTGATTTCCGCAGAAGATTTTGGATTGTTTGCCTTTAAACACCCTTTTGATGCCATTGCAATCCGATTTCTCCAACGATCTAAAATATGTGAAGGAAATTATTAGTACAGGACAATGAGAAGATGTTTGATATGAAGTTTCATAAGAATTGGCCCAGTGGTTTTTGAGAAGATATGTTTATAGATTGTAGATTGCAGTCATAGGCCAATCACAATAACTGTCCTTGAGCACTTTATGCTCTGGCAAGCTAAAAAAAAATGTAACACATGGAAAATTGGAAGTATATTTTTTGTAACGGGAGATTATTTTCAACCATTTCCAATATTTTCAAAGCTATGTGGCAGATGTGTAAAAAGAGTATTCGAAATGGAGTAAAGGATAAAATAAAGCTGGTAAAAATTCAATGATTGGGCTCTAGTATGCATATTCATAATACTTACATATTCTGTGATAGTGTTAGGATGGTCTATACCAAGAACTCGCTCACTCATTAAAACAGCTCGCTGCTGATGGCTCATTGCCTGTGAAGTAAATAAACAGGAAAAAGAAATTAATAAAAGTCAATATTTCATCTGTTTACATGTCATTGGTTTAAAAGTCATTTTTCCCTTTGTTTGCATTTCAGCTTTGTATCAAATGACATTTAGATATCAAAACATTTCATAGTATAAACATCAAGGTTAAACTTGGGAAAATATCTATAAATTATATATAACAATGGTATAGACGAAGATATCGCTGCAAAAGGAGAAGTTGCTCATCAACAGCAAAGTCTCCTATTGCAACATTTTGTTAACCCTTTCCCTCATATAGACGCTTTCTGACACCTCTGCAGTAGACAGCTTTTTGAAAACATAGTGACAAAAGAAGAAATTGCTCAAAACAAGCAATTTCTCCTTTTGCCTCAATGTTTTCCACTTTTAGTCATAGGTTATCGTTTCAATTATAGAGATTTTCTATTTTTTGACAAAATATGAAGTCCTCTGCTGCAGAATTGTCACATGAGGGAAAGTGTTAAAATACTACAAAAACATCCCTACCTCTCCATAATCGCCCATAATGTAGTTCAGGCGTGCCAGCAGTCGCAGACAGGCTGCGATCTCTGGGTGCATGGCCCCGTACACGTTGTTGAGAAGGTTGAGAGCTTCACCAATGAGATCATACCCCTCCTTTAATAAACCCTGCTGTATCTTGGACTGACCACTTGTGAAGAAATGATATGCATCAGAAGCCTGAAAAAAAAGAACAAATGTAATGAATAAATGCTTCAGTTGTAAAATGTTTAAGCTGATGACAAACAGTAAACAAGGTGCCTGACGCTCGTCTGATATTATCCTTTTACGGTTTATTTATTTTATATAAATTCTTCAAATTCGGAATGAATATTTGCTTATTATAATGACCCCACACAACTGCTATTTTTCAAGTTTTGAAACAAGATTTACCGTGTGGAAATAAATCCCAGTTCATATACATGATATAGAAGATCTTCACGTCGGATGGCTGTCACAATCAGTCAAGATCATAACAAATCAGGGTACTAAATGTAAATTGTAACTATAGATGTTTAGTATATTACAATTTGTTATGTAACAGTGACCTTGACCCCAGTAGCCCAAAATCACAATACCATTAACGATCTTAAATAAATACTTACTACAAACAAAAGATGGTTACATTAAGTCAACTGTTACTAAAGATATTGAATATATTACTGTTTTCCTATTTTTAGTAACAGTGAACTTGATCCCCAAAAACACAATACGATTAAAGATATTCATTATTTTCTGAAGTAAATTATGTTTTTATTGTTTTGGGAAAAATTTGAAATCAATGTAACAAAAAATAAATTAACTACCTCCAATTCTCAAAATCGACCAAAATACATCAAAATTGATGTTTTTTACCCAAAAAAACAGGCCACACTCAGCATCTTTAGCAAACAATGTGAAGAAGGGTATTAGACGAACAAGTTTTCCAAGTTTCAAAGTTATAGGTTTGATAGTTTCCATTTAAGTGACCTAAACGCAAAACTTAACCAACACTGTCAATTCTCAAAAATCAACCAAAATACAACAAAATTGATGTTTTTTACCCCCAAAAGACAGGCCACACTCAGCATCTTTAGTATACAATGGAGGGTATTATATGAACAAGTTTTCCAAGTTTCAAAGACGTATTTTGGCACATCTGCAGAAGACAACTTCGAAAATACCTTGGCCAAAATATGAAAAATCTCTGTAAATGAAAGTATATGACAGATGAATAGAGTTGGAAACATTGTGGCAAAAGGAGAAATTGCTCTGCATACGAAATTTTTCCTGTTGTCACAATGTTTTCAAGTCATCTGCTGCAGAGGCTTCAAAATGTGTCTGTATGAGGGAAAGGGTTACTCAAAAGACTCATACACTAATGTAAACCCTTACCCGTGGATGTATGTGTTTTACTATGGGGAAAGTATTAACAATGTCGTCTTCTGTGAAGATTTGCTTGTTCCTGCACTCTAGATTGTATTCCCTTAACAACAGTTGTATTCCAACCCGCTGACAGAATGCCCTCACTAGTGATGCCCTCTGCACACCATACTTCTCAATTGCAGACTCAATAGAATCACTGAAATCAAACAAAGTACAGTTCAAAAACGAAATTTAATCTTTTCTCACATACAGTGGCTTTCTGGGGGGACCTTTGCAGCAGTCAACTTTTAAAAACATAATGAGCAAGTTCTCATATTCCAACAATATTTTCTACTTTTTCAACAATTGGTCTTCCATATTTTTGACTATATGTTTTCAACTGAATGTTTTCAACTGAATGTTTTCAACTGAATGTTTTCAACTGAATGTTTTCAAAGTCATCTTTCACCTATAGAAATTGTCTGCAGTCTTCTGCTGCATTTTTAGTCTTTGTGGAAAAGATTGTTTTATATTTTTCCCAAAACTGGCACATTCCTACTAATGCTCTCTCCTGAGTACCGAGGAGGGAAGTCACTATCATCATTTTAAAGTCTTGGAAAGACCAGACCAGAGATATAACCTATGTCTACTACTCACAAGGCAGACAATTCAATGCAAATGTTTACCGGCATGAGCAGGATTTTCATTAATCCTTTCCCACATACAACAAATCTGCAGCAGAGGACTTTGAAAACATAGTGACAAAAACCTGAAAAATCTCCATTAAAGATAGCTTAAAAGTAAAATAAAGTCGAAAACCTTAGGCCACAATGTTTTCAAAAGTGGTCTTCTGATATTGCGTCAAAATGCGTCTGCAGATGGGAAAGGGCTAAGAGGCGGCTGAAAGAATTGACAGAATCAATTTTAAAAAGAGCAGAAGCTGTGACAATCCTGTGTTAAGCCCTTTGTCTAAACGCTCTGCCTCTTACTTTCAGAATTTAAACCCTCTACTCAATTTCTTAACCCTTTCCCTCATATAGACGCTTTCTCACGCCTCTGCAGCAGACGGCTTTTTGAAAACATAGTAACAAAAGAAGAAATTGCTCAAAACAAGCAATTTCTCCTTTTGCCACAATGTTTGCCACTTTTAGTCATAGGTTATCCATTCAATTATAGAGATTTTGTATTTTTTGACAAATATGTTTCAAAGTCGTCTGCTGCAGAATTGTCGTTTGAGGGAATAAAAACCCTGATGAGAAATATCAACAAAAGAAATAAGGATTAGGGCACTCACCATTCTAGTGTATAATGGTAATAATCATCCACCTCATCTAAGATTTTCTTCCACAGTGTTTTTGGTGTCTCATTCACCCATTCCGTATTATCTGAGAAGGATCAAAGTATAAAGCTCTAGATGAGTATTTCTAATACAAAAACCCCTTATTGTTTGCATTTGTAGATTGAAGTCTTGTATAATGATATATATATGAAAATGTTCAGCAGGAGAAGCGTTTAGTTTAATTCTTTCCCACATACAAATCTGAAGAAGACAACTTTGAAACATCTAGACAAAAATATGAAAAATCTTTATAAATTAAAGTATTATGACTGAGAAAAGTTGAAAACATTGTGGCAAAAGGAGAAAATGCTTGTTATGAGCAATTTCTCCTTTAGCCACAAGGTTTGCAAAAGTTGTTTACTGCAGAGGTGTCTGAATGCGTCTATATGATGAAAAGTGTTAACTTATTGCAGAGAAAATTCCACTAAATAAATATAGAGATACAAACAATCAATTGCTTTTAAAAGCATTCCCATTCTCACATATAACAAATCAATAGCAGAGGACAATAAAAACATCTCAGAATATATTTGTAAAATCTACATAAATGAAAGTGTAATTATTGAATGGAGTTCAAAATATTGTTGAAAAAGGAAAAGTTGCTCTTTATTAGCAATTTTCCTTATGCCAAAATGTTTTCAGAAGCTGACTGCATGTAGGAAAGAGTGATCTTCACTCAATGGAAGATTGAAATGAAATTTACCCTATCACATTGATGTTAACTCTTTCCCTCATACGACAATTCTGCAGCAGACGACTTTGAACATATTTTGTCAAAAATGTAAAATCTCTTTAATTGAATGGATAACCTATGACTAAAAGTGGAAAACATTGTGGTAAAAGGAGAAATTGCTCGTTTTGAGCAGTTTCTTCATTTGTCACTATGTCTTCAAAAAGCTGTCTGCTGCAGAGGCGTGAGAAACTGTCTATACGAGAAAAAGGGTTAAGATCAGCTGTACTGCTTCCTAAATCTAGTGATAATAATAACTTACCAACACTGACTGCAATGCCCTTCCTTCTCTTATTCTTTTTTTTTGAACCCTTTTTGTTATACTGAAAACACACAACACCAGATATTGAATATAAAGTAAATCTCCATTTAAAGCACTAAACATTGTATATATAAGTATAAAACATAAATTCTGATTTGAAATATATTCACATGTCTTACTGTTGAGCACTTCTAGAAACTCGCATAGACTACACATTTCACACTGTATGAGTCGACCCTTATACTTTAAAGAGCTGATCCGTCAATTCGATTTTAACCCTTTCCCTCATACGACAATTATGCAGCAGACGACTTTGAACATATTTTGTCGAAAAATAGAAAATCTCTATAATTGAATGGATAACCTATGACTAAAAGTGTAAAAAAACATTGAGTCAAAAGGAGAAATTGCTCGTTTTGAGCAATTTCTTCTTTTGTCACTATGTTTTTAAAAAGCTGTCTGCTGCAGAGGCGTCAGAAACATCTACATGAGGGAAAGGGTTAAACATAGCCTGGAATGAATGAAGGATTACTTTTTAACCCTTTCCCACATTCAAGAAATTTGCAGCAGACCACTTGGAAGAATGCTAGGCTATACTGTGAAAAATCTCTATAAATAAAACAAGAGGCCCATGAGGGCCTATGCTCTACTGGTATGGTTCTTTGGTCATTTTCAATCCAGAGCATGTATGTATGGTGAAGATCGGATAGTAAATGGAGGCTCTTTTGTGTTCACATGCTCAATTATAGCAATTTGGACAATTTCAAGGGCCATAATCCAGTCTTGCATGGGCGTATCTGGCTGGTTTTCGAAAGGAACCAAGCTCTAATCAGTATTTAACTACTATCTAAGTTTGGTGAAGATCAGATAGTAAATGGAGCCTCTATTGTGTTCACATGCTCAATTATAGCAATTTGGACAATTTCAAGGGCCATAATCCAGTCTTGCATGGGCGTATCTGACTGGTTTTCGAAAGGAACCAAGCTCTCATGGATATCTAACTACTGTATAAGTTTGGTTGAGATACAATCAAAAGTGAAGACTGTATCGTGTTAACAAGCTCTTTTATAGCAATTTTGACCATTTCAAGGGCCATAATCCAGTCATACACAGGCGGATCTGGCTGGTTTTCGAAAGGAACCGGGCTCTCATGAATATCTAACTACTGTATAAGTTTGGTTGAGATACAATCAAAAGTGAAGACTGTATCGTGTTAACAAGCTCTTTTATAGCAATTTTGACCATTTCAAGGCCCATAATCCTGTCATGCATGGGCGGATCTGGTTTTCGAAAGGAACCGAGCTCTCATGAATATCTAACTACTGTATAAGTTTGGTTGAGATACAATCAAAAGTGAAGACTGTATCGTGTTAACAAGCTCTTTTATAGCAATTTTGACCATTTCAAGGGCCATAATCCAAAAAAGTTTGGTTGAGATACAATCAAAAGTGAAGACTGTATCGTGTTAACAAGAAATTGTTTACGGACGGACGGACGCACGCACGGACGACGGACAAATCGCCACGACATAAGCCCTTCTGGCCTTTGGCCAGTAGAGCTAAAAATAGTTACAGAATAGACACTAATATTGAAGCAAAAGGAGTACATGCTCATTGTGCGCAATGTGTCCTTTTGGCATAATATTTTCAAAAGTGGTCTGTTGTAGAGGTGTTAGAAAGTGTCCGTATGTGGAAAAGGGTTAAAACAGGACAAATATACAATAGTATTGGTTAACCGTAACTGGCAGCTTTATACAACAAGAGCGTCGTAAGCGAACACCAACGCTCGTCTGTTTTTTCTTAGTGGAAAAAGGGTAATTACTGCACAATTATAAAAGCAAGAGTTATATGACTTGATATAGACATGCTTATTGTTCCTAGAAACATGTAAACCATGTTACATTTGAAAATGTTGAAAGATTTTTGAGTTGTGAGGTAAGATTAAAGTTTTGTGAAGACGCAAACGCCACCAAGGGTATCATAATAACCTGACTTTTTTTTCTTTGAAAAACAAACAAGCTCAAAAGGTATAAATCTTAACCTTTTCCCCATATGCAATCCCATTCTGAAGTAATTGCTGCACATAACTTGTAAAAACATTATTGAAAAGCATTAGGTTCAATTTCTACTTTTGTCCCAATCGTTTATTATCCATTCCAAATTTTAAGATGATTTCAAAGCAATCTTTTTTCTATGTGATAAGCCGAGCCCCGGTAGCTCAGTTGGTAGCGACGCGGGCTGTCAATCCAGGGGTTGTGAGTTCGAATCCCAGCTCGTAAACGTTTGACAAAAGTCACTGTGACCTGCGTCATTCGTTTTTCACCAATGGGCTGTTTAACAGTCTATGTGGAAAAGTAGCCAGTTGCTTGGAAAGCATGTTGTGTGGTGTACTGGTGTGGGAAAACCAGAAAACGCATGAGTAGGTGAACTGGTCGCCGTGATATGACTGAAAAATTGTTGAAAAAGGCGTTCAACCCCAATCAATCAATTCTATGTGATAAACAATAAACATACAAGCATACCTCATCACTGGCCACTGGGGCATGTGGAGATGGTTGTGAGCCAACTAAACAATTCAGAAAGTGACTAATGGATGCAGCCAGGCTCATCATATCCACTCCTTGCATGTAAGATTTGAACAAATGTTTGGCTGCTCGTGTGATTAACTCGGATATACAGATCGTCTGGAATTAGAAATTATCAATAAGCACTATGTATAACTTGGGACTCAAAGATACTGTTGTATGAAAAATTCTTCATGAGTTTAAAACATAACCTTGTAGAAGTTTCAAATTGCTCCTGAAATACTTGTACAATGTTAACCCTTTCCAAGGTGATGATGCATTTCGATGCATCTGCTGCAGACGATTTTTGATAATGAGCAATCAACTCCTTTTTCAACTTTACTCCATCTTTTTCATGTTTACCGAGATTTTCCCATCTTTTTGCCTCAATTTGTTCCATGTTGTCTGCTGCTGATTTATTGTGTTCTTGAATACCCTTCCTCACATACAGACGCTTTCTGACGCCTCTATAGCAGACTTCTTTAGAAACCAATGTGGCAAAAGGAGAAATTGCTCACAATGAGCAATTTCTCCATTTGCCACAATGTTTTCAACATTATTCAATAAGTGTTCTTTCATTTATAGAAAGTTAACATAATTTTGTCAAGATGTTTTAAAGGTTTTCTGCTGCTATCTCTACAGTAACATAATCCTCAGACTGATTCATTGAGAGGCTTAGATGAGAAGTTAAACCCTTTCCCTCATACGACAATTCTGCAGCAGATGACTTAGAACATATTTTGTCAAAAAATACAAAATCTCTGTAATTGAATGGATAACCTATGACTAAAAGTGGAAAACATTGTTGCAAAAGGAGAAATTGCTCGTTTTGATCAATTCCTTCTTTTGTCACTATGTTTTCAAAAAGCCGTCCGCTGCAGAGGCGTCTGAAAGCTATATGAGAGAAAGGTTGAAGATCATACTGTCTATACATTATTTTATTTTCCGTATTCATTCTGACATGTTTAAACATGAGTTCATAAAACTATCAACTTACATAGACATAGGATACAGAGTTGTACTTAGAGAAGATTTCTGCTACTTTGCCCAGATACCTCATGTTGATACCTCTAGTGTGCATGGCCTCTGTGAGTGTTAGCCCATCTATTGGGGACGAAGAATGATCCAAACAATCATTCACCTGTAACGAAAATATCATCACAATTACCTAAAAATATCAATCCAATTACCTGAAAATATCATCACAATTACCTGCGTCTCTCTCTATAGAGAGTTTCATTCACCCTTCCTACACAACTTAAAGAGAAAGAAAAATATCTCTATAACGAAAGAATATTGATGATTAAGTAATGGAAAAGTTATTAACCCTTTCCCACATGCAGACGCATTTTGACGCATCAGCAGCAGATATCTTTTGAAAACATTGTGGCCCAAGGCGAAATTGCTCATGATGAGCTATTTCTTCTTTGGTCAGAATGTTTTTAACTTTATTTAACAATTAAGCTATCTTTTATGGAGATCTTTTAAGTTTTTGTCACTATGTTTTCAAAGTCGTCTGCTGCAGAATTGTTGTGTGTGGGAAAGGGTTAAGCATGATTTAGCAACATTCTAAGGATTTTGCTCTCCAATGTATGACATGTGCATTTCTGTAGAATCATTTAAGAATTTTCATATTCTTTTCATAGATCAATTTACTAATTTGCTAGGAAATTTTATTCCTATGCAATGTTTTCATGAAGTAATGTAATTACCCCTATTATTAAGAATTAAGAAATAGTATTCTGACTTTATACTATTGTAAATGAACAACTAAGCACAAGTTTGTACAGCTGCTTAAATGTCAATCTACAATAGTTATGAGCAAGTTGGCTAAATTTACATACAAGGCTTGCATTAATCCCCAGAAAGAAAATGACAATTGAGTATAAAATTGTTATCTACATTGTTTCAAAAATACTATCAATTTATCAATTCATTATATTTTTCTCATGTTATATAATATGTACGTATTATGATCTATGTCCGCCTGTAAGGACTCTAAAACATTTGTAATGATTTTCATCAATAAAAACTTTTGCCTTGACTATTCTATTGATCATACCTTATTAGATTGATTGGGGTTTACCGCTGTTTTCAACAAATTTTCAGTCAAATCACGGCGGCCAGTTCACCTACTCATATATGTCTTGGCTTTCTCACACCAGTACTTCATACAACATACTTTCCAAGCCAATGGCTGCTTTTCCACATAGACTGATAGCCCATTGGTGGAAGACGAATGACACTTGTCACAATGACTTGTCAAATGTCAGAAAGCTTGTTGGCCGAGCTTGGGTTCAAACTCACAACCCCTAGATTGACAGCCCGCGTCGCTACCGACTGAGTTCCCTTATTAGAAAGCACTTCCAATGAACCTGAATAGTTAGACATACCAAGGTAGGAATTTGATGAAGCACCAAAAACTCTGCAGCATCTTTCACAACCTGTTTCTCTTTCTGATACACTGCACCCTGTAAAACAAGCATTTTTTAATAAAAAAAATCTCATTTTTATTTTCAATCCAGAGAGAGAGTCCAATACTTTACATAAACAACCTAGTACAATTAGTAAAGATCAATGCAAGTATGGAGAATATACCGTTTTCCTGTTTGGTGATTGCACATGTTAAAACATTGACGCAATTAAACCCCACATACAAAACGACTTTGCAAACATTTAGGTAAAAGTATGGAAAATCTCTAGAAATCAATGTATAATTATTGATAAAGGTTGAAAACATAACAGCTAAATGAGAAATTACTCACCACAGGACTTCTCAAAAAGGGTTTAAAAACAGAATTAAACTTAAAAAACTGCAATTAATCAAACTTATCAAAAGAATTTCCTTGGGATTGGATTATTATTTTCTCCTTTTCTCTCAATGTCTTCTATTCAAATTTAAAATGTTTTAAAATTTCCAATATTTAAATCCATTGTACTTTTACAGTATGTTTTTTCTACATTTTAACCAGTCTAAAAATATCATGCTATGTACTGGCTTGATTTTTTTATTATTATTATAATTCCTCCTTTTCTCACAATGTTTCCAAAAGTAATCTACAGCAGAGGCATCAATACAAAGGTTGTCTGAATCAGGGAAGGATTACCGAGTTTCTTCACAACTTACATCGGCATCTGCATGGTTAACATGCTGTTGAAAGACGTCGGGATTAAATGTGATGTTAAATTCGTTCTCACTGAGGGATCCTACAGCTTGAGCTGCTTTCTTTACAATCTCCTTACTACTTTGTTCAACTGTAAATACAATATCAATCCTCTTATCATAAGCCTCAACCCTTTCCCTCATATAGAAGCTTTCTGACGCCTCTGCAGCAGATGGCTTTTTAAAAACAGTGACAAAAGAAGAAATTGCTCAAAACGAGCAATTTCTCCTTTTGACACTGTTTTCCACTTTTAGTCATAGGTTATCCACTCAATTTTAGAGATTTTCTATTTTTTGACAGAAACCAACCAAATCCATTTGAATGACTTTTTTACAATATACAATTTAACGCTTTCCCACATTCAACCAGTCTGCAGCAGAAGACTGTGAAAAGATCTTGGCAAAAATATGAAAATCTCTGTAAATGGAAATATAATTAATTAAAAAGAGTCAAGCACCCTGAGCAATTTCTTAAATGAAAGTAAGTTTAATACGATGTGGAAAAATGTGAAAATGTTTTCAAAAGTCATCTGCTGCAGAGACGTCACAAAGTGTCTATAGGTGGGAAAGGGTTAATCCTCATTTATGTTAAAACATTTTCAATGACTTTTACACTTTTTCTCACATGGTAAATTCTTACTCACATACATGGCACACATTTTTTGTTTATTATAAAAACAATTCGATAAGTTTCCATTAAAGAATAAAATACTGATATTATTGGAAATTGACTTATTCCAGGTCTGTAAGGTATCAATTTCTTTGGAAAGAAAAGATTTTATCAGTAAATATACACAGAAACATTTTTATAAATCTGCAGCAGATAACTTCTGTCAACATTATTGCAAAAGCAGAAATTGCTCGTAATTATTAATGGTTCTCATGTTGCCAGATTGTATTAAACTTACTTCCATTTATAGAGATGTTCAATGTTTTCAAAGCCCTATGCTGCAGATCTTTTGTATGATAGAAAGGGTTAACCTGGGGTGCAGATGTAAGACTTAACCCTTTCCCTCATTTAGACGCTTTCTGATGCCTCTGCAGCAGACTGCTTTTTTTAAAACATAGTGACAAAAGAAGAAAGTGCTCAAAATGAGCAATTTCTCCTTTTGCCACAATGTTTGCCACTTTTAGTCACAGGTTATCCATTCAATTATAGAGATTTTCTATATTTTGACAAAATATGTTCAAAGTCGTCTGCTGCAGAATTGCCGTATGAGGGAAAGGGTTCAAGCCAGATTGCAAAGTTACAACGAGTGAGCACTGTTATAATGTCTATTTGCTTACACGTTTGATTATCTGCAGCTGTTAAAGCCTCTACAATCTTCTTAGCTTCTTGTGTTTCCATATCGGTGGTTTCTTTCTCCGCAGCATTTTTCTCCTCCCCTGGTGTCACGACCTTGGGACTTTCTTGAATTGCGAGCTGAATTAGAAGTGTTAATGCACCTTTACTATTGAAGAACCTTATCAAGTGTGAGGTCATTTCCGTATCCCTTTCCCACCTGCAGATGCATTTTGATGCCATAGCAGCAGACGACTTTTGAAAACATTGTGGCCAAAGGTGAAATTGCTCATGATGTTTTCAATTTTTTTTTAACTATTAAGCTTTCCTTTATGGAGATTTTTCGGTTTTTGTCACTATGTTATCAAAGTTTTCTGCTGTATTTGTTGTATGTGGGAAAGGGTTATCCCAATCACTGAATGATGTGTTATTTTTCAAAAACTCCCTGAACCTATCAAGGTCTCACTTGTTACGTCTAAATCAATAAAAGGCCAAAAAGACAGACGAAGATCTGATTCCTAAAAACTTATTAATTTTAAACTAGAGCTAAAACCATTGTGGAAAAAAAATAAAGTTCATTAAGGGGACTTCATACTTCTCTAGAAATGTTATAAAATCATATAGATGGCTCGGCTCGACTTACTACAGCAATTCAACAAGTCAAAAATTGTTTTGTTTTCATCTTATTTTCACAAAAACCAACCTTAGCATCATTATTAAACTTGCGATAAAATATCTGACTGCATATCCATGGTGAAGGATCCAAATGGAAACTTCTGGATAGAAGTTCTTAGAAGATAATATTCTGTGACTAATTGACAAACAGTGGAGTACTGATTGATTTGGATCAAGACTGGTCACCACAAATGTGTCATGGTTGGTTTTTTGCAGTGTGCGGCTCATTTTAAACAAGATGTGTTTGTGAAACACTGATGCCCCCCAATGGCAACATCTTGGTCAAAGGTCAAGGTCGCCAGGTCAAAAATGTTGGTACTGACAGAAAGGTCATGTCACAAGGAATACACATGAGAAATATGGTAGCCGTACCTGTTATGGTTGAAAAGTAGTCGTCAAGGTTAAAGTTTTTTTTCGAGAATGGCAACATCTAGGTCGAAGGTCAAGGTCGCAAGGTGAACATTTTGGTCATGACAGAAAGGTCATGTCACAAGGTATACACATGTGAAATATGGTAGCCGTACCTGTTATGGTTCAAAAGTAGTCGCCAAGGTTATAGTTTTTATCGAGAATGGCAACATCTAGGTCAACGGTCAAGGTCGCAAGGTGAAAAAAGTTTGGTACTGACAGAAAGGTCATGTCACAAGGTATACACATGTGAAATATGGTAGCCTTACCTGTTATGGTTCAAAAGTAGTGGGGAAGGTTAAAAAAAAAAAATTGAGAATGGCAACATCTAGTTCAAAGGTCAAGGTCGCAAGGTCAAAAATGTTGGTACTGACAGAAAGTTCATGTCACAAGGAATACACATGTGAAATATGGTAGCCGTATCTGTTATGGTTCAAAAGTAACGGCCAAGGTTAAAGTTTTTTTCGAGAATGGCAACATCTAGGTCAAAGGTCAAGGTCGCAAGGTCAAAAATGTTGGTACTGACAGAAAGGTCATGTCACAAGGAATACACATGTGAAATATGGTAGCCGTACCTGTTAGGGTTCAAAAGTAATGGCCAAGGTTAAAGTTTTTTTCGAGAATGGCAACATCTATGTCAAAGGTCAAGGTCGCAAGGTCAAACATTTTGGTACTGACAGAAAGGTAATGTCACAAGGAATACACATGTGAAATATGGTAGCCGTACCTGTTATGGTTCAAAAGTAGTGGTCAAGGTTAAAGTTTTTTTCGTGCAGACAGGCCAAAAACTACATCTAGGTCAAAGGTCAAGGTTGCAAGGTCAAAAATGTTGGTACTGACAGAAAGGTCATGTCACAAGGAATACACATGTGAAATATGGTAGCCGTACCTGTTATGGTTCAAAAGTAGTGGTCAAGGTTAAAGTTTTTTTTGTGCAGACAGACAGACAGACAGGCCAAAAACTATATGCCCCCCGGATCGGAGATTCCGGGGGGGCATAAAAAGGTAGCTGTGCTACCTGAAGCTCATTTAACATAAATCAATCAATCTATTACTTTAACGAAGTAGAGATTGTGATGTAAGTATATATGCATCCTTACTTTTAATGAAGTTTCTTTATCACTTGCATCTTGTTCCTTGCTCTTTTTCTTGGCTTGTAGTTGTTGGAAATGATAAGCTGCGTATCTTACAAATGCAACATATCTGTTCCTAAAGTTAGAATATACAGTCATTAAAAGCTATCCATCACATAGACCATTGACACATGGTATTTAGGTGTTTAAAGTTTAAAAAATAGTTTAAAAGTTTCATACACCTATATATATATATCAAACACTTATACGAAAAACCTGATGTTTTGGATTTTCGTTGATAGATAACAAACTTCAATTATAAAGGGGTCGTGTAAACATCATGAGTAGAACATCATCATCCTCTCGTCCATCATTTATAACAACGATATTAAGGCCATAGCATGCTTTATCATTTTAATTAACAAACATTTAAAGGTTTTTCATAAATAGGTAGCACCTATAAATAATTTAAAATCAATCAATATATTATTAGATTTCACTTAACAGCAAATTTCACAAATTTTCACAGATTTAATTTATATAAACCCTTTCCCACATTGTTAAGAGCAATTTGTCAAATTATTTTCCAAAGTCGCCAGCTGCAGATATCTCGAAATAGCATATAGCAATACCATTTAGACAACAATGTCTTTTGTTTGGGACCAGGCAAAAGTCTTTCGCATTTTTAAATGCATTTTAACGCATTTGTAGCAGGTGACTTTTTGAAAACATCTTGGCAACAGGAGGAATTGCTCATCATGAGCAACATCTCCTTTTGCCACAATGTTTTCAACTCCATTTAATAAATGAACTTTCATTTATATAGATTTACTACATTTGTTCACATATGTTTTCAGACTCATCTGCTGTAGGTTTGTTATAGGTGGGAAAGGGTACATCTCCATGCAGACTATCGGGGTCATATCTTCCCACAACTAGTGAATAACACATCATAATCCCAGTTTTAACCCTTTCGCACTTACAACAAATCTGCAGCAGACGACTTTAAAAACATACCCTAAACAATGTTTCGAAACTCTCTTTAAATGAAAATACAATAATTGAATAGTTAAAAACATGGTGACAAAAGGAGAAATTGCTCGTTTTGAGCAATTTCTTCTTTTGTCACCATGTTTTCTAAAAGCTGTCTGCTGCAGAGGCGTCAGAAAGTGTCTATATGAGGGGAAGGGTAAAGTCAATGAGCCTATCTAGAGAAATGTGGTCTTGCTGTAATTTCTCACATTGAAGCCTTAGTCGAGTCTTCAACTGTTTACTGTATCAGTCTGTATGTCATATAGACCTAAATACATGTACATCTTTTGACAAATACACTAAAAATGTTGCACAAATAATTATACATCAATGTAGGACCAAGTTCAACTACAAAGGTCTGTTTTCACTACAGAAAGTTATACTTACTCGACAAATGCTTCAACGAGTTCTTGACGTAAACAGGACAACCTGTGTTTGTGTTTTATTGGGAAGCCATTATTTCTCATATCTTTACTCAGCTCTTCTTCATCAACTGCAATACCAGAAATCAAAATCATAAAAACACCATTGTCAAAATGTTCACATACAAAATACCGTTTAACCCTTTCCCAAATAACATACAACAAATCTGCAGCAGATGACTTGGAAATCATCTATGCAAAACTAAGGAAAATCTCTCAAAGTAAAAGTTAAATGATCAAATAAGAGTTTATCAAAGCATGTACTTTTATGTTTAACCCTTTCCCACATACAACAAATCTGCATCAGACGACTTTGAACATATTTTGTCAAAAAATACAAAATCTCTGTAATTGAATGGATAACCTATGACTAAAAGTGGAAAACAGTGTGGCAAAAGGAGAAATTGCTCGTTTTGAGTAATTTCTTTTTTTGTCACTGTTTTCAAAAAGCCGTCTGCTGCAGAGGCATCAGAAAGCGTCTATATGAGGGAAAGGATTAAATGATCAAATAAGAGATTGAATACTAGAGATGTGTTGAAATGACAGACAGAGTTAAGGTTCCGCATATCAAAGCATGTACTTTTATGTTTAAATTTTTATCAATTTCCAATGATCGATGCAGGCTAAAATAACCAGATTACAAATGATATAAGTAATTTCTCCTTTTCTAACAAAGCTTTTCAAAGTTGCCTAATGTAGTTGTGCTAACATATGTAAATTATGTATGATACATACAAAAGTCTTTATCTATTACAAGATTATGATATGTTGCCTGCTATTGAACATCTCTTTAATTGAATGTATCATTATTGAATAGTTAGAAACATTTTTGACAAAAAGGTAAATTACGTATTTACAGCAGTTTCTCTTTTTCCCAAAATGTTTTAAAGTCATATGCATGTGTTAAATAAAGGGTTAACCCTTAACCCTTTCCAACATACAACAATTATGCAGCAGACGACTTTGAACATATTTTGTCAAAAAATAGAAAATCTCTATAATTGAATGGATAACCTATGACAAAAAGTGGAAAACATTGTGGCAAAAGGAGAAATTGCTTGTTTTGACCAATTTCTTCTTTTGTCACTATGATTTCAAAAAGCCGTCTGCTGCAGAGGCGTCAGAAAGATTCTTTATGAGGGAAAGGGTTAAAGGGTTAAATAGGTACCTTCAGCATAGTTGACATCTGGAGGGAAAGTCCTCAATAAATCTAATACATAGTGTCTTTGATCATTACCGACAATTCCCTGAAATAGAAATTGAAAAGCACATGTAAAATGATAAGTTCAGTTCTTAGTCCATCCCAAATATAGGCCAATATTGACAATTCTAAAACAAACAACCTTTATTAACATCATGGATAAAAGTAAAACTTTTTGAAGTGAGCCATTTTTCCTTTTCCAACAATGTACAAAACAGTTTCAAACTTACTAAATCATTAAATTCCAAATTAAAATAAAAAATTCTGACAACAGCTTTAGTGTAATACAACCCTTCTATAAATGGGGGGTGCTCAAAGAAAAACAACCTTTTAAAAATTACAATAACAGAATGGTTACTATTTTATTGATATTTCTAAATACCTTTTGTGGTTAATTGGCAAAAAGTGCAAAGCCTGATCAAGCTATTCATGGTGATCTGGGTCTACACTGATCATACATATTTCGCACTGTATTGCTCAAATATCGATAAATATTTTGTAAGCAACCTAAAATTTGTTATGAAAACACACTGTATTGTATTATGATCATACTTATACAAGTAATACTAAACATTTGAAAAACTTATTTCCGAATCTCTTTTGTCAAAATCATGTATATTGTGGAGCAAACAAAATATTTACCTTGCATTCAATTGATGAAAATAATTCGATTTCTTCATCACTGGAATTTAAAACCCTGGAAAGAGAACAAATCATCGAAACATTATTGATAAGAATCAATCATCAAAACTTCATTGTTTTTTAACCTTTTCCCTAATATAGATGCTTTCTGACGCCTCTGCAGCAGACAGCTTTTTGAAAACATATTGACAAAAGAAGAAATAGCTCAAAACAAGCAATTTCTCCTTTTACCACAATGTTTTCCAGTTTGAGTCATAGGTTATCAGAATTGCTGTATGAGGGAAAGGGTTAACATTGTACAAGTATTTCAGGAGCAATTTGAAACTTCTACAAGGTTATGTTTCAAAACTCATGAAGAATTTTTCATACTCATAAGTTAAACAGAATTCTGCAATAAATATTCTTTCATCCAATTAGCTTTTCTATAGTGAGTGCCTTGATGCTTTCAAAGTCGTCTACTGTAGATTTCTTGCATGTGGGAAAGGGCAAGAGAGTCCTTCGTATGGCCCATTTTAAGATCAAAACAAATTGGCACTTGTGTGGCAGACATTGTTATCACTACAACCAGAGACTCATGGTCATAAATATGAATGCTATCCTCTCATTACAGATTACTATTGGCATTATGAAATTGAATTCTTTAATCCACAACAATTTTTTAAATCTAATAATCCTTCCCCTCATTCAGATGGGTTTGATACATCTCCAAACAGATGACATTGCAACATATTGTGGCAATAGGAGGAACTGTTTATACTGAGAAAATTGTCAGTTTTCAACAATGTTTTCAACTATATTCTAAAATTGTACTTTTCCCGTGGATGTGTGGATTGATTTGTTTCAGATTCCCTCAATATGGCAAAAGGTTAAACAATCAAAGGAAATGCTCCATTAATTAGAGAGTTTATTCAAACTGTCAATGTTGACAATACAGATCTATCTATGCATTTTGCAACATATTGTGGCAAAAATAGAAATTGTTTATAATGAGCAATTTGTCAGTTTTCAAAAGTTTTCTACTCTATTCTTAGAGTGTACCTTCCTTTAGGGAAGTTACCCATATTTCCCAAAAGATGTGTCAAAGTTGTTTGTTCCAGATTCTCTGAATGTGGGAAAAGGTTAAACATTGATTAAGATTTTTTCAATGTGGGTTAATTTGAGAGTTAATTCAAACTGTCAATGTTGAAAAAGAATACAGAATACATACTTGTGTTGCCTTACTTTCAGCTGAGTGGCAGACTTTTGAAGCTGGAAAAAGAAAATCATAAAATCAGATCAGATTGAAAATGAAATTGCCTACACAAACATACTAAGATACATTTGTTTTTATATAAGATACAATTTACTTTAAACAGATATATGCATCCTTTGATAAAAATGAATATCAAGGTTGCTGGAAACTGTCCAAAAAAACTCTTGCCGAGTTATGATACAAGAGTGTTCAAAGCAACACATGTGCCACATGCCAACATGTCCGTAAGGGCAAGCTTGCCTAACAGACGACTAATAAGTGATCCCTATGCAACACCTTGCCAACATGTCATTAAGGGCAAGCTTGCCTGACACGACAAATAAGTGATCCCTATGTGACTCCTTGCCAACATGTCAGTAAGGGCAAGCTTGTCTGACACAACGAATAAGTGATCCCTATGCGACTCCTTGCCAAAGCAGGTGACACACTATTCCATTATTTCATAGATTATTCAAAACTGGAAACACCTTTATAATTATTTTCCACACAAACAGCGTGAGTATTGGTTACATAAGCTGAAAGCTTGTTTCAGAATCAATGTAAAAATAAAAAGTTTTAACTAAACCTAACCAAGTAACAACTCACCAGTTCTCTGTATTTGTCACTTGTGACAACAGTTTTACCAAAGTCAATGCTTCCGTAAACAACAGATTGTTCTTGTTCTCGCTCTAAAATACCTACAAACCAGAAAAAACGCCTTGATTACAGTATTCTTCATGTGTACATTTCCTTTTTATATCCGATAGAATTTATAAACCTCTCATATTCAGAGAATTATCACCTATGAACATAACAGAATGTGTAGACGTCAAAATAAAATTTAGTTTTCTATATAACATGGTTTTATAAACAGATAAATTCCAGAAAATAACAAGATCTTATTAATTATGAATAATCACTCAGACTGTATTTTTAGCATAATTTTACTTATTATTCGTCCTTTTATCAACGAAAAAGATGCATTAACCATTTCAAAATATTATATTAATATTGATATCTAGAAATGACAATTTGATGAAACCATTTCCCTGATATATAGACATGCCAGAAGACAAAAATTCAAAAATGTGTGGAAAAAAGAGAATTGTCTTAAAATCTTGAATTTCTTAATTTATAACATAACATTTCAGATAAAAAAAGGTCAAAATAAGAACCATTTAACTGATCACCAGATATGAAGTTTTAAAAGTCATCTGCTTTGAAAACATGTGAGGAAAAAATTGCGACTCATGTAAAACTGGACACAACTTTTTTCCGAAGTTGTCTGCTTCTAGATGAGGGGTGTTTTGCATGTTCTCAAATCCTTCTTTTACTCTCTAATTCTATGTTATGGGTACTCAAAAGAATCGTTTCAATAAGACGATTCTTTTTAAGTACCAAGATTACAGGGTTTGCTTGGATAATAAGAGAGATAATGTGGAGAAAGCTGTATACTTCTCCTTATCTTGACCTCTATTCAGATTTGTATTATATGTAAAAGGAAAAAGGTAAACAGTTTATAGATGTATGAACTAACCTGGTATGATTGACTGAGCTGTAATTCTGTACCCTCTATAATCCACTACCACAGTTCCTAGAGTGTACATCCCATCTATGTCTGCATTGAAGTAAGCTTTTACACCTTGTAAATCATTTCCCTGAAATAATCATCATTCACCATTATGTCTGTTGAAACGATACTGTTGGCAAAAAATTGATACCATGAAAATAAAAATGATTTAAACCAGTTCCCACTATCAACAAATCAGCAGCAGACGACTTTGAAATTATCTAGTCGCAAAAACAACGAACTCTAGATAAATGAAGGTTTAATTACTGAAAATGTTGAAATGTTGAAAACGTAGCAAATAAAGAAATTGTTTGTTTTGAGTAATTTCACCTTTTGTTGAAATGTCTGTTGCAGAGGTGTCAGAAAGCGTCCACAAGTGGGCAAGGTTAAGCTGGTACAGAAAGATTCAAAGAACTTCAGCTGCTTGAAATTCAGTTTAACACTTTCCCACAAACAACAAATCTGCAGCAGATGACTTTGAAAACATCTATAAATGAAGGTCTATTGTATTGAGCAATTTCTACTTTTTTCACAATATTTTAAAAAATCATCCGCTGAAAAGGCGTCCGAAAGCGTCTGTATATGGGAAAGCATTTAGACAAATCAGGCAAAATGTTCAAATTACATGAATATGAATTTGTTTTTCCATTTAAACCTTTTAATCCTCAGTATAACATAAAGCTTTGATGAGCAAGTTTCCCTTTTGGCCACAATGTTTTCAACTTTATTTAACAATTAATCCATCTTTTATGGAAATTGTCCAGGTTTTTATCACCAGGTTTTCAAAGTCGTCTGCTGCAGATTTGCTGTATATGAGAAAGGGTTAACCTTTTCCCTCATACGATAATTCTGCAGCAGACGACTTTGAACATATTTTGTCAGAAAATCTCTATAATTGAATGGATAACATTGTGACAAAAGGAGAAATTGCTATGTTTTTAAAAGGCTGTCTGCTGCAGAGGCATTAGAAAGCGTCTATATGAGGGAAAGGGTTAAAGATCACTTACTGGTGCAGCATAAGCAGCAGCATCTCCACCAAAATCTTTATAATGATCTCTAACATCAAAACCAAGACTAAAGAATATGTTGTTCCATATGAACATCTGCATTCTGAAACAATAATGATAAAGACATTCAGTCAACTGAAACACAATCACAAACTGTTCATCAACCCTTTCCCTCCCTCTAATACTAGCAGTACACATGTTCAACTTCTGGATGATGAAATATGTCTCAAGGTTGCTTGGTGGTACAGTGCCTTGTGCGTCTGCCTTAAGAATGAATTACTCTTTTTCCAACAATGTTTTTATGAAAGTAATCAGACTGCAGCTGAGACAAACTTGCCTATAACAAAAATCATTAACCCTTTCTTACATGCAGATGACTTTTGAAAACACAGTGACAAAAGAAGAAATTGCTCATCATAATCTATTTCTCCTTTTGCCAAATGTATTTAACTCGATTAAATCAAAGTACTTTCATTTACAGTTTTTTTTCTTCATATTTTTGACAAGACATTGCTTAAGTCGCCTGCTGCATAATTGTTGTATGTGGGAAGTTAACCCTTTCCCTCATATGACAATTCTGCAGCAGACGACTTTGAACGTATTTTGTCAAAACATAGAATATCTCCTTAATTGAATGGATAACCTATGACAAAAAGTGGAAAACATTGTGGCAAAAGGAGAAATTGCACGTTTTGTGCAATTTCTTCCTTTGTCACTATGTTTTCAAAACGTCGTCTGCTGCAGAGGCGTCATAAAGCGTCTATATGAGGGAAAGGGTTAAACACAATGAAGGGTTATATACAAATGTCTTACTTAGCCTCATCCCCAGGGTTTATTGCCATTACATTTCCATCTATCACAGCCTGGGCACCTCTTGTAGCTGCTGCCACAAAATCACTGTGTACCTGTAATAATAATATCACTCTGTTACAAATGTATCAACAAATATCAATCTGTGCCCGTTATAATAATATCAATATGTTAGAAACGTATCAACAAATATCAATCTGTAATAAACATATCAACAAATACCATCTGTTGTCACAATGTTTTCAAAAGTTGTAGATGCGTCAAAATGCATCTGTAAGATGGAAAGGGTTAATCCATACTCAAGGTAAAGGAGATAAATATTTCTATTCACCTTAAATATTGCTCTCTCCCTGATAAGTCTTTCTGGCAGGGTTTTGCGTGGTAATTCCCGAGTTGTCTGTATTTCTTCATTCCAGTCCCTTGTTTGACCAGGAATATGTTCTTCATACCCCAACCTTGTTGAAAATGCTGAAAGTAGAACCCAAAAAATGCATTCCAAATGAATGGTTTGTATGAATTACTGTAACTCTCACTTGATTTAATATAACTTAATAGAACAATGTTCTTACTCTATATAAATATAATTTTAAAATTCTCCTTTGAATTGTGCAGTCACATCTTTGCTTTGGAGCAGTAAAAGAAATTATCACAAAATTATCATGAATCAACTACAGCTTTTAAACAAGTGTTATCCTTATTACCATATTCGGATAATTCTCTTTCTACTTCTTCATAAATTATTAACCTTTTCCCTTAATCAATTAATCTGCAGCTGACAATTATTTATATAAATGAAGGTATAATTATTAAAAAGAGTTGTCAAGACTTTGTGGCATGTAGAAAATGCTAGTTATGAGCAATTTCTCCATTTTCCAAATTGTTATCAAAAGTTGTCTGCTACAGATGTGTCAAAATCTGGGCAAAGAGTTCACTGTTGATTAGAAAACAAAATTTATCTTACCATCCTCTGCTCTTATATAGTCAACAGAATGATCTGTTTCGGGAACCATCCAAGTATAAACTTGATAAGGTGTTGGTACCCTTTCAAATGGGTGTTTTGAAATTCTTCTTTTCAGGAGTGCAGCAAAGTTCTTTTTAAACGCTACGCTTAACTGAAAAACAAATATACCAAGGAATAGATATCATTCTTGACAGATATAATCATCAAGATTCAAGCAAATAACTTTTTATAAAGAAAATCACAATATTATTAAATGATATATAAGATGGAAATTAAAAATTGACACTTCAAATTTCCTTACAATAGTAATATTGTTTTGACAGTCCATAGAACTTATGTTTTCAAATCTTATCTAGTTAATTAGCCCTTTCCCTCATAAAGACGCTTTCTGATGCCTCTGCAGCAGAAGGCTTTTTGAAAACAGTGACAAAAGAAGAAATTGTTTAAAACGAGCAATTTCTCCTTTTGCCACAATGTTTTCAACTTTTAGTCATAGGTTATCCATTAAATTATAGAGATTTCTATTTTTTGACAAAATATGTTCAAAGTTGTCTGCTGCAGAATTGTTGTATGAGGGAAAGGGTTAAAGTAGTGCAAAAATGTACTCACCTGATTTAAAATTTCTATGAGAGTGTGTGAGAGATATTTCTGCTGGGCAGCTTTGGGATTGAATTCGTCTTCTGTGCATCTAAATATAATATTTATATATTTATTATCTAAACAAGACTGTTCAAAGAAACACTAGAGTATGACAGACAGACAGACAGCCAATGGAGAAATGATCTGTAGGTTTTAATTCTTGAGACAAAGTTATTCATTACTCAATACAGTCTAACATATGTGAAACACAGTGGTACAGATCCAAAAACAAAGCCTAATATTCTGATAAAGGTACATGTACTCAGTTTGAATGCCATGATTTTGTTGGTAGATCTGAATTTTGGAATTTATTGATACCCTTTCTTATGGTCAAGACAGTCAATATTAGGGTTGTTAATGTGGTCCAAGTCATAAGACACTAAATATTGAGCTTTGTTAATGTGTTTCAAGTCTGAAGACAGTAACTATTGAGCTTTGTTAGTGTGGTCAAAGTCTGAAGACGGTAAATATTGAGCTTTGTTAATGTGGTCCAAGTCATAAGACACTAAATATTGAGCTTTGTTAATGTGTTTCAAGTCTGAAGACAGTAACTATTGAGCTTTGTTAGTGTGGTCAAAGTCTGAAGACGTTAAATATTGAGCTTTGTTAATGTGGTCCAAGTCTGAAGACAATAAATATTGAGCTTTGTTAATGTGGTCCAAGTCTGAAGACAATAAATATTGGGCTTGTTAATATGGTTTTAAATATGAGCAACATCAGGTGTGTGGGGTCCTATTGCATCCAAGTTTTGGCGTCACAGAACTGCAACTTTTTACCAATGAGGGCAAAAATTCTAATTGAAAACACAATGGGAAAAGGAGAAATTGCTCATGATGAGCAATTTCTCCTTTTCCAACAATGTATTGCTTAAGTGATCTGCTGTTGAGGCATCAACTATTGTATGTATCACAGAGTGTGTGAGGCTAATGAATGACTAGAAGACCACTTACTGATTGACAAAGAATCCTCTGGTTGATGCTGTGATTTGATATTTCTTGTCTTCTAGTGTGACCACATACAGGTACAGTAAATCACCTGAAATAGCATAGAGAAAACGGTCAATTTTTTATGAAATCATCCTTTACCAGTATAATGGTTTTTATTGACTGCAACCTTGAACAATTGAAACAATTAGGAAAGGATATAAATTCATGAACATTGTAACCTTTTTGTAGCTCTACACTTATGGTTTGAAAACTACTTTGTAAATAATTTTTCTTTTGAAACATGTTTTGTTCTTGATTAATTAATCCCTTCCCACATCCAATAATTCTGTCGCAGACGACTTTGAAAACGTAGTGAAACAAGAGGCCCATGAGGGCCTATGCTCTACTGGTATGGTTCTTTGTTCATTTTCAATCCAGAGCATGTATGTATGGTGAAGATCGGATAGTAAATGGAGGCTCTTTTGTGTTCACAAGCTGTATTATAGCAATTTTTACAATTTCATGGGCCATAATCCAGTCTTGCATGGGCGGATCTAGCTGGTTTTCAAAAGGAACCAAGCTCTCATCAATATTTAACTACTATCTAAGTTTGGTGAAGATCAGATAGTAAATGGAGCCTCTATTGTGTTCACATGCTCAATTATAGCAATTTGGACAATTTCAAGGGCCATAATCCAGTCTTGCATGGGCGGATCTGGCTGGTTTTCGAAAGGAACCGAGCTCTCATGGATATCTAACTACTGTATAAGTTTGGTTGAGATACAATCAAACGTGAAGACTGTATCGTGTTAACAAGCTCTTTTATAGCAATTTTGACCATTTCAAGGGCTATAATCCAGTCATGCATGGGCGGATCTGGCTTGTTTTCGAAAGGAACCGAGCTCTCATGGATATCTAACTACTGTATAAGTTTGGTTGAGATACAATCAAAAGTGAAGACTGTATCGTGTTAACAAGAAATTGTTTACGGACGCACGGACGCACGGACACATCGCCACGACATAAGCCCTTCTGGCCTTTGGCCAGTAGAGCTAAAAACCTGAAAAATGTCCATAAAAGATTGCTTGATTGTTAAATAAAGTTGAAAACATTGTTACCAAAGGAGAAATTGCTCATTATGAGCAATTTCACCTTTGGCCTCAATATTTTCAAAAGTCATCTGCTGCTATTGCATCAAAATGCGTCTGCAGGTAGGCAAGGGTTAATTGTTCATTCTTCTTTTGTTAGTATGAAACCGCATTGGCCAAGACATGTAAAATCTTCATAAACAATGAGTTTAATTATTGAATACAGTTGAAAAACATTGTGGCAAAAGGATAAATTTCTTATCATAAGCAATTTCTCCTTTAACCAAAATGTTTTCAATAGTCTGCTGCAGAGGCGTCAGAGAGCGCCTATAAAAATCTTGAAACTACAAATGAGAGATGAATACTTACCATGTAGTTTTCTGTTTCCTGGAGGTGGATTCCAACCACTGTATGTTAGAACTTTCAAACATGGTGTAGACTGAAATTCAATAAATTTAACTGAATACATCATTGAATTTTATGAAGAATAGGATTTAAAAAAAAAACAACGAAAGTCCGATTGTTTTTGTTTTGGGTTTACCTTATACAATGTATTTACATTGAGGTAAAAAAATATATAAGGTCAGACATGAAACCGAACCTGAACAAATCTGTAGCAGACGACCTTGAAAATGTCTAGGCAAAAATACTGAAATTTTATAAATGAATTAATTATTATTGAGAAGCGTTGAAAACATTGGGTCAAAAGAAGTAATTACTTAACCCTTTTCCTCATATAGACGCTTTCTGACGCCTCTGCAGCAGACAGCTTTTAGAAAACATAGTGACAAAAGAAGAAATTGCTCAAAACGAGAAATTTCGCCTTTTGACACAATGTTTTCCACTTTTAATGGATAATCTATTTTTTGACAAAATATGTTCAAAGTCGTCTGCTGCATGATTGTTGTATGTGGGAAAGGGTTAATTAGCCACGATGTTTTCAAAGATTTGTTGCAGATACGTCAAAATGTGTCAGCTGCATGTGTTAAAGAGTCAAGAAATCATTCTACAATTTCCCAATTTGCAGACGGTCAGTCATCTACAGCATAGTGACTTTTGATACATTGTGAAAATTGGTTATAACTGTATTCTCAGGGGTTTAATTTGTTTTTTGAGTAGCAGGATATTAATTGAAAGTAGACGGTTGTCTGGGGGTCCTCAACCATTCTGTTTAAGTAGACAGGTTAAGGTGCTTTAGTAGCTGGGTAATTACCCCGGCTACCGGGTCGTTTCGAAACCCCCGACTCAATATTAATATTTCATTTATAAAGATTTTCCCCATTCATGACCTTGATGTAGATTTATTGTATGTGGGTGAGGGGGGGTTAAAGTTAGTAACTTACTCTAAGATCTTTGACACTAGGGTGTAGTGGAAGTAAGGGTCTATCTTTACTTCCTGGCATTATGAAACTTGGTGGAGTACAATCGAGTGATTCTGGTTTATTTCGCTTTTTATCTGGAAAATTTATAATTATATAAACTTTATAAACGTCATGGGAAAAAGGGTCTCTTGGGAGGTGTGAGTACACAATAACTTAAGCTTTTTGGATCAAATTGTCTTTTATATCCTTAAAAATAAAACCATGCAAAAAGTTGTTGCATAATTCTTAGATATCAGGTTAAAATGTGTTGAAAATACTTTTATTCAATAATGTAATGGCTTTGTTCTACAGATATGTCCTCTTATTAGCAACAGTGCTGATCAAGATCACACTGTACAGATGCCCTTACTGATCTTGATTTGCACTGGCAACAAACACCTTATGGTTGGTTTTTGAAGAGCACCATTCAAATGTTGACTTCAAATACAAACAGTATTACATATAACAAGGATATATCACAGACAGTATTATATATAAGAAGAATATCACAGACAGTATCATATTTACTTATGATATCACCAGCAGTATAATATTTACCAAGGATATTGCCAGCAGTATAATATTTAACTTTTATATCACCAGCAATATAATATTTACCAAGGATATCACCAACAGTATAATATTTACCAAGGACATCACCAGCAGTATAATATTTACCAAGAAACACATAATATTTACCAAGGATATCACCAGCAGTATAATATTTACCAAGAATAATATAATATTTACCTAGGATATCACTGGCAGTATAATATTTACCAAGAATAATATAATATTTACCAAGGATATCACCAGCAGTATAATATTTACCAAAGATATCACCAGCAATGTAATATTTACCAAGGATATCACCAACAGTATAATATTTACCAAGGATATCACCAGCAGTATAATATTTACCAAAGATATCACCAGCAGTATAATATTTACCAAGAATAATATAATATTTACCTAGGATATCACCGGCAGTAATAATGTTAAGGAAGGAAACAGAATTGCAGTCTATCCCAGCATAGGCATCAGCAGAGTCCACAGACTTGAGTAAATCTCGGATGTGACGGACGTGAATCCTCGCCTCTCGGATTGTGTAGGGTTCTGTAACAAAGATAATGAGACGTTTTAACCCGTTCCCACATATAAACGCTTTCTGACTTTTCTGCACCAGACAACTTTTGAAAACACTATGGCAAAGGTGAAATAGCTATGATGAGCTATTTCACCATTTGCCACAATGTTTTTTTCAACTCAATTTAATAATTAAACTGTCATTTATGGAGATTTTTCAAATTTCTGAAAAGATGTTTTCAAAGTGGTCTGCTACAGATTGTTTGTATGTGGGGGTTAAATTCTTACAAAATATACATTTGAGAAAATTGACAATCAAATGTATCTCTTCATATCAACCAATCCATTCTCAAATGCAAATGCATTTTGTAAGGTCTGCAGCAGACGACAACTTAAAACATTTAAGCGAAATGGAAATTACGCCTGATGAGCCATTTCACCTTTTGTCACAATATTTTTTTTCAAGTCATTTTGCTGCCGATCTGTAGTGAAAGAATTAATCACAGTAAAATTGGTTTGATATGAAACTTTCAAATTGAATAATTACTATTTTAAACAAAAGTCATAACAGCCGTTGCTTTCATTTTTATATAATGCAGAAGATTCTTTCCGTTTGCAAATATGATTTCAAATTACAGCAGATTTGCAAAGAATGCTAAAAACAACGAAATCTATTAACATATATTGTAGAATAAACATGTTCTCTGAATTTCAAAAGAGTATTCGAAGAAATTACTCATTTATTATACAAGTTAGTGAAAGTGTTAAACCTTGCCAACATACAACAAATCTGCAGCAAACAACTTTGAAGACATTTGGGCCAAAATATGAAATAACTCTCTAAATGAAAGAATGGTTGGCGAGTTAAAAGAGTTGGAAAACACTGTGACAAAAGGTGAAATTGCTCATCTTGAGCAATTTTTCCTTTTGTCACAATCTTTTCAAGAGTCGTCTGCTGCAGAGGCATTAGAAAGTGTTTATACATGTATATGGGAAAGTGTTACAGACAGACGAGAGAGAAGTGTTACAGAAATACGAGAGAGAAGTGTTACAGATAGACGAGAGAAGTGTTACAGACAGACAAGAGAGAAGTGTTATGTGTTACAGACAGACGAGAGAGAAGTGTTACAGACAGACGAGAGAGAAGTGTTACAGATAGACAAGAGAGAAGTGTTACAGATAGACAAGAGAGAAGTGTTACAGACAGACGAGAGAGAGAAGTGCTACAGACAGACGAGAGAGAAGTGTTACAGACAGACGGGAGAGAAGTGTTACAGATAGACGAGAGAGAAGTGTTACAATCAGACGAGAGAGAGAAGTGTTACAGATAGATGAGAGAGAAGTGTTACAGACAGACGAGAGAGAGAAGTGTTACAGATAGACCAGAGAGAAGTGTTACAGACAGACCAGAGAGAGAAGTGTTAGATAGACGAGAGAGAAGTGAACCTGAACATTCTTCATCCTCTTACCTTCGACTACTTTAATAGTGGATCCTTCTGTCAGCCCTTCAATACTCTTTAATTCAGCAAAGTTATCCAGGGTCACGCCCTCCAGTTGTAAGGAGAAGCATGTTCTATGACACGTCTCTTCTCTGTCCATCAGAACTTGATGTATCTCCTGTACCAGCTCCATTGAACTCACCTGGAAAATAAACATGTATCATAGAGCATTCAAACTTTGTGAGTATCCTCATTTATAAACATGAATCATAGAGCATACAAACTGTGTGAGTATCCTCATTTATAAACATGTATCATAGAGCATTCAAACTTTGTGAAAATCCTCATTTCGTGATTCAAATGAACTCACCTGGTAAATAAACATGTATCGGAGAGCATATAAACTTTGTGAGTATCCTCATTTATAAACATGTATCATAGAGCATTCAAACTTTGTGAGCAACCTCATTTTGTGACATCACTAATCTCACACATTTCTTCAATGACTTTGTACTAGTAGGCAACTTAACCCTTTCCCACTTGCAGCAGACGACTTTTGAAAACATTTATTGCAAAGGGTGAAATTGCTCAGGATGAGCAATTTCACCTTTATCAACAATGTTTTCAACTCTATTTAATGATTAAACTCTCATTTTTTGAGATAATACACATTTTAGCCAATATGTTTTCAAGTCGTCTGCTGCAGATGACTTGAATGTGGGAAAGGGTTAAAAGTGTTGACATATTTTCTGATGTCTGCTGATTTATTTGGTTTCAGCAGCATTGTTCTTTGAATGCCTCATCTCAAGAACTAAGGAGACCAGCGTACAATAACATCCTTTCCCAGACATAAGACAGTTTTTGTCGCCACTACAGCAATCAACCTTTTACAACATTGTAGATAAAGGATAAACTGTTCATTTTGTGCATATTCTAGTTTCCAGCAATGTATTTCAACTCTATGTAAAAGTTATACTCATTTCAGAGAAGATAAATTTAAAAACATCAAAAAACACAGACAGGAAACTTAAAATAAACTGAAAGTTATATTTCCTGCTATGTAAATTTTCAGTTATTAACTTATTATTCATGTACCTGAATTCCCTTGTCATTTCTCATTCAGTAGCAGAATAAAGCCTTTCTCACTTACAGATGCTTTCTGACTCCTCTGCGGCCGACGATTTTTGAAATAATTAAGACAAAGCAGAAATTGCTAATGATGAGCAATTACTCTATTATTAACTACAATTGTTTTATCTCTTTTAAATAATTAACAAGAGTACCGCAAACGGTACATAAAACCCCCGTCAGGAAAACCCAAAAAGGGGCATAACTCATGCAGAAATTGACAAATATTCTAAGTCCAAAAAGGGGCACAACTCATTCAAATCCGAGGAAATGTGAACTTGATCTGTGACACATGATTACAAAGCCATATACAAAATTTCAGGTCAATAGCTCAAAGTATGTAGGAAAAAGTGCGGGAAACCTATATTCTAAGTCCAAAAAGGGGCATAACTCATTCAAAAATTGACGAAATTCGAGGAAATGTGAACTTGATCTGTGACACTTGATTACAAAGCCATATACATAATTTCATGTAGAAAAAAAGTGCGGAAAACAAATATTCTAAGTCCAAAAAGGGGCACAACTCATTCAAATCCGAGGAAATGTGAACTTGATCTGTGACACATGATTACAAAGCCATATACAAAATTTCAGATCAATAGCTCAAAGTATGTAGGAAAAAAGTGCGGAAAACCAATATTCTAAGTCCAAAAACGGGCATAACTCATTCAAAAATTGACGAAATTCGAGGAAATGTGAACTTGATCTGTGACACTTGATTACAAAGCCATATACATAATTTCAGCTCAATACATCAAAGCATGTAGAAAAAAAGTGCGGAAAACAAATATTATAAGTCCAAAAAGGGGCATAACTCATTCAAAAATTGACGAAATCCCAGGAAATATGAACTTGATCTGTGACACATCACTACAAAGCCTTATACAAAATTTCAGCTCAATAGCTCAAAGTATATAAGAAAAAAGTGCGGAAAACCCGAACGGACGGACGGAGGGACGGAGGGAGGGACATGACCATACCATAATAAAAACTATATTTCCCTTTACAAAAAGTATCCATATTTCTGCCTAGATGGATTTAAAGTGGAGTGTTGCAGATGGGTTGTATGTGGTAAAGGGTTTTAACATATACATAACATTAGATTTATAGCAATATACTGGGATGAAAACAATCATAATTTTCAAGGGATAAATCATTTCCATGTAATATTATCAGCTTCCTGGATATTTTGAAATGACATCATGTATAACATCACCAACTTCATCCCAATACACATTGGTATCATAAAACTTGACATATTAACAGCTAGTTAACCCTTTCCCTCATATAGACGCTTTCTGACACCACTGCAGCAGACGACTTTTTGAAAACAGTGACAAAAGAAGAAATTGCTCAAAATGAGCAATTTCTCCTTTTGCCATAATGTTTTCCACTTTAAGGCATAGGTTATCCATTCAATTATGGAGATTTTCTATTGTTTTATCAAATATGTTCAAAGTCGTCTGCTGCAGAATTGCCGTATTAAAATTAAAGGGTTAAAATTATCAAAATATAATCTCAGTTACCAGATATTACATAAAATTACATTTATCTAACATATAATATATAAATATATAAATACAGGTAATTACAATGAAACCCCTTGTGATTTTAATCCTTCAACCCTTTCACCCTTTCCCACCGGCAGAAAGGGTTTAACCCTTTCCCACATACAACAAATCTGCAGCAGACGACTTTGATAACAGTGACAAAAACCAGTGAAATATCCATAAAAGATAGCTTAATTGTTTAATAAAGCTGAAAACATTGTGGCCAAAGGAGAAATTGCTATCATGAGCAATTTCACCTTTGGCCACAATGTTTTCAAAAGTCGTCTGCTGCTTTTCCGTTAAAATGCGTCTGCAGGATGGAAAGTGTTTAAACAAGTTTATGTAGACAATTTGTTTGTTACACATCAGTCATAATGCTATCCTTGTAACCTTGAGCGCCAAGGAGGGAAGTCGCTACTTCCTATCTTTTAGTATAACCATTTCCCTCATACGACAATTCTGCAGCAGACGACTTTGAACATATTTTGTCAAAATATAGAATATCTCTATAATTGAATGGATAACCTATGACTTAAAGTGGAAAACATTGTGGTAAAACGATAAAATTGCTCGTTTTGAGCAATTTCTTCTTTTGACACGATGTTTTCAAAAAGCCGTCTGCTGCTGCGCTGCAGAGGCGTTAAAAAGTGTCTTTATGAGGGAAAGGGTTAATGAAAGTATGAGTCACGCAACACATAATGACCTAACATTTAGCAACATGTTTGCATGTTTCTTGTTAGAAGATTAATTTGACAGAAACTAGTGAATGTAATGTTAGCAAGTGTATAACATGTGTATCTTACACAAAACTTACACTTTTTCTAATACATGAAAATCACATTTGCCGTCCCCCCCCCCCCCCCCCCCCCCCCCCTCCTTTTTAGACATTAAGCAAATCTTTCAACTCTTGCATGCATCTTCAGCAGAAGCCTTTTGAAAACAATGTGGCAAAAGGTAGACACTGCTAAATATGAATATATTTATCCAATTGCCACTACATTTTCATATCTATTCAATAATTATACTTTCATACTTTCCGATATAGCAATACTTCCCTATGTTTTCAAGATCTGAAACAAGGTAAGTAAAACAAAAATCAAAAGAAAATGAAATGAAACAAGACCGCCTATTTTTCAAGTGCCTAGGAACATGTGTTCCAAGTTTAATTTGAAAATGTTGAAAGTTTTTAAGTTATGATGTAAGGTTAACGTTTTGTGACCACGCAGATGACACAGACAATCGCGCCATGGGTATCACAATACCCGGACTTTCATTTCTACGAAAAACAGACGAGCTAAAAACCAATCATACCGCGAGTTCAAACTCCTCCACTCCTGGTACGACCACAGTCACATTAAATCCAGTATCTTGTATGAGAACCACTTCTTGTTCTTTGTCCTCAGTCTCCTCATCTTTCTCATCCTTCTCCTCTTTCTCATCTTTCTCCTTTGCTTCCTTGTCTGTCACTTCTGTGGTCTCTGATTCCTCTTTTTCATCCATCCTTACCACTTCAACTGGAAATAAACAACAAATGGTTATTCATTCAACCCTTTCTAAATTCAAAAGGCATTTTGTACACATCTGCAGCAGACAGCTTTTGAAAGCAAATGTGACCACCTGCAGATGCATTTTGACGCAATAGCAGCAGATGACTTTTGAAAACATTGCGACTTAACACTTTCCCGCCTGCAGACGCATTTTGACGCAATAGCAGCAGATGACTTTTGTTTGTTTGTTTGTTTGGAGTTTAACGCCGCTTTCAACAGCTTTGGTCATATCACGGCGGTCAGTGCACCTACCCATGTTTTCCTGGCTTTCCCACACCAGTATTTACACAACATTCTTTCGAAGCCACTGACTACTTTCTCACATAGATCAGAGGTGAGAGGCAATGGAAAACATCGCCCGAAAGAATGTCGCCGCAACCGGGTATCGAACCCGTGACCTCCAGATCACGGGTCAGATACGCTACCAATTGAGCTACCCGGCCGGGCTAGATGACTTTTGAAAATATTGTGACTTTTAACCATTTACCACCTGCAGAAGTATTTTGACGCAATACAGGTTTTTTTTACCTTATATAAAAGTGGCCGTTTAACGGCCCCTTCCCCTCGGAAAATAAGCATAGTTTTTTCCCCTCAAAATATAAATTCCCCTCCGGGAAAAAAAAAAAAAAAAAAAAAAAAAAAAATGTTTTTCATATTTAACTTTTGAACATTAGCTTAAATCTCATTTATCTCTCCACACTGAACAGAATAAAATTTGACTTGAGGTGTAGGCTTGGTGCTGAATTTTTTGATATTTTGATAAGAATTAAAGTTGCTGATGTTGCCCTTAGAGAATATGACGCAAAAACTGCTGTGACAAGATGGTTGTTGTCTGGACCAAGACAGAAAAGACCCAATACTTTGCCATATGGAGCCAGAAATTCAAACACAGTTTCTAGACTATGCTGTATATATCTGACAGTCTCAGCAGCTTGTTTTCACAGCATGTTTTGAACCATGTTTACAAATTACATTCATGATTGACAATAACAGTGTATTGCACTATTGTAGTTCACATTGTGTTGCTTAAAATTAAAGTTCTAATAAGAATTGATTGATTCAAAAGATTTACCTTGTGTCAAGAATATCTACCATACTTATATAACACAAGACTTAAACTGGGTGCTCTTAACCCTTTCATAAAGATGCTTTCTGATGCCTCTGCAGCAGACTACTTTTTGAAAACACTGACAAAATTATGGGCAATTTTTTCCTTTTGTCACAATTTATTCAACCTCTTTCAATATTTATACTTTCACACCATTACAGAGTTTTCATTATTTTGCATAAAAGTGTTCAAAGTTGTCTGCAGCAGATTTGTTGCATGTGGAAAAGGGTTAAACCCCTTCTTTCTTGAACAAAAATCCTTGTTTCAGGCAACAATTCAATCATGCTTTTTAACTCCAATACCCTAACTTCATGACTGTCTTGACACATAGTTTTATTCATAATTTAATTTTGAACATATTCACTTGTGCATGAACAATGCAGCACCATTGAGTAACATACATGGAAGAGAAAAATGTGACCTCATTTTATTACAATAGCTATTGTCTTGTCACGTTAACCCTTTCCCACATACAACAAATTTGGAGCCGACGACTTTCAAAACATCTAGGCAAAAACATAGAAAATCACTAAAATGTAGCTAGGTATTATTATGTATTATTATGTAAAAAAGTTGAAAACATTGTGGCAAAAGAAGAAATTGCTCATTTTGAGCAATTACTTCTTTTGTCTAAATGTTTTCAAAAGTTGTGCAGAATGCGTCTGTATGTTGGAGAGGGTTAAAATAACCCTTTCACACATACAACAAATCTGCAGCAGACAACTTTAAAAACATATTGGCGAAAACTTAAAGACTTCACAAATGCTAGTTCAAATATCAAATAGACTATAGAGCTGACAACAAAGTGGCAAAAGGAGAAATTGCTCTTCATGAGCAGTTTCTCCATTTGCCACAATGTTTTCAAGTTTGTATTTAAAAAGTTATTTTGTAAACTCTGGTTTAGGGGCAGTTTTGACCCCTTTGTTTACCAAGAAAAATGATTTAACTCTTATAAAGACTTTATGGCGAGGTGATTAGCCTTGTGAAAAAAATACCAATTTTAGTTAAAAGCCCTCACCAAACGACTTCTGATTATTTTTTAGCAATTTCTTAAGAGATTTTCAATATGTTTGTCTACATGTTTTCAAATTCGTTTCCAACAGATCTATGTCCGATACACTTAACCCTTTGCCTCATATAGACGCTTTCTGACGCCTCTGCAGCAGACAGCTTTTTGAAAACATAGTGACAAGAGAAGAAATTGCTCCTTTTGCCACAATGTTTTCCACTTTTAGTCATAGGTTATCCATTTCTATCTTTTGACAAAATATGTTCAAAGTCGTCTGCTGCAGAATTGTCGCATGAGGGATAGGGTTAAAACATCAAAGTGTGAAAATAAAAGACCTTCACAATTGGCAGATTATTTCTGATACAGACGAAAACATTGTTTGAAAAAGGAAAACAATGCTTGTTTTGGGCAATTATTTTATTTCTAAGTTATCTGCTCCAGAGGCATCAAAAGTAGTTTCTTCTTTTGCTAAAGCTTATTATCCCTTTCCCTCATATAGATGCATTCTGAAGCCTCTGCAGCAGATGGCTTTTTGAAAACACGATAAGTAACAAAAGAAGAAATTGCACAAAACGTGCAATTTCTCCTTTTGTCACAATGTTTTCCGCTTTTGGTCATAGGTTATCCATTCAATTACAGAGATATTCTATTTTTTGTCAAAATACGCTCAAAGTCATCTGCTGCAGAATTGTTGTATGAGGGTAAGGGTTATTTAAAATAGAGTGTACATAATTCATTGACAATATCTTCACGATATATAAAATATGCACAATATTGATTTTCTTGTGCTAAAATAGAGTGTACATAATTCTTTGATAATATTTTTACGATACATAATATGCTCAATGTTGATTTTCTTGTGCTAAAGTTTATTATTTGAAAAGAAGCCATTATAAAATAGAGTGTACATATTCATTGACAATATTTTTTACAATATTTTTACAATATTTTTACAATATAAAGAGAGTACAGGACAACTATCTGTAAAAATAATCTTAGATTTTCTGCTTGTTTCGTCTTTTCTTGTGTATATTGAAGATTTGAAGAAAAAAACATTTAAGAAGGATATCAACTAATCCTACCAAAGGTTCATAGAACACATGGTATCCCAAAATCTTAAAGAAGATTAACTTCTTTCTCCCCAGACAATGACATGGGTGCTAAACACTGTGTAGTGAACCCTTCTCTTTTCAACTCTATATACGGGAAGTAATCTTCCCAACTCACCATGTTGTAAAACCTTTTCCTAGGATGTTTTCAAAGCAGATGACAAAATATGGGGTAACAAGTTTACTTTCTGCCAAAAAATTTCCACAGGCGACTCTTAAAATAAATTAACCGTTTCCCACATGCAACAAATCTGCAGCAGACGACTTTGAATGCATATAGGAAAAATTATAAAAGATCTCTATACAGGAAAGTATAATTATTGAAAACATTGTGGAAAAAGGAGTAATTGCTTGTGATGAGCAATTTCTTCTTTTGTCACAATGTTTCTCAAAAATCCTCTGCTGCAAAGGCATCAAAATGGCATCTTTATGTCGTAAAGGGTTAAATTAACATGGAAAAGCAAAACAGTTTCTTAAAGATATCATAGTAAACATCATAATACTCAATGTCCTGTAAGCTCGACTCACAAGACAACTTGATGTAAGGAAATGACCAACACCAGCAAGCAACATTGTTTAACTCGGACCTATCTCTTTAATTTAAAAAAGGTAAAATTTCATCAAATCATAAGGCAGAGTTTTCTTATGTTGATTATTAAGCATTTTAAGTTTCAAAGCCATACTCTTCTTATCAAGAGCTCTAGGAATTGATAATTTAAAACAACGAAGATACTGATGGAACCGATGGATGCTCCCCAAAGTAAAGCCAGGACACAGAAATGGTACTACAATACAATTTATGTAGAAACAAGAAACAGCTGAAGACGGTAAGGCCGGATTGTCGGCAATTTGACCTTGAAAATCAACAAACCAAGGTCAAGGTCAAAGTAACCATAGAAATCAATAGAACTTGTTACTGGTTACCTTCAGGCAAAGTTTCAAGTTTGTAACACTTTCCAGTGCTGAGATTTTGCCTCAACCTGAATCTTGAACCAAACCTGAAACTTTAACCAAAATGTTGACAGACAGACAGACATCGCCAATCTATAGACCGGAATTGCTAGAGCAATTCGGCCAAAAACAAATGGCCATAATTAAGTAATTAGTAAGAATTTGTGTACTAAAGTGGAAATAGTTATTCTACTTATATGATCAAATGTATATAATGAGTGTATTAATGAGGTTGAATGATGGAGCATGACAATGTTAAACTATAACATGCTGATGACAAAAAGTATCCGTGAGTTCTGACTGGTGGTTGCTGAGAAATAGCCCACACTCAAATTCTCCTATGTTATATTATATAAAAGGGCAAAACCTCTGTGAATTGACACATGGAGATATTATGCACATCTCATCTTCTTAGTGAAGCATCCCATAAAGTTTCATTGAATTAAAGTCAGTGGATGCTAAGAAATAGCCCCGACAAAAGCTGTACAGATAGAAATTAAAAGGGCAATAACATTGTGACAAAAGGAGAAAAACTGTAAGGTGTGGATAATATGCACATCTGCTCTTGTTAGTGAAGCTTCCAATAAAGTTTCATTGAATTCAAATCAGAACGAAATTATGGACGGATGGACAAAGCGATGACTATATGTCCCCCGAATTTTTTCTGGTAGCAGAGCATGACAAGCAATTTCCCTTCTTGTCACAATGCTTTCAGAAGTCGTCAGGTGCAGATGTATTAAAATTTGTCATGAGCAAATGGTTTAACCCTTTCCCTCATATAGACGCTTTCTGACGCCTCTGTAGCAGAAGTCTTTTTGAAAACATAGTGACAAAAGAAGAAATTGCTCAAAACAAGCAATTTCACCTTTTGCCACAATTTTTATCCATTCAATTAAAGAGATTTTCTATTTTTTGACAAAATATGTTCAAAGTTTGTCTGCTGCAGAATTGTCTTATTAGGGAAAGGGTTAAACTGAACAGTCTGTACATTGTAACACATTGATAACAGGTTTGAGACCTGTTTTGTTTTTTATTGTATTAAGATAATACGATACAACTAGTTATCAAGGTATCAGTCAAATCCTTGAAACCATAGGAACCCTTTGCTTACTTTTTATTGATTACAAGTCTTCAATAACCCTTTCCAACCTGCAGACGAATTTTGACTCATGATGAGCAATTTCACCTTTGGGCACAATGTTTTCAACTTTATTTAACAATTGAATTAAGCAATATTTTATGGAGATTTTTCAGGTTTTTGTCACTATGTTTTCAAAGTCGTCTGCTGCAGAATTGTTGTATTCAACAACATACAGGTTCCTGATATGAATTTTTAGCAGTCCTTTCAGTTTGCTATCAAAACCTGAGGATACAATTATTCTAGATGTAAAAGTGGGTTTTGATTTTGATACATAATTGAAAACAATGCAGGTGAGAGAGGAAATTGCTACTTTTCCACTTTTAGAAATTTTATCCTGCAGAAGCATTTAAGTTCTTTTGCATCTGGGAAAGCCTTCAACTGATGGAAAAAGATTAACCCTTTCCCTCATAGAAACGCTTTCTGACGCCTCTGCAGCAGATGTTTTTTTTGAAAACATAGTGACAAAAGAAGAAATTGCTCAAAACAAGCAATTTCTCCTTTTGCCGCAATGTTTCCCACTTTATGTCATGGGTTATCCATTCAAATAAAGAGATTTTCTATTTTTTGACAAAATATATGTTCAATGTCGTCTGCTGCAGAATTGGCGTATGAGGGAAAGGGTTAAGAATAAAATCACTGCCCCTATTGTGGTAAAGGGTTAGACCCTTTAGTAGCAGTAACTTTATCTAAAGCCCTGATGTCACAGGGAGCTGCGAGGGCTCAATCTTGATTAAATTCCATATGCCATTAGAAGAATAAACCTACCAAAGTACAGAATTTATAAAATGTTCTATTAATAAGGTTTTTAAAATGGAATATTCACAAACCTGTTCCTACATACATCAAATCTGCAGCAGACGACTTTGAAATCATCTAGACAAATATATATGGAAACTCTCATATACATATATCAATATATATCAAAGTTCAATTTTTAAAGAGAGTTGAAAGGAAGAAATTATTCATGATGTGAAATGGTTCTTTTTTTTGCTTTAAAATGACAAGGTTCTAAAAAATTGTAAAAAAAAAATCGCCACATGTGAGAAAGGCTTAACCCTTCCTACCTATAGACGCATTTTGAAGCATTTGCAGCCAATGACTTCTGAAAACTTTGTGGCAAAAGGAGAAATTGCTCAAAACGAAAACAATTTCACCTTTTGTCACTTTGTTTTCAACTTTTTTCAGCAATAATACATTCATTTATAGAGATTTTCCATGTTTGAGCATGATTGTTTTCAAAGTCGTCTGCTGCATCCTTGTTGTATGTGAGAAAGGTTTAAAATTTAAGTCTACCCAGATAAGGGATTAGGTACTGGGTCATAAGGGTCTAACCAGATTGTTTAGTTTCTTATCAGCAATCTGTGTCAAACAGGGGTGAGATATGCATAGCTCCATGAGAACAGCAGCTATTGAATGTTGCCAGTCACAACTAGTCAACCAGCTTAAAAACAGCCATTCAAAACTAAATAGCCGTAAATAATGTTGAAACTGTAACAACTTAATTGTTCATGTCTGGATTGTAACATGATATCTTGGCTTTAACCCTTTCCTTGATGCTGATGACTTTAAATGTCTCTGATTGTCAACATTGGAAAGAATGTTGAACGCGCTTGGGTTCAAACACACACAACCACTGGATTGTCAGCCCGCTTCACCACCAGGACTGGGCAGATGAAGCACACTATTATGGTTTTTTTTAAATCAAATTGAAAAACAGGAGAAACATTTCCTTATTGCCCATAAAATTTGTTCACCTTTAACCAAATTATCTACATCCCTGTGTACATCATACATTTATATCTGTTCAATAGCTAACATTTGCTTGATTCTTCCGACCATAAGTAAAACCCAATCAAAAGTTCATTATTATCCAAGGTCTTCATGGATGTAGAGTCAACAAAAAACCTCAGGAGTGAAAAAGAAATTGGTTTTACTCAGCTGGAACAGCTGTACTAATCACTAAGAAAATAGACAATAGCATCAAAGCTAAAGAACAATACAACAATGTACTCTCCATGAGTATTATGATATATTTTAAGAGTCCTTTGCTTTGACAATGTCTGACTAAAAGAATTTAATTTTTTTGAAAAACTTATCGGAGAACAAAGACTTTAAGTTAGTAATTCTCCTTTTACCAACAAATTCATGCTTCATTCTAACCTTTACAAACTAGGAAATGTGCCTTGTCCAAGGGTGCTCCACCATGAATCTCAAGAACAAGGATCCAACCCAGAAACCCTGGTCTCAAAAGAGTCAAATCCCACATGCTAAACATTCAGCCACGACCGATTTCTCAACAATGTTTTCAAACGTTGGTCTCTGTAAAGGCTTACAAAAATATGAGTAAATGAAAAAGATTAAAGTATTTCTATAAGTATCATAATTGAACAAGAGTTAAAAATAATGTAGTAAAAGGAGAAATTGCTCATTTTGACTTTAAAAATACCTAGGATGGAGGATAATACCACTGCATGTATAGAAGGATCTCCCTGCATGGAAGTGAAGAAGAAGAATACTAGGCGTAACTATAAACAAGAGCTGTCGGAGGACAGCGCGCTCAACTATTTCAGCGCTTATTTAAGTTACTGAGATAATGGACTATAATGTAGTTGCATGAAAAACATTAAACACAATTTCTTAGTTAAAGGGTGATAATTTGCATTATATGCAGAATAGTGTTATTTAACTTCATTATTTTCATAGGTGTGATGGTTAGGAAGGGTTCTATAACAATTCAATGGAATGCATCAAGTAATTACTAAGATATTGACTCTTAATGTAGTTGCACGCAAACCTTTAACCATAATTTCTAAGTAAAAAAAGGGCAACAATTTGCACCATATGCAGGATCAAGTTATCTTAATTGGTTGTGTATATAGTTGTGAAATTGGGAAAGGTTGTATAAAGTTTCAATACAATGCTTCAAGTTGTTACTGAGATTACACTCTAAATGTAGTTGCAAAACTTTAATCAGAATTTGTAAGTCCAAAAAGGCCATTACTTGCATAAAATGCTGGATAGAGTTATCGTACTTGATTGTTTACATAGGTGTGATGTTTGGGAAGGGCTGTATAAAGTTTAAATGCAATTCATCAAGTAATTACTATGATATGTTCTCTTAATGTAGTTGCATGCAAAACTTTAACCAGAATTTGTAAGTCCAAAAAGACCCATAACTTATACATAAAATGCAGGATCGAGTTATTTAACTTGAAAATCAACATAGGTGTGATAGTTCAGAAGGGTTGTATAAAGTTTCAATGCAATGTATCAAGTAGTTACTAAGAGATGGTCTCTTAATGTAGTTGCACGCAAAACTTTAACCAGAATTTCTAAGTAGAAAAAGGGCCATAACTTGCAAAAAATGCAGGATAGAGTTATCTAACTTGATAATATACATAGGTGTGATAGTTGGGTAGGGTTATATAAAGTTTCAATGCAACAAATCAAGTAAATACTGAGATAGGGACTCTTAAAAGTCTTAATTTAGTTGCACGCAAAACTTTAACAAGAATTTCTAAGTAAAAAAAGGGCCATAACTTGCATAAAATGCAGGATCGAGTTATCTAACTTGAAAATCTACATAGGTGTGATAGTTGGGTATGGTTGTATAAACGTTCAATGCAATGCATCAAGTTAATACTGAGATATGGACTCTTAATTAAGTTGCACGCAAAACTTTAACCAGAATTTCTAAGTAAAAAAGAGTTATCTGACTTGATAATCTACATAGGTCTGATAGTTTGGTAGGGTTGTAGAAAGTTTCAATGCAATACATGTAGTATTTAAGTACTTGCATGCAAAACCTTAACCAAGGTGTGACATGGACGCCGACGCCAGGGTGAGTAGTATAGCTCTCATATTCTTCGAATAGTCGAGCTAAAAATAAACTCATCAGTATTAAAAACTTTGTTGCAAAATATAATGTCTTCTATTGACACAATGTTTTCAAAATTCTGACAATGGGAAGCAGGGGAAAGAAGGAAATTTAAATTGGTGTGAAACAAACCAGATTCTAATAGTCAAATAGTAAATACAGTGACGATACAATATGAAATTTATCATGCCTAATGCAAGGACTGAGACCTAGCAGTAATACTTTACTTTTAACCCATTCCCACATACATCTTTAAATCTGCAAGCAGGCAACTTTGAAAACATGTTGGCAAACATATGAAAAATCTCTTTAAGATCAAACAAAAGTTGTTGGATTAGAGCTCAAAACATTGTTTCACATGGAAAAAATGCATTGAGCAATCTCTCCCTTTGCCAAAATCCTTTCAAATATTGTCTGCTGCTGATGTGTAGAAAAGGGCATGCACAAGGAAAAAGGATTGATTGAACAGTAAACTAGGAATCACATTGAGAGGATATAATACACAATTCCTCACTCACACTGCTTGCTTTTTATCTCTAAACAATTAGTTTGAATCATCAATGGAGTAATGAATGTTTCTTAAGCATCACTCTTATTTTTGTTATTTCAAGAGTAAGAAAAATATATTATTATCCAAATGCTATTTTTACAATTTATGTAATAATTGTAAGAACGATGGAGTAGCTTCCCTTTGTTTACAAAACAGATTTGACATCTCATCCGTTACCGAACTATATCACGTATGCAATGGAAATGAAACGTTAATCAACTGCAAATTCATGCAGAACATGTACAGAAATTCACTTGGTATTCAAGAAAAGCACCTGTTGCGTCATACACAATTAGTATGCAACTATTTAGACGCTCCAGTCCATTTCCTGACCTCTACGACCTTGAGTTGTAAGACACATGTAAACAGACAGTAGCCCACTCGAGACCGCTATAAACAAGAACATTGATAACATGATCGGGAAATGTCGGTTTTTACGTTTATCTGAGTATACTAAAATACTAAAATATTCAAAAAGAGCTATGCAAGTAGCGGCGAACCAATTGTGTCTGACAGGACAGAAAGGATACGGAAACGGCATTACGATTTGACCTTGCATTTTCTTCTTAAAGTATTAAGTACATACACATTGAAACAGGTTGGAAATGTTACCAATATAATTATTGAATATTACTTTATGCACACAGTTGTTTCTGATAATGGAAAATTCAATTTTTTAAAGAAAATACCGGACAGCAATATCTGTAAACAAATCCACGAACATGACCCAGCGAACAGTCTTCGTTTTAGAAATTAAATTTGAATACTCACTGTCAGCTTTCGCCTTTTCTGCAGCATTATCATTCTCCGTACATCCGTTTTCTATTGGATTTTTCACTGCTGTTTTGTTATTGTCTTCACCAGACTCACAACCTGCGATTCCGGCCATTCCTGTCAGCTGAACGAACACACGTGTTATGCGACTTTGGAGGTTCCAAGTTTATTTTTAGAACGAATGATGTCTATCGTTATCACGTGACCTTTTCCATTAATTCTAATACTTTTCGAACTATACACTCTCTTTTCGTTGTGATGGGCAAATCGACAAATTTGTAAAACTGTTTAACCATTCCCCACATGCAGACACGTGTTATCATATTCTCATATGATTTTGTTTCGACCAATGAAATGCTGTAAATAAAGTGTACTGTGTAAAGTATAAATAAACGAAACAAACTATTTCAATTTGCGCCTTTTTTTTAAAACAGGTAGGTTATAGGTGCAGTTTATATTACTCAATACATTATTACTGAACATCGTCTCAGTCTGGTGAACATTTCTGGTGAGTTATTTCAAAATCCTTCAAACGTTTAAAAAATGATTGAACGTACACGAAAATTAGTCATATTACCTTTGACCTGTAATTGCGACCTTGACCTTGAACCAAAGTGGTTGTAACATGCACACTGCACATCGTCTCATTATGATGAACATTCGACATTGACCTTGAACCAAAGTGGTTGTAACATGCTCTCTGCACATCGTCTCAGTCTGATAAACATTTGCGGTGAGTTATTTCAAAATCCTGTAAGCGGTTATTGAACGGACACGTAATATAGTCATATGACATTAGACCGGTAATTGTGACATTGACCTTGAACCAAAGTGGTTTTAACAAACGCTGTACACATCGTCTCAGTATGGTGAACATTTGTGGTGAGTTATTTCAAAATCCTTCAAACGGTTCATAAGTTATTGAACGGATAGGAAATATTGTCGTATGACCTTTGATATGTACTTGCGACATTGACTTTGAACCAAATTAGTTGTAACAGGCACTCTTCACAGTGTCTCAGTATGTTTTACATTTGTGATGAAATATTTCAAAAGCCTTCAAACGGTTCAAAAGTTATTGAACAGACACGAATTATAGTCATATGAACTTTGACCTATAATTGCGACCTTGACCTTGAACCAATGTGATTGTATTATGCGTTCGTCACATCGTCTCAGTATTGTGAACATGTGTAGCGAGATATTTTAAAAATCATTCAATCAGTTCGAAAGTTATTGAGGGGTCATGAACTATAGTCATATGACCTTTTACCTCTAATTGCGATCTTGACCTTGAACAAAAGAGGTTGTAACATGCGCTCTGCACATCGTCCTAATATCGTAAACATTTGTAGCGATTTATTTCAAAACCCTTTGGCGGTTCAAAGCTTTGGAGTGGACAAGATTTGTGAGTGACAGACAAAAGCCTTGGGCAAAAATAATATTTCTCTCCATTATATGGGAGGAGGGGGGGAAGAGATAATTTAACAGAATGAAACTGCGGTGCTCTTACATACCAAACACCAAAACACATCCATTAACAAGGGTGTAATATGCTTGGAGCCATTATAATGTACCTGTCTTTCGAAATACATGTATACTGTTCATGCACGATAAATGTATGGGTACTAGTATTCATCATGACTTTCTCCTGAATATAGGAAATTCACGTGCGTGTTTCGGAAAATATAGAAACGTTGACAAAACTGTTGTCACAAGTAGAGCTTGGAGAACAATTACTCGTAGTATTTCAGTTTATGATTTTAAAAGCGAATTTAATCAAAGTACTGAAAGTACTAGTAACGAATTATTTTGAACATGTATTGTAAAATCTAATTTATGAATGCAATTGATCATGCTATTGCACAATTTAGTCTATTTTATTATTACTAATATTTTTGTCAAGAGGTTTTTTTTATCAGTTGACAGTTTTAGTAAATGTAGCATTTCAACGGCGATGCGAGCGTTTAACATGCACACTAACTCTTTCACTGAGCTCTGCGTAAAGTCGGTCAAAACACCCATGGCATATTTGTGAGATTTACATTGTTAATTCGATTTGTTTTCGTCACCAGGGGCGGATCCAGGATTTCGGCTTATATTATAACTATGTTTCATGTGAGTGAATTAATTATTATAAATCTATAATGTTTAACAAATCGCATAAAATAAGAATTAAAAAAAAAAAAAAAAAACAGTTCCAATTGGGACTCGAACTCGCGTCCATAAGTAGTCCATGATTAGCAGTTCTACACGCTCTCCATTACACCACGGTACTTTGATACAACATTTGAGCGTTACTTTCGTATATATATATATTAAGCTAACTGAATGCGCGCGTATGTAAACCATGATCTATAATTAGAAAGCCACTTTGATCATCGTTATCATGTTGGAAAAAGGAGAAACAACGGCGATGCGAGCGTTTAAAATGCACACTGACTATTTCACTGAGCTCTGCGTAGTGGCATATTTGTGAGATTAACATTGTTCTATACAGCGTGAGGTCGACTTCTAGTGAATGGGCATACGACTAAAATTCATACTCGTGCCTTATACGTACCTGCCGACAAATGAAATATATATGCGCGTACTGTTAATTTGATATTTTCTAGAAAATTGATTATCTATGATGATTCGATAGTATAATTATGACTTCACTGTATTGAAATAACACGTAGAAGACAAGTCATTTTAATATCGAAAAAATACTAGGACTATTTAGGTGCAGCGAATGTGTATTCTAAGCGGAAGTGTAGTTTAACCGTGACTTCCGCAAACAAACACGATCGCGTTAACTGTATTATTTTTTGAGAACAAATAATTCGTTAAAAATGAGACCATTTGGTAAAGTTATGCAGTACATTACAGTTTGTAATTGGGAAACAGAAAATCTAGAACATTAACTTATAACGATAGCTTTAATAAGTAGGTAAACGTCTGACCCTGCCACGTCAAAGGTTATGTTTTATATTTTAGCTCAATGTAAAATTGACCTTTGACATGTAAGGGTTAAAACGTCATTTCTATTATGGATCCCGGACTATATGACTCCCAACAAAACTTTGAAAAGTCTTACATAGAGGCTGATTATTTTTAAGTTCATGATTGACTGTTCAATGCTTTATGTTGTATCCAATACTTCTATCTTTACCTAACCTTTACGGTCAATGTTTGTAAAAGTCAATTTATCTTGGGCACATTAGTGTTCATTTCGAGTACATGCACGTTTCAGAATAATGTACAATAGCCGTTTAATTGATTGTTTCTTGTTTTACGCCGCTATCAACATTATTTCAATTATATATATATCATGGCGTTTCCTATGAGGCGCCGTTTTACTATTTATTCCTTATTTTTTTATATCAGAAAATCGTCAGTATTTTTTGATATCAGAAAATAGATTATTTGATATCAGAAAATGGATTTCTTGACATCAAAAAATGATTTTCTGATATCAACAAATGGAATTTCTGATATCAAGAAATTTAAATGATTGTCTGATATCAAGAATTCGAATTTCTGATATCAGAAAATGAATATTTGATATCAGAAAATGCATTTCTTGATATCAGAAAATCATTTATATTTCTTAATATCAGAAATTCCATTTATTGATATCAGAAAATCATTTTTTGATGTCAAGAAATACATTTTCTGATATCAAGAAATACATTTTCTGATATCAAATATTTATTTTTTGATATCAGGAATTCGATTTCTTGATATCCGAAAATCATCTGATAAGGAAAAATAGAGCATATTTCTTGATATTTTTTGATATCAGGAATTCGATTTTTTGATTATCAGAAAATCAATTTTTGATATCAGGAAATCAATTTCTTGATATGAGAAAATAATAAATATTTTCTGATATCAAAAATTCGAATACCTGATATCAAAAAATAGAATTTTTGATATCAGAAAATCTATTTTTTGATATCAGAAAATACTCTTTATTTCTTGATATCAGGAAATCCATTTTCTGATATCAAAAAGTCGAATTCTTGATATAAAAAAAGAAGGAATAAATAGTAAAACGGCGCCTCATAGTTTCCTGGGTAAGTTACGAGTAGCCTACAACTGGTCCATTTATCCTGACACGAGCCAGTAATTCGCAATGCTGAGCGCCAATGAGTGCAGTCCGGCATTACTACCATTTTTAAAGTCGTGGTATAACACGGCCGCTGATCGAACCCGCACCTGAGACGGACTCTCTACACTATACAATCGAGGCGGTTCAGTAGCCATTTTAATCACAACCAATACCAGTCTCGGGTTCAATGTAGCAGTTTGGTGGCTAACTGTTTGCAACGGTTCGTTTCCAGAAGTGAAAAAACAGGCTACGTCAATGAACTGTTATGGTTACAAACTGTAATCAATCCACCAATCAGGTAACAGCTTTTTTAACTTCTGGCACGAATCTTTTTTCAGCCGTAAGCTACCATATGGCTACGCTGAATTTCATTTGTGGATTTGCTAAGGTACAATTTAATTGAACACAGGGTTGGCTCCTTCTCAATGATGTGGAGCACCAGAATAGAATCGGTCCCGGGTCGTAGTAGCCTAAAATAGTCCATTTAGACAACTTTAAGTAGCACTTCTCGTAAGAAGTTTCAGCATTGCTGTATCAAATATACCTTGTTTACCTTGGTTTCGAGACCATTATAGGCTTCCACCTTTCGGGTCCATTTTGTGTTTGGTTTTCTTTTCCCGCTTCCGGTCCTTCATTATATGGCACAAATTTGAGTGCTGAATTTTTCCAGCATTTATTTAATAGAGTTTTAAAACTATTTACATTTATAACGTTTACAACTTCTTCAGGCAAAATGTTCCATGGTTTAACTACTCGTTGAGAAAAGAAATATTTTCTTATATTTGTTCTGTAGTGGCATTTATATAATTTATAGTTGTGGCCTCTTGTTTTGGTTTGGTGAAAATGGAACAGCTTTGTTTATTTCGACTTTGTCAATATTCTTTATTAGTGTATAGGTTTCCACCATATATGCCCTTATTCTTCGTATTTTAAAGTTGGTAGTCCTAGTTATTTTAGTCTTTCTCGATATTCTTTATTTTTTTTATTTCAGGTATTAATTTATGGGTTCTTCTTTGGACGTTTTCTAAAAGTATTTCTTCCCTTTTTTATGACTGACCATACTGAGCTGCCATATTCCAGGTGTGGTCTTACTATGCTTTTATAAAGGATTAATATAGCATTTCCTTGTCCATGTAGATAAATGATCTTTTGATGATACCAAGCATCTGGTTTGCTTTTTTAACTTTTGTATAATGTGTTGAGTGAATTTTAGTTTGGTGTCAACTATGATGCCTAGGTCCTTTTCTTCATTTGTTTTCACTACTTCTTTCCCTTCCATGTAATATGTTTAGTCGAAGTCTTGTCCAAGGTGAAGATGTTTACATTTGTTTTTGTTGAATTTTAAAAGCCATGCATCTGACCACTTAAGTAATGCTTTCACATCTTTCTGGAGATTTTCCTTATCTGTAGGATTGTTTACTATTGATTAATATGTGCATTTATTTGTATATATTGCTGATCAGGTGCAGTGGATGCTTCAAACCAGAATACTTAAGAGGGGATGTGTACAACTTGGAACAGCGAAATATTCATGCGCTATTCGTATGGCTTCGTTTGCCTTTTTTATGACAGTGAATGGATTATACCAATTAAGAGCCAGAAATGTGCAACACCCTGTTTATAAAGAGGTAAAAAAACAAAAAAACAAGCCAATTTCACGCTATATTTAATTGCCCAAAAAGTCACAGGTGTGACTCCTCCAATATTCACCCCTACTAGAGTAGTAAACTCGAAATGACTTGCAAATTATCCTTATCTTCGTGTGTTTACATATTCATTGATAGTCCTTGCGTCTAGACATGCGCTTGAATATTGATTTTAAATACGCTGCATGCATTGTCTTTATCCGATTCGACAGGCTATAATGCAAGCTGCAAAAGTAGATATCCATAGTTAGCTCTAACACATCTACGGTAGGCTAAACACTGGGCAACGTTAGGCGCTTGAAGAAACAGTGTTAACTCATCGCATGAAGGTCACTTAAAAATAACTGATGCAATTTAAACCCATAGTTGCAGAGTGGGACGCATATTGGCGCATCAGCAACAGGCGACGGTTGAAAACACTGCAGCAAAAGGAGAACATTTTCATAATGAACATTAATCCCTTTTCAACAATGTTTTCTAAAATATCTTTATACTCAATAATAACACGATCATTTATAGAGTTTTCATATTTTGCATAGATTATGCCGCCAATTTTAAAGCATGTGGATAAGGGGTTAAACTTAACCCTTTCCCTCATACGGCAATTCTGCAGCAGACGACTTTAAACATATTTTGTCAAAAGATGGAAAATCTCTATAATTGAATGGATAACCTATGACAAAAATTGAAAAAAACATTGTGGCAAAAGGAGAAATTGCACGTTTTGTGCAATTTCTTCTTTTTGTCACTATGTTTTCAAAAAGCTGTCTGCTGCAGAGGCGTCAGAAAGCGTCTATATGAGGGAAAGGGTTAATAGTGCTTCCAGATCCGTTTACCTGTGTCTAAGCGTCGCAAGCTCTGAAAATATTTGTCAAAACGGAAGAAGATCTTAATTCAGCCCTACCTACCTCTTTCATGAAAAATTACATGAAACCTTAACCCTTACCCTACAAATAAACGATTTCTGACGCATCTGCAGCAGACGATATTTAAAAACATTGTGGCAAAAGAAGAAATTGCTCATTTATAAAAGGTTACTACATGTTTGCCTAGATGATGACATGATATTACTTTTTTCCATTTATTACTATATCACCCACCCTCTTTCACCTCTTTCCCCGCCTCCCAATTTTGAAACTTTTCATCACAATTGCATCAGAGAAATTCTGTTCGATCCATGCCCATTATCATACACGTCACATGGGCAGCAATGAAAAGGTTTCATCACAATTGCATCAGAGAAATTCTGTTCGATCCATGCCCATTATCATACACGTCACATGGGCAGCAATGAAAAGGTTTCTTATTGTCGTGGAATAACTCAAAAACGGTTTTAAAACTATATTATATAAATCAAACCAAATTAACACAATACGTAGAAAGGAGAAATTCCTCATTCAGAACAAATTCATCTTTTTCACGACGTTTACAAAAGTCATCAGTGTCTTTATTAGTCGCCGGGCAGAAGCCCGCGACTTCTATTTTTAATAGCTTTTGGGAAATCACATGGGAGGGCGGCTTATTATTAGAAAGAAACAAATCTAGATGATTTGAACATATTACAATTGTGGTTGTTTACGAACACTAATAAATGACACATCTAAAATGAAATAAATATTCCGATTTTTTAATGTTTGCAGTTTTTTTTTATTTCACTCGCATTTAAGTTTTTTGTATTATTTACGAAGACAAAAGTGGTCCCTTCAAGACGTGAACCAACACCCCCTAATGCAGACTCTTATGTGTCATCATTGAGGTCAATTTCGGATTCTCCTTTTAATAGCAATTTTAACTTACTAAATGTTGTTTTCATGTTCAAAGAGATGTCTTGATTTGTGTAGAATTCATTTAATAATGTTAATCCATGAATATCTAAAGTAGGAACTGTTTCTAAGCTAAATATAGACCCTATTCTGTTGTGTAGTTTCGTGACCTTTAACATCGATTTTCGCGCATGCGCATTTCGATATGAAAAAGCGAGTGATATTATTTTATTTTAGACAAGTACAAGACGAATGTTTGACGCAAAGCGTCAAAGAGAACCCGAAATTACCTCCCTTTAAAGCAATACCAGGATATTTACCTTGTGATTCGAATAAGATTGACAAACATTGAAATTATATGAATGAATACTATTATTTAAATAAGTAACAACAGCAAAATTAAATTTAAGCCAGATAAATGTGTACACATTTCGTTTATTTTTTATAGATACCCTAATGTATAGGTATGTATATACAATTTATAACCAAATGTTTTCATTACTACATTCCTAATGTTTGAATAGACTAAGGAAAGTCAAGAATACATAAATAAATCAATGCAGTCTTTTCCGGCGACATTGATGCCTTGCATCAACTTTCTCTTGTGACGGCAGTTTAATAGCAATTTCAAAATGTATATCTATCTGTCACATATAAATTTATCGATGAAACAGATGACGGTTACAACTGTTTTACGGCGTTTCCTGTGTATTGTATCAGTGCTGATTTGAAGCTTATCTTTACGCCAGTTCACTCGTTTGCAACACTTTGCAACATAGAGAGAAATACATACTACCACTTTCAAGTCTTTGGTATGACCCAACCGTGGATTAAACACAGGTCGCTCGCTCTCGATTACAAATATCACTTCTTAAATGGGAGTGGAAACTCTTAATTGGGGTATATAATTAAAACAATTATATATAGGCTATACATTTTCCTTTTCGACGTTTCCACTCCCATTTTGTTCTGTTTTATTAATTCGACGTTTTAGACATTCGACGTTTCCACCGTCACCCACTCTATATTACTATACGACGAGTTTGCAGTTCGACGAGTTCTCCTTGTTCGTGCAGATGTACCTGTAAATAAAATTCTGACATCGCTGTTATTTATACAATCAACAATTATATATATATGTAAACTGCTACTGTTGCAGCCTGGGGTATTCAACGCAAATAGTAACTATATTACCCAAGGAAATATCACGCAAACGAAATGTCAGACAGATGGGGCATATATATATATATATATATATATATGACTATACTGACTGATAGACAGTTGTTGGCCGTTTGGAAAGTACATGTATTTGAAAAAACTCAATGAACTGTCATTCTAAGTACACACTCCAGGTAGGGTATACTGTCAGTAAAAGTTAAAGCTAACCATGAAAATTGACTTTTGAAAGATAACTCGTTTAAACTCGCATTTGTGAACCACATCATGTGTGTCTTTGAACTTTATTTATCCTTTTGTGTTCCAAGCAATCTCCCTAAACTTCGATAGCTCGTATATAAATGACTGCCCGATACAGGTCGCCTCAGATTGACCTTTGCGACAGCCAATCAAATTGTCGCTTACCAAATCATACGGTGTAAACATGTTAGATGACCCATATACATACACAATATACTTATAGGGCGAGTTCATATGGGATCCGAGAACAGACCGAGTGCACTCGGAATCCATTTGAACGGTGATACTTTTAACCTTAGTGACGTCATTTTGACCTTTTGACCCGAATCCGAGTAACCCACCTCAAGCCTGGGGTTACTAGCATTTCAAAATGGCGACCAACGATGTTTACTACTCATTTGGAATCCTCGGTGATGAATGCTTCATTAAGGTGGCACAACACAGTTGAAAGCTGATTTTCTGTTTCCTGGGAAAACCCAACTTTTATTCTCTCAATATTTCTCATACTATCCATACTGGTTCGATAAAAAGGGTTTGCCTGTATCAAGGAGTGCCAAAATTATAAGAAACTGACTGGAAGTCACACTCTCCGTCCATATTATGGAAAGAAGTGGCCACAAAAGTGGTCTGAAACAGAGTGAAAAAGATCAATTTGACCCTTTATTCCAAAAATCTCCCAACAAAAACGCAGGGGATAAGTGTAAAATTGAAAGGCTGCAAAGACTCTCAAAACGATAGGCAATCTGTGGATGCAGTCAGAAATACCACGTTTCCAGCTCCTTTTCGAGCAATTTTGGACGCGAAAGCTGGTATTCAAATTTACCTCTAAATTCACGCCTAGCTCTGCAACCAGTGTTGTCAAACCAGAAGGAGAAGTGGGTTCAACTGAAAAATTCAATCCCATGCTTAGAGCTCAATTTTCACATTTATAAACATCAAAATCAACCATTTACCCAAAAATGTACCCAAAACTTACTATTTTTTTTATTTGTATTTTTGAACCCTGGCCAAAATCCGAATATCCCGAAAGCATGTGTTATGTGTCACCTAATGGATGATGAAGGATTACGGAATTACCCGAGAGTTCCGAATGGTTTACTAAGACGAGGAAACACCGTTCAGATGGAAAGCATTAGTGCGCATGTTCTGCTGAATTTATGTGAACGTCTGTGCATGTTGTCTATTTCATGCAGACTTACATTCGCTTGAGTATCGGTATAAATCTGAAATAACGTCGTCGATCGACTTATGGTTGGAAATGTTGACAAAACCAGGAAAATAGGATTACACAGTACCTGCCAATGATTTACATCAGAACAATTGTGAACAAAATAAAGATCAATTTATATAACAAATGAAGGACTTCAATACGCCACGCGATAAAAAGGCATAACATAGATGGTAGATCTAAACAAGAAAACTATTGCTCCAGACATTTTTTAATCTGATTTAACCGGACTATTGCGGTCGGAACGATTTTAACGGATGTTGACATTACAGTCGCCAAAAAAAAAAAAAGAAGGTAAAATAGTTCACCAATTCTTATTGAATACACAAAATAGGCAAATGTCATGTGTGAATAACTTCGTAACTACGCAGGTACTGTTGAAAACATGCCTCTGGTAACACAAATATTTATGGTTTTGATTCACTAAATAATTTTGTATAATAAACGAAATCCGGTTACCTCCGTGAGATGGCCTGAGACACCCGAGTCATATAAATGTAATCATGCTCAATATTGGCGGAAGGATCCGATTCCTTTATAGATAAATAAATATCCCCCCGAAAAATATTCAAAATGTTGGGTTTTTATAAAAGAATATAAGTTACATTTATGCAGGCACTCAATCTCATAGGAATTTATGAATTCATTCAATGGAGTAAAGCGATATCGACTTTCTCTAGGCAAGGTTTTATGTCGTATGTAAATACTGGAACATTATTGTGCAAAGTGCCAGGATTAAGGTCAATTAGAGGTGATACTTTCGCGCATTTTCTATTTCCTGATTCGAAGACTTTTATACTTAAAAAACTTTTCTTTTTTTTGTTGTATGCAGTAAGTGTATAAACGAATCAAAATTAACAGAATATTGACATTAACATTTGTTGTAACCCTTCACTCACCACTATCCATGGTGTCTTAGTATCGTTACGATACTTTCAATATCTTTGAATTTATTTATCCATGTGAACCATTCTTTCAGTACTGCTGAGTACTTTAATAATGTATTTGGTAAACCAAGACAGATTAAAAACAACTATTTATCCATTTCTCCTGTGCCCCTTTAGGTCAAGTGCCCCTTTGGGTCAAAGGGAAGTAATTCAGATCGGCTTGCGACAATTTCGTTTGGATAATGATTTTGCTGAAAGTTGAAAATGTTTTTTGAAAACTATATTTTTCTGTGAATGATTTGTAACCAAACCCTGGTTTGCTTATTGACTATATTGACACCTTCAGAGTCATTTTTAGAACATTCTGTATGTTCTGGAATTTAAAGTGAAATTTAGTGCGGGATAAGGGTGACCTTTCATTTGACGTCATTTGAACCCTTTGTTGTTGGTGCTGTAATGGTAGATATAATAATGGACTTTGATGTGGCTTCTAGTTAATTCTGGGAAATAACCATAACCCATAATGCTATCATGGTCGCCTATGTAAAATGAATTGCATCCCTTTGACCGTAATCACTATTTTTTCTTGATATTATTTTCTTCGTATCAAACGAGAATACGCTTCTTATCAATTAACACTAACAGATTTTCAATTATCAATAATTTAAGTTATTAGAGGACAAATTGTAGGCCTATACATGGTCAAAAAGCAGTTCCTGTTATTAAATAAATCCCTTATTCCTCCCCATCTGGACTATTGAGAGTTCAAATGTTACCCTTGCCTGAAGAAGCACAATCAAATAATTGAAACTTATCAACGTCGGGCCACTAGGTTGGTTCCAGAGATATTACATCTTACATACAACAAGAGTTAATCAAAGCACTGCAGTGCTGACGGCCTTGAGGCTGCTGGAAGGTTGGAGAAGTAGGGGAAATGTGAAAGGAGATAACAATTGCAGCTTATGTTTATGTGTTTATTGTCAAGAAGTTGAAAGATCATGTCAAAAATAGTAAATTTTATTAAACTGCCAATTTAAAAACAGAAGGACAGAAGGACCTTGTTGGTACTATATCGCTCACCTGAGTGCAAGAGCTCACAAGTATACACATTTAAGAAATGAAAAATCAAAGGGAAATTTGACAGCCGGTTTAGGCAGAATATTTTGAAATGTCTGCTTTAATATATTGAGAAATATGTCAATGTTAAATCACATCAAGTTAAAATAGTTCTTTAAAAAATGTACTTGTCTGGGAGAAAGAGTTTGAAATATTTGCAATATGCAAAACTTATCAAGACAATTATTCCGACAAAGATTCAAAATGCAACATCCAGTGTGTTATCAAGATTTTCCTTCATTTGGCCTAGTGACCTATTTTTGTTTACCCGATATGACCCTTACTCGAACATGGACTAGAAATCATTAAGATAAACATTCTGACCAAATTTTAAAAAACGTGGCCTCTACAGTGTTGACAAGATTTTTCTTCAATTTGGCCTAGTAAACTAGTTTTTTAACAGACATGACTTATATTCAAACTTGGCCTACATATCATCAAGACAAACATTCTGATACCGTTTTAACATGCTCAAGTTAAACATGCAGCCTCCATTATGTAAACAAGATTTCCCTTCAATTTGGCCTAGTGGCCTAGTTTCTGACCCAACATGACCCATATTCGAACTTGACTTAGAAGTCATAAAGATAAGCGTTCTAACGAAACTGCCGTTGATACTATCACAGCACGATTGGGGGAGAGGTTTGCGTTTTGAGCTACTTCTACAACTTAGTTATTGGTGCATTGGTGGCTGAAGAGGAGAGGTCTCATTAACTTTACTGCCTATCTCCCTCTCTTGTGGGTACTGCCCTCTCCTTCGCCTTCAGTCCTCCCTTCTTTTATAGGGCATCTTGTAGTACTGTTACTCCGACACTTTTGTGATAAACTATGTGTTAAATTGCTACCTTCTGTGAAGAGCGCGACTTGAATTTGATTAATGATGCGATTACCCGGCTTTTATAACCTGCGAGACACATTGGATGGTCGGCCAGACGCGGCATGTTCTAAAACCTGGCCTGGCCTGGCCCGGCCCGGCCTGGCCTACTGACTCAGCATTTTGTGACGGGCCAGGCCGGGCCAAGCCAGGCCAGGCCAGATTTTATACATATTGAGAGTACAAGCTCTGAATATACTGAAACACAATGATAGACCTTTATTTTGAAATTAAACTGCATGTTTAATATAATGAATTTTTTTCTGAATTTAAATTTAGATAAAAAAAAAAAAGTAGTTTTATTGAATAATAATCGAATACATTTGTATTTAAGTGGACAGATCGACTCTTAAAATCAATGTGTTCATCAAGTAATACATACATATATATGTTTTATTTGTGATGATTTTTATGTTTTGTCTTTATTTTAGATGTAGAAATTCTATCTTACGGTTCATTTAGTTGAACATGAAGTAGTTCAAAACTACATGCATTATAAGTTGAATTGAAAACATGATTTTTGTATAAATAAAGTAAGTATACCTATTTTAATAGAGATGTTTTATTGTTTTGCGAAGACATTTTAAAGTCGATTGCTGCAGATTTGTTGTAAGTGGGAAAGGGTTAAGACTTGCGTTAAGGCGTACGTACAGATCAGCTTTCGTCTCCGCGTAATTTGATCTTGGTCTACATATTTCGTTAATTCTCAGTCAATACATTTTTCACCACCTAGAGCGAACACCGACCTTAAGGACTATGCGAGCAGTACAAATCAAGATCAGCTTTCGTCTCGGCGTAATGTGATCTTGGTATACATATTTCTTTAAACCGAGATCTGTGCACTTAAATATAAATTTATCTTCAATTTTTTTTTTTCTAAATAAAACTCAGAAAAAAATCATGATATTAAACATGCAGTTTAATTTCTAAATAAAGGTCTATCATTGTGTTCCAGTATATTTAGAGCTTGTACTCTCAATATGTATAAAATCTGGCCTGGCCTGGCCTGGCCCGGCCTGGTCCGACACAACATGCTGAGTCAGTAGGCCAGCCAGGCCAGGCCAGGGGTTGGTGAGTCGGGCACGGGCCCTATGGGCCCCAGCTAAATCCGCCACTACATTTGCCGAGCTTTTTCTTTGTTTATCATTATTTTTTCGACGCACGGGCCCCAGCTAAATCCGCCACTACATTTGCCGAGCTTTTTCTTTGTTTACCATTATTTTTTCGACGCACGGCCCCCAGCTAAATCCGCCACTACATTTGCCGAGCTTTTTCTTTGTTTACCATTATTTTTTCGACGCACGGGCCCTACGGCCCCCGGTTAATCTGCAACTGTATATTTCACATGACTTCTTTCTTTTTTTCCGCTCCTCTTCGCGAATGTTAATAATGTTAACAAGCGTCCATATTTGACCTCTCGGCGCATTAATTTCTAAAACATTTCTTAAACTTATATTAGAGTACTCACGCCTTAAGTTTTTCACTGATGTTCCAACAACATTAAAATGATATTTATGGGGGAGATCCTAACCTTTAAATGCAGTTTTGTTGAATCCATGATGAGCTGATTCTCTCGCACATTTTTTCTCCCGTTGTTTGGTGCTAACAGCAATTGGCATGCTGCCAACTCCGAAAAAAATGGTATATATTACTACTATGACCAGGGGCTAAAGCCCCGGGCCAAATATGAACTGAATTTACCTTCTTTGGAAATATAGACGTATTCGTGGGAATCTCATTCAAGTATTTAACACTGAATAATCTGTCAACAAATTCATCAATCAGTGGCAAGATACAGAAAGTCTGAGAAACCCAGGGCTAACAGAAATATTCGTTTAAATTCTTTCGCACACAGAGCTTTCAATAATTGGAATGTTACAAAACAAAAAATACAATCTAGATAATGTCAATTAGTTTTCCCACAAGAAGAAAGAAGAAGATGTATTAGCTAGATTAAGAACATCTGGAAAATCTACTAATAGTAATGGAGCCAGTCTAAACAGTTTGATAGACAATACTAAAATTATTGCCCTCTACGCCAATCAAATCTTTGGTATGTGTCCAATCAGCGTCAAGTTAGGCGATTAGCTATTTTCATTCAGCATCAGCAACCCTCTATCAGACTCTGGGCAGTGATCGTTAGAAAGAAAATATCGCGTAAATAAGGAATCAACTCAAGGTATTTTAAAATGAATTTTTATTATGTATTGTCATTTTTGTTATCTTCAACCTATATGTATGTTATTGTTGTCCTATTTATGTTTTTATTACACACATGTTGTAGGCATATCATAATTTATAATACTATGACTAGTCAAAGACCTAATAACACATTAGGTTATTAGGTCTTTGGACTAGTGCATCCTCATTGAGTGTAAAGAATGTATATTATTTATCGTGCCATGTTTCGATTGATTATCCCTTCCTCTCAAACAGACGCTTTCTTGGGCATAAGCAGCAGAGGGATTTTACAAATATTGTTACAAATGAAGAAATAGCTCATAATGAGCAATTTCTGCCTTTACCACAATGTGTTCATCTGATGATCTCTATTCATTGATTAAACTGTCATTTAATGTATAGAGGTTAACACTATTTTTAATCAGATGTTTTCGAATTGTCTGTGGCAGATTTGTGATATGTGGGGAAAGGTTAACCCTTTCCCACATATATACGCGTTATGACGCAGCAGACGACGTTTGAATTCATTGTGGCGAAAGGGGAAATTGCTCATAATGATCAATTTCTCCATTTGCCCCAATTATTTCAACTCTATTCAATAATCATACTATCATTTATAGTTTTTCTATAATTTGCGTCTGCTGCTGATTTGATGTATGCGGGAAAGGGTTAAGAGTTGTTAGTGAGAAAGTCTACCATATAATTCCTCCTAAAACACATCAGGAGGATCAGGTTGATCAGAGATATATAAATGTATCTCTGGGTTGATAATGACAATGTCTCACAATTAAACTATTCTGTAGCAGAAAACGTTTGAAAACACTGTTGCAAAAGGAGAAATTTCTGCTCATAATGAGGAATTTCTCCTTTTGCCACATTGTTTTTTAAACTCTATTCAATTATAATACTTTCAATTACAGTGACTTTCCATACTTTTGTCAAGTTATGTTCAAAGTCGTCCGCTGCAAGTTTGTTGTATGTTGGAAATGGTTAACGTTCCTCCTAATTGTGTAAGGGTTATCTTGATAATATCTCATATATGTGATTCTTTTGATTATTTTTAGCAACCATGTCTGAAAGAAAAGCTGTGATAAAAAATGCTGATATGTCAGAAGAGATGCAACAGGATGCTGTTGACTGTGCAACGCAGGCCTTGGAAAAATACAACATTGAAAAGGATATTGCTGCCTACATCAAGAAAGAATTTGACAAGAAGTACAACCCTACCTGGCACTGTATTGTTGGAAGGAACTTTGGAAGCTATGTCACACACGAAACCAAACATTTCATATACTTTTATCTTGGACAGGTCGCCATACTTCTTTTTAAATCCGGTTAAAAGGACGTCTAGCAGTGATAAATAAATAAGACATTTCATTTGAAGAGTTGTGATGCAGACTTAATAGCAGGTATAACTTATTTTTTGGAGTGCTTAGCTGTTCTAAATAGTTGACTTAAGCCTTTATTAAATACACAGCAGAAACGAACACAAGAGATATATATAATATACATGATGTGCTATTTAGTATTATTGAAATATAGATTTATTTATACATTTTAAACTGTTCATGACAATTACTACTATAACTATATCCTTTTCATTTGTTTTTCAATTTACAAAAATGAAGGACATTGTCTTTTTTGCTGTTTTCACTTTTATTTACTTTGTTTCATTTTATTTTTGATTGTTTAATACCGGATTGGAATGATGCTGAATATATTTCACAATAAGTAAAACTACTCGTGTGTTGTCGTTTTTTATCAGACTTTATTTGTCTATATGATGTTTATAGTAATATTACATAGAGGATATTTGTTTGTTTCAGAGAAAGATCGATTTTTATTTCATCGAGTGAAGAATAAAAAAAAAAGTCTCACGAGTGGCTGTGCCACGAGTGAGAATAGTATTTTTTTTCTTCACGAGATAAAATAAAAATCGATCTTTCACTGAAACAAACAAATTTTCTTTTTATTTTAGGCCATAAAAGATCTTTTTACCATTTTTTGTATATTTTATCCCGTACAGTGCCTCCAGTTTTTCCCTGTTGTGAGCCCCACGGTTTTAGCATAGTTTGAATTACTACCTGGACAAAATAGTCCAGTATTTTCTGTGGAGATTAACGAGAAAATAATTTGAAGACATTGCATAAAGTTATCATTTTAATTTACATTTTATTATTTAGAGGCATATTATCTAATAAAATATAAGTAAACTCCATAATTAAAAAAAAAAAAGATCATGAAAAAAAGTAGTTCCGGCAAAAAAATGGTAATTTCACTGTTTGAAAAGTGGTAATTTCACTGTTTAAATATGGTAATTTCACTGTTTGAAAAAGTGGATATCTCTATAATCCATCGGGCATAACATAAATGTCATTCAAATACTTCTAAATGGTGTTCTGTTTAGCCTTTCTCTGATAGAACCGATGCTATTGACACGTTGACGTTGTGATAATGTTTTCTCTTTCCTATGATGTTTTCTATTTTATATATATATTATTATATATTTACTTCATTGTTCTATGTATATGTATATCTACATGTTATTTTACCCCTTAAGATTATGTTTTTTTGGGGAAGGGTAGTGGTGTATTGTTCTGTTCGAAAGCATATGTTGCTACTCAATAGTAACCTTTCCCAAGCGACAATTCTGTATAAAGTTCATCCACGTTGGTATTATTAGTATACTATCTAAGCTGGTATTAATTAATTCTATAATCATTTTCAGACCGTTACCATGGCAGTGGCATTTATCGAGTTGTTACAATTTCATGGCACCAGTCCTTTTGTCTTTAAAATTAACTTTTGACCGAACTATTAAAAAAGTTCGAATCCCAGGGTTTGGCAATTTTATCCACTTTTATTTTTATCTGTACGTCCGTAATACATTCGTAAATACAATATTGTCATCATGCTCAAGATAAATAAATCGCTAAGTTGCACCTAGGTTGTGTAGTGGTAGAGCGGGAGGTCGTATGTTCGAAACCCGGCCGGGTCATATCAAATGCATGTACTTTAAAAATGGTAGTAATGACTACCCTCCTCGGCGCTCAGGGTTGCGGGGTTGGCATTACGCTTGACTGGCTGGTGTCAGGAAAAATGGACCAGTAGTACTGGTTACTTACCTTGGAACCGACGTTATATAACTGAACAATTGTTGAAAGCGGCGTCAAACACCAAAGAATGAAATGCACTTTCAGTGAGTCTAAACCCTTTCCCACATACAACAAATCTGTAGCAGACGACTTTGAACATGTCTACTTAAAAACATGTAAACTCTCTATATATGTAGGTATAATTACTGAAAATAGTTGAAAACATTGTGGCAAAAGGAGAAATGGCTCGTTTTGAGCAATTTCTCCTTTTGTCACGATGTTTTTCAAAGTCGTCTGCTGCAGATGCGTCATTTGCGTCTATAGGTGGGAAAGGATAAACATATCCGCATCGTTCGCTATCCAGTCTTTAGAGTTTGTACCAGTCTAAGGAGATATGTATAACACTTACCAATTTGTATGCAAGTGCTCAATCGGAACTCTTCGGGTGAACTCGACAGAACAGACCTCGGACGTCATCCATGGATGCATTATGGGTACTGTTTCGGTTTCTAGTTGCGTTATGCTGTTAAAACCACTCCTTATTGACCTGCGATGATCAATAATGTACTTCATGCTTTCCGAGTGAATAAGATCTGTCACATTGTCCTTTTTTGCTGTTCGTCATTTTAAACTTTTACCACGAAACATCTCCTAAATCACTGGACCAATTTAGCAGACATATTTCTGGACATGTATTTACAAATCCATATTGATTGGTTGAAAACATGGCGGAATCATGTAAAATTACAAAACTTTATAAAAGTCTGCTTTTCCCATAGTGTTTGTCTTATATCTTTAAAACACAGGGTGAACTATTTGGCGCCTCCATTTTTCATGTATCAATACTCTTGGATTATTTTCTAAACTAAAATGCAAACAAAGCTGACTTCAAATTGTTATGAGCTGTCTCACCTCAATCTGCATTGCTGACAGAAATCTCAATATTGCCATTGGCGCCGAAAGAGTTAATCAATTTAACTCTTCTTTAACCACTGCGTCTATTGTAGCCATATTCACATGACTGTTCCTTTGGTTGTTCTTTTAAAAAAAAAAAAATTATATGAAAGAATTAGAATAATAAATTTGGTTAGATTTTTTGTCTGATTGCAAGATTATTCGGCTGAATTGCTGATTAAGTGACACTTAAAACCTTTTCTGCTCGAAAAGTCCTTGTCTGATTACAATATAATTTCGTCAACCTCTACTATTTTTTGTTCTGGGTCGCTCCATAAGAATGACAGACATAGTCTGACCCTTGCTAAAGAAACTGGCTGAATGGGTCTGAACGAAATGCAACTCTTGAGCTTAAACAGGTGGGATGGTATATTTTGTTTCATACCTTATATATATTTTTATCTCGATGTAAGTATAAGGTGTTGGACGTTCCTGTCCGCCTCGATTTGACCTTAGCTGTTGAAAGCGGCGTAAACCCCCAAACAAACCAATCAATAATTATTTGTTTGAAAACATAGCTACTGAGTGGCATCAGAAAAGTCGTTAAACCTTTCTTAAGATGAGCGTTTATTATTCCCTATGTTTATTTTAGGGAATATACTAGGCATGTCTGTAGGCCAAGTTATATTAGTGAAATTTCTAAAAGTAATATTTCTTGACCTTGTCATTTTCTTTTTCTTAAGTTGAACATCGTTATATCACGGTGGCCAGGTGGGTTCACCTTTATTATATTCTTAACCTTCCCGCTCATATATACCACACACTTTTTCATTGTGACAATATACATGTAGCTACATTCCAAACATACGTTTAGTCCTTTGGTGGAAATTTAAAAACCCTTTGTCAACTATCGGAATGAATGGTCGCACTCGGGACCCTTTAATCGACAGTCCTCGACCTGACTGACTGAGCTATATTCAATTATATCATTTATATAGGCGAGTCATAATGGGATTGAATTGGATGCATTGTACATATGATAACGGTCCAAGGGGCGGTACTCAGGTAGTCCTGAACATTATCATGGTCATGTGCGTGAAGTTAGCCGTAATAGCCGGAACAGCCGGTATCAGCTGTATCAACCAGCCGGAATTTCGGCAAGTCTGGCTGTATCATCACAGCCCCTCCCGACTGGGAGCCAGAGTATGTTACTTTGTTAGGATGCCAGTTGAACTCTAATTCGATCAATATACAGCCGGGACTGGGTTGTAGACTTGGAAAAAATGCCAAAATGCCAACTTCATCTGAACATTACAGCCAGCTGCCATAACTCCGGTGGAATCCGGCTAGTGCGACTCAGAGCACTTTCACCTGACACTCCGGCTGGGCATGGCAGCCGGCTGACTCAACTTGGCAAAACAGGTACTCATGCAACATGAAGTCAGTTTGAGGCGCTTACACCTGGCACGCATTAATCAACTCCCCAATCCATATATCTCGAAAAATAGGCACGCCAAAACGAGGGTGGGAGCCTCTCTGTCGGACAAATTCCAGCTGTGTTTTGCAGCCGGATGCCATAACTCCGGGTTGAATTCGGCTAGCGTGATTAAGAGCCAGAGGGTGTCACTTTCACCTGAGACTTGTCAGGATGCCAGGTAAACTCTAAGTCGAGCAATATACAACCGGAATTGGGCTGTAGACTTGGCCACAATGTCATTCATCTGAACATTGCAGCCAGCCGCTATAAATCCGGGTGGAATCCTGCTAGAGCAATATACAACCGGAATTGGGCTGTAGACTCGGCCACAATGTCATTCATCTGAACATTGCAGCCAGCCGCCATAAATCCGGATGGAATCCGGCTAGTGCAACTCAGAGCCATAGTGTGGCAGTTTCACCCCGTCCCGATACATGTCACGATACAAGTTAAACTCTCTAATTCGAACAGGACGGGTGCAAAGTCAGGACTTTGTCGAGAAATCCAAACTTCGGCTGGGCATGGCAGCCGGCTGACGCACATTGGCGAAAAAGGACCTCATGCGACACTTTCCATGCATCAATCAACCTCCCCAATCAATCTATCTCGAAAAATAGGCACGCCAAAACGAGGATGGGAGCCTCTCCGTCGGCCCAACTGCCATAAATCCGGTTTGAATCCGGCTAGCCTGACTGGGAGCCAGAGTGTGTCACTTTCACCTGACACATGTCCGGATGTCAGATAAACTCTCTAATTCGAGCAATATACAGCCGGAATTGGGCTGTAGATTTGGCCAAATTGCCAACTTCATCTGATCATTGCAGCCAGGTGCCATACATCCGGTGGTATCCGGTTAGTGAGACTCGGAGCCAGAGTGTGGTACTTGCACCTGACACATGTCAGGATGCCAGTTAAACTCTCTAATTCGAACAGGACGGGTGCAAACGTGGGAATTTGTCGGGAAATCCCAACTCCGGCTGGGCATAATAGCCGGCTGACGCAACTTGGCGAAACAAGACCTCATGCATCAGGAAGTCAGTTTGAGGTGCTTTCACCTGGCATGCATCAAACAACCTCCCACTCCATCTATCTCGAACAATAGGCACGCCAAAAGGAGGGTGCGATCCTCTCTGTCGGCCCAATTACGGCTAGGTTTTTCAGCCGGCTGACATAAATCCGGGTGGATCCGGCTAGCCTGACTGAGAGCCAGAGTGTGTCACTTTCACCTGACACATTTCCGGATTTCAGATAAACTCTCTCCGGCTAGGCATGGCAGCCGGCTGACGCAACTTGGCGAAATAGGTCCTCGTGCAACATAAAGTAAGTTTGAGGCGCTTTCATCTGGCATGCATCAATCAACTCCCCAATCCATCTTTCGCACACCAAAACGAGGGTGGGAGGCACTTTTTTTACACTTTGTAACCTTGTGTTATTTCATACCGCGTCTAGAAATTTTTTGAACTTGTTTAAGTTGTAACTTAATTTATGCCATTGATTACGGGAAATAGTAAGTAGGCCTATAATGTGGAAATTGTTTAAAAGTTTACACTCGTTACTGATTCAGTCTAGATTTAAATATATCTATCACATTTAAGATTTTTTTTTTTTTTTTCAATTCAATTTTATTCAGGCAAGTCGGCACATCAGTACCATTGGCCACTTACACGTATATACACGTGAAGAATATGGCTCAATGACGTAAAATACACTACATTTACATAATTTATATACACGAATACAAAAGAAGAAAAATCAGTTATAATATTTCAGATAAGTACTTTTATGTTTAGATAACCAAGAATCATTGTCAATGAATACAATTGGCAAATGATTCTTAGTTATTACTAAACACCATATTTTGATTAATACAATATTCTCTATACTCAGCCACTTTTGAAATATAATTTGCAATATTCATTTGAACTTTTTCACTTTTTGAAGATAATAAGTTAATAAATCTAGAAATAGAAGGCCATGAAGTTGATATATATTGTGTACGTATATGTTTTCTATAATTCAAACATACAAGAAGAAAATGATATTCGGATTCTAAAACCTTTTGCGAACAAAAAATGCACGTTCTATTGCTCCGTTTGATTCCTAAATATCTACCCGTTTCGATGGCTAATTTGTGTCCAGAAATTCGAATGAGTGTTAATTGTTTTCTTAGTTTGTCATTTTGAATATTTAGTAGAAATGATTCAAGTTCAAAAGTAATCTTAAATTTGCGGTAATAATCAAGTTTTGGAGATGAATCAATTACTGCATGCCAATTTGGATATAGTTGTCTCGAATTCTGTTTAACTAATTGTATTGTTCCTGTAGATATGTTCTGTTCTGACCATAAGTTGCTCATACCTAATCTGTCTAAATACCGTTTCACTTTGGTCGACCACAAAGTATTATTGCTATTTGAAATAGAGTATGGCTTAAGGAAAACATCATGTAGTATTGAATTCTGATTATTTTTTATTTTTGACCAGAACTTAAGTGTACGTTCGATGCCTATAATCGATAACGGAAATCTCCCTAGTTCGCCTAGTACTGCTGCATTTGTTGTTTGTTGTTTAACGCCAAGGATATATTTGCAAAACTTAATATGTAATCTATCTATTTCAGAAAATTGATAAATAAGCATAAAGAAGAATAGGTGTTACCATACTGTCAAAAAGAAGTAATTTAGTTTTGATGTCGAACTTTATACGCTTAAATAGTATACAAAAGACCATTCATTGCTTTTAAGGCTTGTTCAGAAAAGGGTTTTGCAGCGCTATTTAAATTTCCATTCTTTGTAAATTTGATCCCAAGATAAGTGAAACTATCCACTACTTCAACTATTTCATTATTGATAAACCAATCATAATTTAAGGATTGTCTCCCTTTTTCAAAAATACAAATTTTAGTCTTTTTCACATTTATGGTTAGGCCCCATTCTGTAGAATATACGTACAAACTATCTAAAAGGGACTGTAAACTAGACTTATCAGTCGTAAAAAGAACAATATCGTCCGCAAACATCAACATATATATAGATAGAAGATTTAAATCAGATTCAGTGGGATTATTAAAATTCATATTATCGCTTATGTCATTAACAAATAAAATGTATTAAATAGGTGAAAGAGGTTCCCCTTGTTTCAAACCTATCGAAACACCAATGAACTCGGACAAATTGAAATCTGTAGATCTTAAACATGAAGACAATTTATTATATATTGATTTTATGATATTTACAAACTTGTTACTAATACCAAGTTTCAGTAGTTTTTGCAATAGATAGCTATGAGGAACAGTATCGAAACATCTTTTTTAGTCCACAAAAGCGCAAAATAATTTGCTTTTACTTACTAGGATGTTTTGTATGATGCTATGGAGAATAAAAATGCAATCAACAGTGCTCTTTTTATCTCTGAAACCAAACTGGCAATCATTGATTATAGCTTCATTTTCACAAAAAACATTAAGTCTATTCCTCAACATAATGAGAATATTTTACCGAGAGCATATATTAATGTTATTCCCCTATAGTTAGAAGGGTCATCCGAGTTTCCCTTTTTGTAAATTGGAACTATTATTCCTTTCGTCCATAATTCTGGATATTCTCCGCTTTCATAGATATGGTTAAATATGGTTACTAAAAAAGGTGAAATAAATTCATTTGCATCTATAAAAAAATCTGGAACAATTTTATCACATCCACTACTCTTATTACGCGCAAGATGCTTAATGGTATTCATAATCTCTGTTTGGTCAAATGGTTTATCTAAAAGATCTATGTTTATTTCAAAATCAGACGAATTATCATCACAAGAAGAATTAATAGCAATTTTAACTTACTGAATGTTATTTTCATGTTCAAAGAGATGTCCTGATTTGTGGAGAAGGCATTTTATAATGTTTATCCATGTATATCTAAATTATGAACTGTTTCTAAGCTAAAAGTGTTGATCGCGTGACTCGCGAATACAAACTGCACAGATCATTCTCCTTTGCAGATAGTCGTTCTTTACACTCACTTACAAATAGTAAATCATAGGTGATTTAAAATGTTTATTTGGTTCGAAACAAATGAAGAAAAGAACAAACCGATATAAAACTGGTTTTAATAGAAAAATTACTTTGAACGAACACTCTCTGCCTATAAAGAGAGTTTCAAGAACGACACCTCTGCGAATAAGAAAGAATCGGGTCTTTCGTACAAAATTATTTCGTCCTTGACAATTTTAAATGTGTCATATTTAAATTTAGTTGATATTATATTTCGAAGGTAGTCTAATTCATAAATATTGGACTACATTTCAACATTTGTTAAAGTATGATATAATTAGGATGCCAAGCTAATATCATTTTGAGAAAAAGAGAAACTCATGTCTTCAGCGATTTAACCCTTATCTCATTGTTTTAAAAGTAGATTGCTGCAAAGGTGTCCACTGTTGACTTTAATAGGGGAAAGGTAAAATGACGTGCTATTGCATGCAAATCCTAAATTGTCTGTTTTGTGGTTTTATTGAAAAATAATAAAATTCAAATATTCTGACAAACATTTGAAAAGTGTATGTGGAATTCACAAATCTTATAAGTATTCCTAAATGAAAGCGCTGTATACATGCTAAAACTAATGATTGGCAAGATTACTCATTTCCATTACTGTTTATAATCAATAATTAGTTGGTTGTGTGTATGGTCAACCTACTTTGGAATGGAGATTGATCACAAACAATGAAAGGTTTCAATTATCATTCACTTCGTTGACAAAACAATGCAAGTTATGATACACTTTTACTTGACCCAATCCCTGATGTTCCAATATGCCCCTCAGTTGATAACTGTTTATTCAACTACTATAATGTTAGTGTTATGCATAACTGCAGTATGGATTTCCGGCGACATTAATCCGTTGCATCCACTTTCTCTTGTAATAATCTTATGAAACAACCTGGTAACATACATGTGATATCCTCCCGGACGTCCGGGGTTGTCCCGAATTAATTAAATTAAGACCCATAATGTTACCAATCTATGTAGCAGTTGGCCTGTATGTGACGCTGGTTCCGACACAGTGGCCGTTTATTGTTATGTGTGTCGGTTTGGTCATCACCACTATTTATAGGCTTTTGATATAACGAGTCAGGGAGCGTACTGGTATAAACATTAATTATTTTAAATGAATTTGCTTGGTGTTATGAATGACGTTTTTAATGGAAAATGGAATGGGGACAGTTATATACGTATTGTGTATGTTCGCAAAATAAAATACATACGACACATACATGATTTTGTATTACTTTGTAAATTAATCATTTGTATTCATTTATGTTGGTATGATTATAAAAGGAAACAAAATTGAAACCCGTGATGTTGTTGGTCTAACCTAAAAAAAGGTACATTTTCCCGACGTTAAATACGTCACAAATAAACCAAAAATATGCCATAGGATGCACCACAGACGTTCCACTTTTCATTGGTGGGATGGTTATTTCGTCAGAGGTCACCGAAAAGTACCACATGTATGCTGGTAACCTCTGGCGCAGTGTAACAGCTGATAAGTCAAAACCAGGACGGTTAAAACACTTTTCTGTTTTATCTTTTGAAACAGTCTGGTAACATCTAGCGCGTTCTAACAGCCCGTAAGTTGATACCTAGACGGTCAAAATCTTTTCAACAAATAATCGTAAGTTTATAACAAGACAAAAATGTTTGGAAGATAAGTCATGAACAAATTGAAGAATTTAATAATATCTAGTACATGTGTTGAAGACCATGAAATACATGTCAATTTCAGTTTTGGTGAAAAGCCAACAATTTTGAGGGACTTATGGCGCCCTTTGACTTCACCTGGGCACACAGTTGAGCTATTGTGATCGCATTTTGTCCTGCGTCCGGCCTTCTTGCATCATGTGTCGTCAACAATTGCCGTGTTAACACTACAGCCTACATTTTGCATCAGATGGTCATGACAGTTTATAAGAACATTCATCTCCATCAAATCTTGAACAAATTCGAAACTGGGCCATATGAGATCACAAACTAGGTCACTAGGTCAAATTGAAGTGAGATATTGTTAACACTCTGGAGGTCGCATTTTCAAATTGAGCATGTTGATACTTGTTGGGTAAAACACAAGGTTACTATGTCAAATTTTGTCAGAAGGTTTGTCTTAATGATATATAGGTCATGTTTGAACTCTTAACGTAGGTCAATAGGCCAGATTGAAGGAAAATCTTTTCAAAACACTGGAGACTACATTTTTTATTTTAGCTGTTTGAGACCTTGTCATGTTTTTTTTGCATTAGAAATGTCATTGCACAACTCAGGTGAGCGATCTAGGGCCATCATGACCCTCTTGTTTACTTAGAATTAGCAAAGAATCGATGGCTAGATAAGTAGTTGACAGATTAAAATATTTTATGGCACACATGTGGCCCACCATAAACTACACAGGCCATGTTCTACATTTTCTAAGGGAGTTATGATTCATTTACAACTTAGAAATGTCCCGAAAATTGTTGAAATTGTTTTAACCGTCCAAATATTATATGTGATAGATATATTTAAATCTAGACTGAATCAGTAACGAGTGCAAACTTTTAAACAATTTCCACGTTATAGGCCTACTTACTATTTCCCGTAATCAATGGCATAACGAAATAACACAAGGTTACAAAGTGACATTCGTATGGTTACGTAAAAGAAAGTGCCTCCCACCCTCGTTTTGACGTGCCTATTTTTGGGGAGTTGATTGATGCATGCCAGGTGAAAGCGCCTCAAACTGATTTCATGTTGCACGAGGACCTGTTTCGCCAAGTTGCGTCAGCCGGCTACCATGTCTAGCCGGAAATGGGATTTCCCGATAAAGTCCCGACTTTGAACCCGTCCTGTTCGAATTAGAGAGTTAAACTGGCATCCTGACATGTGTCAGGTGAAAGTGCCACACTCTGGATCCGAGTTCCGCTAACCGGATTCCACTCGGATTTATAGCAGCTGGCTGCAATGTTCAGATGAAGTTGGCATTTTGGCCAAGTCTACATCCCAATTCCGGCTGTATATTGCTCGAATTAGAGTTTAACTGGAATCCTGACATGTGTCAGGTGAAAGTGACACACTCTTGCTCCAAGTCACGCTAGCCGGATTTCATCCGGATTTATGTCAGCCGGCTGCAAAACCCAGCCGGAATTGAGCCGACAGAGAGGCTCCAACCCTCGTTATGGCGTGCCTATTTTTCGAGATAGATGGAATGTGGAGTTGAATGATGCATGCCAGGTGAAAGCACCTCAAAATGACTTTATGTTGCATGAGGATCTGTTTCGCCAAGTTGTGTCAGCCGGCTGCCATGCCCAGCCGGAGATAGGATTTCCCGACAAAGTCCCGACTTTGCACCCGTCCTGTTCGAAATAGAGAGTTTAACTGGCATCCTGTTTCAGGTGAAAATGAGAGACTCTGGCTCCCAGTCACGCTAGCCGGATTCCCCCCAGTATATGACAGCCAGCTGAAAAAACCCAGCCGGATTTGGGCCGACAGAGTGGCTCCCGACCTCGTTCTGGCGTGCCTATTGTTCGAGATAGATGGGTTGGGAGGTTGATTGATGCATGCCAGGTGAGAGCGCCTCAAACTGACTTCATGTTGCATGAGGTCCTGTCTCGCCAAGTTGCATCAGCCGGCTGCCAGAGTAGCCGGGGTTCCGGCTGTTCCGGCTGGTTAATACAGTCGGAGTAGCCGTGTTACGCCGGTTCCGGCTGATTAATACAGCCGAAGTAGCCAGAATTCCGGCTGGTTGATACAGTCGGAGTAGCCGGAATTCCGGCTGTTCCGGGTTTTCCGACTAACGTCACGCACATGTTAATACAATAAATTTAAGCCAGCTTCTTTTTGTTTACATGATATGTCTATACGGAAACAGTTACCGTAACTTTTTGAAAGTGTTAACTGTCTTACACAATTGTTCAAATGCAACACAGGTACCAGACAGGGTGATATAAATAGCACAACAATTTTTTCTTTGCTTATAAATCAGCTTAGTATAAGGCTCTATTAAGGATGTAAAAATAGTATTTACATTACAGAAAATATACCTGACATTATTTGCTCAATGTTCGCAGATGACATTGCAAATTGTTCTGATACTGTGATACACTTTCAAAATCAACTTAATATAGTTACACACTTTTGCTCTGACACAGGTATGGAAATTAACTTAGATAAAACAGAAAATTAGCACACTATGTATATATGCTGTTGTTTTATTTTTTGGGTACATTTCTTAAAGTCTCAGAATTGAATAAATATTATGTTTTGTATTATGGGCCTAAGTTCTTCTGAATAAAGATTTGTCATTGTCATTGTGACTGTCTAGCGCAATGCAAATACTTTTGATTTAATCAAAACGAAGAGCAAATTTGAAAGAACATGAGTTCAGACTTGAACCATTGGGGTAGATATATTGTGTCATTGCTGATTTGATGCCCTTGTACTGAACCGACATTAAAAAGCCCTAATTGATTATGATTGTTTAATTATTATAACGTTCTTGGATACAAACATCGTTTGTCGCTTCTGCAGCAGATACGGTTTTGAATGAAAATATGTGCAAAAGACAAATTGTTTAAAAAGTAGGTTTCCTAATTATTATATGCGCTTAATTGAACAAAGGTACTTGATCATTATCTTGTATTATTTGTGTATTTTCATGTAACCGCTTCCTTAATGAAAAGGATTGGGTTGTAACCATTTTCGGACATAAAATAATTGTGGCGTTCCTGCAGTAGATGCCAATTGAAAAAAGGTACAAGGAAAAAGAATGATTTCCCAACATGTTATATTTAGATCATACTGTAAACCTTCTGCAAGATTATTATTATTCATGTATTTGTTTCAGAACAGACGACACAAAAATACTTATATTATGTTTTTCGTTAAGTTTAATTATATCGCAGTTTTTATTCAGGTTTAGAGCAGATTTTTGTATTTACCATATATCTATTTATATCACGTTTTCAATGGTTTCTATGTACAGGGGATCGCTTTACCTTATATAAGGAAGTAACCAAGTGAGTTTGTTGTTTGTGTATTGAGAGTAACACAGTTGGTAGGCGTTATTAGGCGTTTGACTCTTGCAGCGTTCTGACGTATCTCAGTTATTATCGTGAAAACAGGCAAGAACTAATAGGATTAAAGAGTTTATTTACTAACTACAAGACTGTTAGGTAAGTCATACCTCTACATTGTCATTTAACTTTTCAACGTAGTTAATAATGTCTTCTTTAACGTGTTCGTGTCTTATGTGTACATAAACTAACAAAGTAACTATGATTCCAATAAGATATGTGAATGTGTAGAAGTAAATCATTTATTGAGTTATTTTTAAATAAATATCAATACATTTTCTGGTTGATGCGTATAAGGAAGCAAACATTAGACTGTAGATGATTAGATGAAATCTAACATTATCAAACAAATTGTATTGAAAAGGGGGGCGTTTCTTTGTAGCAAACTCTTATGATGAAATGTTCAATTACATGTTATACACTCACCCCGATTAGACTTACGAAGTTACTTAAGAATGTGTTAATGTATAGATAAATTAAGTGAAATAGCTTTCGCTGTGTTCTTACTCTGTGTTTAGTTTATAGTATGTGCTATTTATTGTGCTTATTCGAAGAAATATACTTGTTTCCTAATCTGTAATTCATATTTGAAAATAAAGTTTATTGTTAAAATGTAATTAGATGTTGTTGTTCTCTCTCATGTTTTTGTCTTTACAATTCGATAATGTTCTTTGCGAGAAAAAAATCTCAAAACGCTTTCAGCAGAGGACTTAAAAAAATATTGAGTAATAAGGAGTTATTGCTCAAAACTAGCAATATATTCTTTACTCACAAACATTTCTACTATTGTCACTAATTAGAGTACGGACTTTCCATACTATTGATGTAGTCAATGTCGTCTTGGTATCGTGGATGTGGGAAAGGAAAAGGGTTAATCCAGTGCAGATTAAATAGATGTTCTTATTAATAGCGAAGGGGATAATGTCCACTTTCAGCAATCCTGTGAAGGGAATAATGTCCGTATACGAAGGGGATAATGTCCACTTTCATCAATTAGGTGAAGGGAATAATGTCCGCGTTCGTCATTATGTGAAGCGGATAACGCTGCATGTGAAGGAGCTTATGTCCGCCTATGCACTTTTTTTACGAAGGGGATAAATAATGATACGGGTTTAATACGCCCCCAAGGCCAACTGATTGAAATCATTTCGGTGCTTAACAAAGGCTGAATTATTTTAAAGTGCATATAATGCACAACACCGTCAAAACACTCTATCCTAACTAAAACACATCGATCCTCAACAAAGGTTTAAATCAACCTGTGAAGACGCACAGTTCGATCAGACAGTTCTCGTTCAAAACAGACAATCGACGGACACTGCGCTAAATTTACGAGCCGTTTCTAAGATTGATCCTGATTACCGAACGTCACAGTTATAATAATAATAATTTATAACGGATTTTCTCGTGCCTAGGCACATAAAATCAATTTCTACTTTAATATGAACCGCGTTCAATATGGGGCCTTATTGACCCTCCGACGTGGAAGCATTCTTCCGATGACTCTGAAGCCTCTTCAGCAAAGGACTATTGAAATCATTTTGACAAAAGGAGAAATTGCTCACTACAGATGTGTGGTATGTGGGAAAGGTTTAATGTCTATATACATAACATTTTGGCCAAAAGCGAAAGCACTGGTGAGACTGCAGATGCATAAGAGCCAACATCGCTAGACACGGTGCGTGTGTGTTTAGCTTCCTGAAAAGTCGATCATAGCAGGTAGATGACACATCATAGAGATTGGGTTACACTATAATGTGTTTATGTCCTTGGCAGGCGGGTGGGTTTTTACACCAACTGTAGAATGTCAAGGACGTTCGGAAATTGGTGGGCTGAAAAGAGGTTTGTGAGATCCACCATCATGTAACCCCCGGTTGCATAATGTTTTCATATAACCCTTTCCCTCCTTCCGATTCGAAAACGTACTGGTTAAGACATTCGATTCGGGAGTGGCAGGTCGAAGGTTCGAATCCCAGTGGTATGGCCAGTTTGGTAGCCGCCGGCAACTTACATAATGGTACCAAAAGCCGGTCTGAGCGGTGCCTTGAAAAACATATGAATCGGGCAGTAAAAATGTTCAGGTAAAAACAGTGTCTTATAAGTCAGAAATGACTGGACCTTTCAATAGTGGCGACACTATGATAAACACAATCTTTACGTAAATACCTATTTTGACGCCTTTGCAGCAGACGATCTTTTAACACATTGAACAATTTCATTCTTCTTTTGCCACTATTTCTTCAATTATATTCAATTGGGGGTTGTCTTTGTTTTTTTGAATTACATACATTTTGCCAACAGGTTTTCAAAGTCGTCTGCTGCTGATAAGTTGTAAGTGCGAAAAAGTTAAAATATTTTTCTTTTCAATGAACCTACCTAAAATAAACGTTTTCTATGAAAAGATCTCCAGTTAATACAAATAATGATACAGGTGTAATACGCCCCCCAAGGCCAACCCATTGAAAACATTTCGGTGATTAACAAAGTCTTAATTATTTTAAAGTGCATATAATGCACAACACCGTCAAAACACTCCATCCTAGTGAAAGCACATCGATCCTCAACAAAGGTTCAAATCATCAGCCTATGAAGACGTATAGTTCGATCAGACAGTTCACGTCCAAAACAGACAATCGACGGACTCTACGCTAAATTTACGAGACGTTTTTAAGGTTGATCCTGATTACCGAACGTCACAGTTATAATAATAATTTATTACATATTTTCTAGTGCCTAGGCACACGTAGCCTATTTCTACTTTAATATGAACCGCGTCAGGCTACTTTGTGCCTTATTGACAATCCGACGTGGAATAATTCTTCCGATTAATCTGAAGCCTCTTCATCAAAGGACTTTTGAAAAATGTTGACATAAGGAGAATTTTCTCACTACAGATGTGTTGTATGTGAAAAAGGTTTAATGTCTGTATACAATTTTGGCGAAAAGTGAAGACACTGGTGAGATTGTGCAAATGCATTAAGAGCCAATATCGCTAGCCACGGCGCATGTGTGTTTAGAACTGGTAGTGGGTTACATGTCGTCGATTTCCGTTGTGCGTCAGGTTGATCACGTGACACTGTAGTAGTTTGCAGGTGCAATTTCAAAGCAACAATTCATAAATGGCTAAAAGTATTGATGAATCTAGACACAAATGTTTGGTTGATTCGGAACGATGTTCCGCCATTGTCACAACCTACGTTTTGATACGAATGTTTTCCATTGTTGTTCCAACTCACAAGAAACTGATTGTTTTACTGTTCCGGCTGGGTGTACTCACATAGCCTTCTCACATGCGTATTTATCCCATTAGCAGCAGACGACATTAAAAACGTTGTTTCAGAAGATGAATTTGCTCCAGTTTACCTTTTGACACAATTCTTCTCCACCAAATACAATATCTATGCTTTCTATTTACGGATAATTTCAAAAATTCGCCGATACATTTCAAAAATGTGCGCTGCAAATGTTATGTATTTTTCACTCTTCAACTCTTTCAACCCAATTATAATATTGAGGTATTTGCAAAGAATACAGATTCGGGTTAGTCAGCTCGTAACACATATCTCACCTGAAATCAGCATTGTTGGTCTTTTAGTTATCAACATTTTGCATAACTCTTAATAAGTGGAAAATGGAGTCACCCAATTTTGAACAGGGAAGAGTCTAGATACTTTTGGCAATTAGGCGCAGAAAATATAAAACTGATCAAACACGTCGACACATGTTGACATTTTCTTTCCTTACGCTTTAATTGTGTGATGAATCGCTACACTGTCAATGCAAACATATAATAAACAAGAAGGCCATCCTTTTTGGCCTAGTAATTTATTTGTTTTACCTGATATGACTCATATTCCAACATGGACTAGATATCATCAAGACAACGTTCTGACAACGTTTTCACTTGCTCAAAGTAAAAATGCGGCCTCCGGAGTTTGAACAATATTTTCCTTTATTGACCTAGTTTCTGATACAATATGACCCATATTCGAACTTGACCTAGATATAATTCAGACAAACATTCTGACAAAATTTATAGCTGCTGAGGCAAAAAATGCTGAATCAAAAGTGTTAACAATATTTTCCATCAATTTGGCCTAGTGACCTAGCTTTAAACCCTACATGACCCATATTTGAACTTGGTCTAGATATCATTTAGATAAAAATATCATATTTCAAGTTGCTGTGGCAAAAAATGCGTCTTCTACAGAGTAAACAAGATTTTCCTTCAATTTGGCCTAGTGACCTAGTTTCTGACCCAATATGACCCATATTCGAACTTGACCTAGACATCTTTAAGTCAAACATTTTGACAAAATGTCAATCTGCTAAAGCAAAAATTGCGGCCCTTAGACTGTTGACAAGATTTTCCTTCAATTCGACCTAGTGACCTACTTTTTGACCCAACATGACCAATGTTCAAATTTGACCTACATATCAACAAGACAAACATTATGATAAAGTTTCAACATGCTCAAGTTGAAAATATGGTCTCTAGAGTGTTAACAAGATTTCCATTAAATTTTGCCTAGTGACCTAGTTTTTGACCCGGCATGACCTATATTTGAACTTGTCTTAGATATCATTCAGTTCAACATTCTGACTAAATTTTAAGCTGCTGAACCCCAAAAAAAGCGGCTTCTACAGTGTTAACAAGATTTCCCTTCAATTTGGCCGAATGACCTAGTTTCTGACCCAATTTGACCCATACGCATAAATTTGACCTAGATGTTTTTAAGACAAACATTCTGACAAAATTTCAAACTGCCTAAGCAAAAATTGCGGCCTCTGGAGTTTTTGACTTCATATGGCCCAGTTTCGAACTTGTCCAATATTTGATGGAGATGAATGCCTGAAGATCGGATACAACATGTAGCCTGTAGAGTGTTAACAAGGGCAAATATTGACAACGGACGACGGACGACGGACGGACGACGGACCAAATGTGATCAAAATATGTCACATTGCACTTCGTGCACATGTGAGCTAAAAATAGAGAGTTGTGGATTCCTTTTTTACAATAACTTTACTACAATTAGTTGTCCACTAATAGATGAAGGGAGAAAATAATTCATAATTCACCATTGAAGCTATATTTAGGTAAATTCCGAGTTACTTTCCTTCATGAATACCGATCGCATTCGTCTTTACAAACCAGTTCGATTTCCCTTATCAGTTGTCAGAATATCTATAACCTTTAAACGATAGTTCTTGACGGCGGGTATCAATATGTTAGCGTTTAAACCACCGTACCAGGTGAGTTTACAGTGTATAATCAAACTGACACATTTCAAATAGTGTATATATGTGTGCGATATTTAGTACAACTGGTCCATTTTTACTGGATATACGAAATATCAGTAAATCATAGACACAATTCTAGGGTAACCCTTTCTTAGCTAACACTAATCCAATGTTAATTGGCATTATCCCAAATACACCAAATATGCAGCAGACAACTTTGAAAACATTTAGGTAACAATAATGAATATCTCTATAAATGAAAGTTTACATATATTGAAAAGAGTTAAACACACTATTGCAAATTTTCAAAAGTCATCTGCTGCTAAGGTGTCATAAAGCTAGTGTTTGTGGGAAAATGTTAAAAAACATAATTGTAGACACTTTAAGTATGACGAGCTCAAGATAACATGAATGATTGACGACATAAATGCAAGTATATGGTGTAGTCTGCAGAAGAACAATTTATGGAAAGAAATTGCATTTAAACTTTAATCGGTCTTTTGTTTAGATTGTAAATGTTATTACAATACTACTTACTAGTTACTAGCATTGAATTCCTCCAATAACTCTTTGTGTAGTACAAAATTTCATTTATTTTAAGAAGAGAGACCTGAGAGATGTCATCATTTTGTATATTTTATAAATTGTTAATGGAAGTATCTCTGAAAAAATGTTTTATACATCACATTATGGACATAAAGTTATACAGCTTTTCCTTTTCTTAGATTTACAACTTTCACCCTGAAGTAACATATATCACTGTGTGGAATAGGGTATTCTATTATTTATGAGTGACTTTCTTTGATCAATATTGTTATGAATAATTTTTTATTGCATCTATGACAAAGCTTAAAACAAATGAGTCAATATGCCTAGCCTTATGATAATACTTGACATACTTCAAAGCAAAATATCCATAAAATCTATTGAATGGGATGGTCTATTTTACTGACAGACTTGCATTTTTGGCATATCTACAATGATCTCTTTTAATACCAAGATATTAAACCTTGTCTCAAATTCAGAATCTTCATAATATATTCATACTTTCATATAGTAATATAACTATTAGTTATTTTACCATGCACTACTCGAGGAGGGATATGTTACATCTTGTAAAGTAAAAGTACAAATTTGATGCAGAAGTGAATACATTGTTGGAAAATCAGAAATTTCCGAAAGGGTAAATTTTTGTTTATCACCAAATGTCTTCAAAGATTGGTCTAGGAACTAGATAAATGATGGGTTAAGGTTAGTATATTAAGGTAGGGTTAAATTGTCTCATGTTAACCCTATGTTATATTATTTAGAAAATTGTCTCACTTTGACAATACCTATGAGTACCTCACGGCTACACCATTGTATTCTAATTACAAATTAAGATTTTAATCATGAAATAAAACCCTTGTTTATTTATTAAAAGGAAAGATACATTCATATGTACATACTATATAGAAAGGAAGGGACTAAATGAAAATATGGCAAATTGCAATACGTAAACTTGACAAAAACACAACAATCAGAATGGACAATGTCCTTAGTTGTAATTATCTTCGAAATCTTATTAATTTATTAAAAGGAAAGATACATTCATATGTACATAATAGATAGAATGCAAGGGACTAAATGAAAATATGGCAAATTGCAATACGTAAACTTGACAAAAACACAACAGATCAGAATGGACAATGTCCTTAGTTGTAATTACTTTTCAAGCAATATGCTTAATGAAATTAATTTTAATGTAGATTGATCTATTTCGATTGTATGGCTTAATCGTGTTATATTTCATAACTCATTGAAGTGTCTTGGGAATTAAATGAAAACTTGATTTATGATTTGCTAAAATTGTTATGATAATTTCTTTTATATTCTTGCTTGATTTAAATCATTATTACTGATAATAAACAGTGAACATGACTGAAACTTACTTGAATGTATTTAATCAGTCCTCTCTTGTACATCATACTTTTTATTAACTGAATCTATTTTTAATCTATTTGATTGGTATGGTAGACTTTATGTTGTGGTTTCAATGTATGTGTGTATGGTGACACTTTTTTTTTTTTTTTTTTATAGATTGTTGTATACTAAAGTAAAGCATTTAGACAATTTCAAGCAGTGTTTTTAGTTTCAGCCAACTTGAGAGCAAAATACTCAATGTGAGTTATCAATATCACCCTGTGTCTGTCATCTGTCAACAATTGATTGAAACATAATCACTATGTTTTAAAAAAGTATAATAAATATACATTCAATTTGTTTAATATTACAAATTAAATACCAAAACAGTTTCGTAAACCATTTTTTCACAACCATTTCCTACTTACCGAAAGTCTGAAGCAGACAACTTTGAAAACATTCTGTAAAAAATATGGAAACTTTCTAAAAATTGCGTCAAAAGAAGAAAATGCTCATGATGAGCAATTTCTCCTTTTGCCACAATGTTTTTAATTTATTCAATTTTTTTTTCTTTCTTTATTGTCTCCTTTTATTGCGATATTTACAACTCTTTTCAATAATTACACTTTCATAAGTATATATTATCAGAGACATATTGATTGATTTAGGTTTGATATTATCTTTAGTTTTGCTTAGATCCATGTTTTCAAAGTCCTTTGCTGCATAGTTGTACTGTTTGGGAAAGGGTTAATATATATGAAAACAATGTAGCAAACAGAAAAAATGCTAATAGTATTTATCAAAAGTGGTCCACATTTGCAATAGGGTTAACCATTAAACTTTCATTTTTTTCCAAAAGGTTAATTATTTCTCATTGAACTGTTCGGTAAAAAAGACTGTAAGCAGAAATCCATTTTCACTGCATGTCTGTTAAAAGAGCCAAAATATCCATAGTTATAAGATCTCAAACATCATAATTCTCCGTTGCAGATATCTTCTATAAGCAAGTTTGTTCAGTAACAACAAGCCAATGTACAATGCTGAAATAGAAAATATATATAATTAGTTCTTTAATCCAAGTGTTATATCTTTGTTTATGTCCATAAACTAGTTCAGGGGATTGAAAGAGGCATGTAATATTGTAAGTTTTACAACTTGAGTTACACAAATCAATTTACTTGTCTGTGAACAAAAACAATTCATGCAGATTCATTTAGAACTGTTTTTTGCCAGGTCAAGCCAATTGCATTGAGGGGCAAACTAATTTGTTCAGTGACTTTTCAAAAAGTAACATTGTTCCAGCACCTTACATTTAAAGAACTTGTACTCTCTTCTCAGTGCTTAGGATAACACTATATATATATATATATGTATATATATATATATATATATATATCCTATTATGAAATATTTATCATCAGAGACAAATCCTACAATCAAATATGATTTTTCAAAATTTCAGTCATGTTTATTTGATCAACTCTTTTAATACACATCAATCTTTATATATCTAGCAGAGAAATACTAATGGAAAGAATTACATCCAAAGATAGTTGATACCCATGCATGTGCGAATTTCTAAAAAGATAATGTTGCAACTTATCAACAAAGCATCCGTCTTAATAATGATAACAATCCTTTGATTATCATGAAGTATTTACTACTCGTATAGCGCATCAATAACTATTGAGTTATTAAAAACCAAAATTCACAATGATACGCGTGTCTGAACAATGAGATAACAAAAACAAATCGGTTTTCAAACAAGATTCAATGAAAACAAATATTGAAGGTCAATGGAACTTAAGGGAACTAACTCTATGATAACAGGGCGGTACAGGGGTGGGTGTGTGTCGGGCGGGGGGGGGGGGGGGATTTAACCTTACTTTCGAAATTTCGTGAGATAATTAATCCATATTACACTGATCATTATCGAAACTCGAGTCTTAAAAATGGAGGAATTTGAATATTTGATAGGGTGTTTGAAGATACAATTCACAGCAGTCAAACAAGAATAAAATACTTCTTTCTTTCATAAATCGATCATTTGTAAACGAAGTTTTAATTTACTCTACCTGCTTGATGTTGTCTTCCAAAAACCATCGTATATTCGCAAAGCTGATATGAATCTGCACTGGTATCCCATTGTCCCAAACGTCGATTTTCGCAGCTCGTGGCCGTTATTTCTGAAATTTGTCACGGAACATTTCTAATTTACATACCAATTGATGTGTAAAGAAAACATTTAACTAGTAAACAATCAACAATGAAACGCGTGACCATTAAGACGTCATAAACTGCGTTACTGAAATTATGACGTTTATATATGAAACTCTACACGGACGTTCATTCAATTAACCAGTTGAGAAAACATTACTATCGTTGTTCATGGTATAGGTCTTGGCAGAGAAGATTATATGTACTCAGACTTCACGAAATATTTTGAAACCTGTCATTCCGAAAGCTAATTTTTGATTTGTTTCCTTCTTTGCTCAACCAATTATTGCATGAAAACGTGTCAGTCCGAAAAAAAAATGGTCAGTTAGGACTGGAGGACTGACGACTTTCGCGTAGACTGTGTACTCTGGTGGATTTCTATACAAATCTTGGTAAAATGCGCAAATAGAATCGATATGTGTTTCTTCTTTCAACAGTGTGATAAGGAAGACCTAAACAATAATCGTTTTGTTTCAAGACTCATACACATGTAGAATGTATAAGATACCAGTGTTACTTTGAAATTTCTATCAATGAGCCCGGACTCCTATAAAATGTTTTTCATGAATCAATGTGTATGTAAAATAAAGTGTTTTAACATTTTAATCAGTCTTGGCAAAATTACTTGAATCTAGGACTCGGGATACACAGCAAAATGAAAAACTGAGATACATGTATAGTTTATTTATTTAGTTGTTAATGTTTTATTTATAATTTCAGCGAGACTGTGATGTGTGGCATTGGTAAAGCTGAGAGCCTCAATCTGCATCAAAACAAAATAATCAAAATAATATTGGTAAGTACATTTCAGAATACATAATGATTTATCATGAACATAGATAAGGTATTTCAATTTAATGATAGTGTTATTTGTGTGTACTTCAGATATCATATGTATGAGTGTTAACATTAAATCAGAATCAGTAACATTCAGTTTCTGAACAAAAGGAAACAATATGTTATTTAATACATAAAATACAATAGACAAAACAAGCCAGCACAATCATTATAAGTGCTTATAAGTTTTATAAACTTATCTATAACTACACCAATTCAACTTTCAGTTCCTTTACCTCATAACCTGATAGGTAAACTACAAAGGTAAGGTGCAATGTTCCATCGAAGTTAGACTCATTAGATATACCTGTCAAAAACAAACGTTTAAAATGCACTGACTCTATCCAGCATCTACTAAAGTGACTGAATTAAATATTGCTTTAAGATATACATCTTATGATCAATTCATAATATTTTTGTATTTTCAGCAGAGTCTGTTAAGCGACGTCTCGGCTGTGTTCATTGTGTTTGTTGATATTGGCATTTGAAGAAAAGCAACGGGGTATGAACTAAAATACTGAACATTTATATTTCTCATATCATTCCGTGTTAAGATCCGCAGAAACGTATACTATACAATGTAGTATATCCTTCTGACAATATGCTTTAATAACACGTATATGAAGGATGATCCTAATTAACCTTTAAACTTGCGCATTCTGATCTTGATCTTTATGGTTACCGTTCGTAATTTAACCACAGATGTATTTTTAAATAAATCATTCTTTGTCCATCGTTCATCGTCGTTACACTTTAGTTAAAAAGGTATCTCCTAAACTACTGGACCAATTTCATCCGAACTTCATAATGCTTAATGGAAAGACATAGCATACAGGTGGCATCAGAAAAGGGATAACATTAACTTCAAATGACACCGAATCCTTATCAACTGGATCAATTTAAACCAAACTTAATAGAAATGTTACTTTTGGAATCTTCTTTCAAACTTGTTCAATAATAAACAAAATATACAGAACTTTTGTTGTTGTAGCATCAGAAAGGGAGAAAAATGCCATATCAGAACTATAAAATTCTTCTTCTCAGAATAATTTGTAGAAATGTTCCTTAAGTTATCCTCTGCAAAATATGTTTAATCTGTATTGATTGGTTGAAAAACATGTCCATCAGATGGCATCAGAAAGTGCGCAAAGTGACAACACTTGAAA